>JAVTVJ010000094.1:0-575000 GCA_034509425.1 Eopsaltria australis | reverse complement strand
TCTATTTTTCATAAATAATATCCCAGCGCTGCGGGCAGGAGTAATGGGAGGAAATTTATCCGAAAGAAAAGATGGGATCAGAGGCACGACCGGAGGAGGAAGGAAAAGAGGAGCTGTTAACAAACAAACAAACCAACAAACCCCCGGGCGTGGGCTCGTGTGAGTGTATGCACACGCAGATTAAAACTTCGCTCTCGCTGTGTGTTCGTGGCAGCCCCGTCGGTGAGGTCAGGACAAGGGGGAGAGGTAATTACCTACACATGATCAGAGATTATACATACCATTTCAACCCAGGAGGTGATTTATAATTTAAAGATAAAGCATAATAAAGTCATAAAAGAGAAAGGACACTGTTGTGGTGTCTGATTAAAATCTAAGGGCTGGTGTATAATATATGAGCGGGGGCTGTTGTGGGCTCCGGCTCAGCGGGACTCCCCTGGGCCCAGCCCGCTGATGGACTAATCATGTCCAAGACCTACCAAAATTACAAGCTGATTGTTTTACCCATTATTTCTCCCAACTTTTAATTTCTGCTTTCTAAAGGATCATTGCCCGCGGTAATTGCAAAGGACCTGTCCTTGTATGTGTCACCAGCCTCAAAGACAAAAAAAAATCTAATTTTCCTTTTATGCTTTCTCTATTTTCCTACAGCCCCCCCCCCCTTTTTTTTTTCCTGGCAGCTAATTCAAACTGAGTAGCGACTGGAGCGTCCAAAACAAGAATGAAATTGATATGATCAAAGAACACACAACTATACACGAAAGGGAAGGAAATTAGGTAGGGGGTGGGAAAACAAGTTGTATAATTCACAGACAATTTTATTCCTATATCTTAATTTTCTACAATTAAAACCGTTTTTAATAAGAGAGTATTTTTCAAAAGTGGAACTTAGGTCTGGTTATACCTTTTACTCCTTGCCTGGGAGGGAATAGACGTTTTCTCCCAGTTACTCAGGATTTATTTATCGTCGTGTTTTGTCTTGTGCCGTTTAAACGTATTAATTTTCTTCTGGCACTTTCCTGGCACTTACATTTGAGATTTAATTTTAATTAATTAGCTAAGGAGGAGAAAGAAGCGTGTGAGGGTGTGCGTGTCCGCAGACGCAAGCTTCGCTCCAACCGCTAAACCTGCGTCCATAATTTTCTCCTTTTGTTCTAATTTAATAAACCCAGCAGGGAAGGGAAACAGGTACTGGGGCTGACACCTCTGAGCCCACACACACACACACACACAATCCCCTTTTGATCATCTAACTCCACTATTAGGGATGGAAGACCTTAAGTTCCCATTTTCTGTGTATAATATCTTCTTTATATTGATCCCGCAATTATTTAAAAGAAAGCGTCATCTCCTCCCACTTCTCCAAATAAGGCTATTTAGATGCTTTCCAGATGAGTGGAGGTGTGCTGAAACAGAGCTGACAGCCAAGTATATCACAGCCAACACCATCCTTCATTCGCTCTCTCCCTCTCTGCCCCCCTCCCCCCGGCACACACTTTCACCGTGTCTCTCTTCCAGTGATGAAGATTACAGACTATTATGGGCAAGGGATTAATTTGTAGCCAATTACAATCCAGTGCTAAATATGAATGCATAAATAAGATACAGCCTTGCTTCTGTGTGTGTGAGCGAGAGAGAAGGGGAGGGGGGGCAGGAGCGCCTGGGCAGCCTGGCGAGGATGATGAGAAGGAAGAAGGAGCAGCTGAGTGGAGGCTCTGAGCCGAGCATCACCTTGTGACTCCCTGCCTCCCCCGGAGGCTCCCGGCGGCTGGACCCAGCGCAGCCCCGGGGAGCTGAAGGCAGCGGATCGTCCTGAGCCGGAGCGGAGCCGGGGAGGAGTTTCCAGATCAACTTCTCTGGAGAAAGGAGGGGGAGAGCAAGAGGGGAGGGTAGGGGGGAGAAGTTGCAACGGAGAGGGGCTCTGCAAAGAGTCATGAATGTGAGCAGAGACAAGGTCGGTGACATCTCCATCCCGGCAGCGGCAGCCGCGGCGGTGACAGCCCCCGCGGCCGTGGCCGGCATCGGCGGGGAGCCCCGCGGCTGCCACGGGGAAGGGATGGACAGCCGCGGGGAGCAGCGGCTCTCGGCCGGCGCCGAGCTGCCGCTCTACTGCCCTGCCAACCGGGACAGGCAAGGGGACAGCCAGAGCAACACCCCCGGACAAGAGGGGGCAGTGGCCGCGCTGCCCATGGTGCACAGAACCACCTCCTTCTCCGTGCTCGACATCCTGGACCCTAACAAGTTCAACAGCAAGCGGCGGCAGTGCGCGGGCTTGTACAAATCGGCGGGGACCGAGTTCACGCTGGGGGCGGAGGATAAGCCCGGGGACTCAGGGACGGAGCTGGCCGAGCAGAAGGCTCTCACCGAAGATTTCGACGCGTGCAAGAAATCCTCAGAGCTGATCAGTAAGTAGGTCTGGGGGTTCGGAGCCCCTCCGAGTCGGGGCTGCCCCGAGTTCCCCCAACAAGGGTCTCGCATGCTTTGGCATCTCATCCTTTCCCCTCTGGCAGCCTCGGGAGCCGGGGCGCTAGGGGCAGCCGGCTCCGGGGAAGGACAAACGCACCCTGCGCTGCTGCTGCTGATGTAGAGAGGTGGAATTCTGGATTAGGCGGAGAGATGGCAAAGGGGAAGCCGGGCGCATCCCCACGGGACAGGCCGGAGCTGGCGGCGGGTTCCAGGGCTCGGCACCGGCCGGGCTCCGCTCCCCGGGCCGCAGAGGCGCCCGGCGGGACCCCCGGGGCTGTTTGTGCCGTGCTCCGCCGGAAGCGGCAGGATCAGCCCCAGGGATGCCGGCCTGGCTGCGGTGGCTCCCCAACATCGCCATCCTCCTCCTCCTTTACTACAGGGACGGCTAGCGCTGCCTGTGAGCTCCGGCTCAGGCAAACTCAGAAGCTGCTCCTCCGGCTTGGGAGGGCCGGAGCCCCAGCCCCGAGGGTGCGAAAACCCTCCCTTGGTACCCCCACCTCGCCTGGGCCCCCTCAGGCTTTTATGACTTTGTGTCTCTCTCCCTGGCCTCGGACCCCTCTCCCGTCCTCCCCCATCCGCTGCCTCCCGTTGCTCTGGGCGACAGATTCAATTTTCTCTCTCCCCTTGGCTTTTTTAGGACAAATCAGACTAATTGTGACAAAATGCTGGTTATCTCTGGAAAAACAATTAAATTCCTTCGATTACATTTAAGGTAAAATGTGCTTAGCAGCGTAAAGAGGCTGGATAATGGGGAAAATCGCCCCAGAGTGGCATGTAGGACTGCTTGGATCGATATCCTATTATCGAATTGTGCATATCTCTTTCAAGCACCTTGCAAACTCTTCCCTAACATCTAAATTATAGGGTCAAAATTCGGATAATTACTCGATTAAAACCTATTACACTTATTAGGGCTCGCTATTGATCGGGAATTGCATTCGACCCAAGCTCTAGATTGCTTTTTCTTTCTGGGTCCCAATATCCCAACTTTCTCACCTCTAAACACCGCAGCTCTGGGGATCGCGCAGGGTTTCCGGGGAAAGACGGTCGTTGTGGAAAATATCTATAGTTATTCCATGTCCAAGAGGGGAAAGAAGAGGCAGCGAGCGGCAGGGGATAAACTTCTCGGTTTAGGAAAAATAATTTCTCTGTGTCTGGGGCGAGAGAGGAGGACACGGAGGTTTCCAGCCCCGCCATAGCGGGACTCTGTCAGTTAAAATTAGGCAGCAAAAAGAGGTCTGGAATCTGCTCCAGCCCGAGCCATGACGCATTTTTCATTCGTAAAGCAAAAGCAGGAACGGGGCACTAATAGAATTCAAAAGAGATTTTTAAAAGCAGTGCGGAGCTGGGATAATTATTCCTCTAAACTCATCTGACTTTTATCATATTAAGTAGATTTGGCCGATCAGAAAGACTGACGAGGTTGACCTATCACTAATCTCTCACTTTTATCTCCAGACAAGGAGAGAAATGCAACTCCATCTCTTCTCTCAAAATAAATGTTTGGAGGCTTCACGCCTGCTGACAAGTTCCCCGGACACTCCACACACGGACTCCTTCGGTCACATCACCTTAATGTTATGGCAGTGGCCAGAAATAGATCTGCGACTGCTCGGAGATCATAAAATTTAATATGTCTATTAATTAATATTAGTTGAAGAGGTGGCTTAATTTAGGAGAAGTGTCCCGAAAAGTAGCTCTATCCAGAAAAGTATCGACCCCTCCGAAAAATGCGAAGGCTTTCCGGCCAAAGGAGAGTGAAAACAGCGCTCGTCACCTGCCTCTCGTTAAACTATTTTAATGTTAAAAATAACAGTTAAAACTCCTATTAAATTACAATTTAACATGTCCCAGAAACAAAATAACAAGACCGGCGGCCATCTCTGCCGCCAATTCTATTCGCGTTGTATTTTTTTATCTGGAACACTTTTAGCTGGGATTGTCTATACGGAAAATTAAAGTCCAAAATTGCCAGCTGCAGGTTCCCGGTCCGGTCCGTGTGTGGGTGCCGGGGCTGCGCTCAGCCGCCGAGTCTGCCCCGCAAGCGCAGCTACACGCACTTTTTATAAATTCTTGCTGAAAAAAATTACGCCCCGCAATTTCTAACAGGTTCTACAGGTTGCATGACGCTTGTCTGCACTCACTGGGTCGGGTTGGGAGAAAAGTGATTCGGTTCTCCTCTGTTCGGCGGCGATCGCCCGCGTATTCCATGCTCCGACCTGAACAGAAAGCTGGAAAGGGTTCTTAATGAACCCTGAGTTATTAAGGGATATTTTCGGGGAGAAAAGGACTACGATACTCTGCCCTTATTTCTCCTACTGAACCAGCCATATCTGAAACCAGCACGTTGAACAAAATGCACTTTTAAAACCACCCCTAATTTTACATACGGGAGTGAGGGAGTCCGGCGTGGGAATACGGAGCAAATTTGAGGTGTGTTCAGGTTTTGGGGGGATTAAAAACAACTAAACTGCGAACGGGATAAGGGTGACAGACCAGCGATTCACTTCCTATTTGCGTATCTCGATTAATCAAGTTAAAGGAGTCCTTGATTAGGAGTTCCCAGAGCTACAGCCCCGTTGCAGAACTGAGAGGAGGAAGTTTAGAAGTGCCTGAAAGCACCGCCGAAAAAGGACGGTACTGACCGGCCTCTGCCCCCGGGCCTCCCCGAGCCCCGTCCCGTGGTGAGGATTCGCCTCCCGCTCCCCCGAAGGAGCCCGGGCCCGGCCAGGGTGAGGAGCAGCCGGTTCTCCGGAAAACGCGATTTACTTTCAGGCTTCATAATGACAGAATCGTCAGCAGAAGTCCAATAGCCTTAAATATCGGATAATTACCCTGTTCTCCGATGGAGACCCGTTAATTGGAGCGTAATATAAACCCAAATAAATTAAATGACCGTTAACTAGTTTGTACATTGCACAAAATGAGTTTAATTAAGTTTGTATCTGCTCTGCTAATCAATACAAGTATTTACTCCACTTTAATACTTCCATCTCGGGAAGTGACAAGAGGTCAAACCAGAGGCAGGAAGGGTTAAAAATGCCAGAGCAAAACCCAGCAAATCGCCCATCGATTCGGAGATTTCCGTCACTAAAATTGTTAGAGGCGCTTTGACATCCCTGCTGCCCGCTGCCCAGGCACGGCTGCCTCGGCCCGGGCGGGGGCTTCTCCCCGGCCGCTCCTCGCCCCTGCCAGCGCCCCGCTGCCCCTCCGGGCACCCCGGGGACACTCGCCCTGCTGCCTTCCCAAAGGTCTTGCCAGCTATCGGGGGTTTGGAGGGCGCGCTGGCTGCGGTGGAAAGGGGGGGGGGGTGCATCCCCTATCCCGGCCACGTCTCGGTGCCAGCGCTTGCCGAAGGTGGGTGGCTCGGAAAGGGCAGCGCTGGCAAAGCCTCCCCGGGCCGGACAGCCCCTTCCCCGCCCCAGGGCTGCAGTTCCGAGCCCCATCCCCACTGCTTCTGGCCAGCTCCTCGCCCTGTTCGCTCAGGGGTGGTCTGGGGTGGGCTCAGGGCGGCCGGAGCAGCCCCGCACCCGAGGGGCCCGGACCGGCCGCATCCCCACGGCGGGCGGAGGGGCTGAGGGGCCCCGCTGCTGGGCACCCCTGTCCCGACAGCAGCGGGGACACCGGGTGGGCGATCCCTCGGGCTGGACGGGCTTTCCCGGCTGCCCTCGGCCCGGGGGCCGCGCCGGCGGGGCTGGGGGCGGGCGGGGCGGGGGCCGGGCCGGGCGGCGAGCCCTAACAGCGGCTGTCGCTTGTCCGCAGAGGACGGGGAGCTCTACAAGGCCGAGGAGTGCGACCTGGACTACAGCAGCCGGCCGAGCCGCAGCCCCGACAGCGAGCTGCCGGACGACGAGGAGCTGTGCAGCGAGGAGAGCGGCAGCACCAGCGGCAGCAGCGGCAGCTCCGGCCCCGCGGCGCCCGGAGAGCCCGAGCCGGGCCCGCTCCGAGCCGAGGCGGCCGAGGCGGGGGTGGTCCCGCCCCCGGCGCCCCCTCCGCCGCCCCCGCCGCCGGCGCCCGTCGGGGCGCAGCCCGGCCCGCAGGCCAAGCCCAAGAGGAAGCGGACGGGCTCGGACTCCAAGTCGGGCAAGCCCCGGCGGGCGCGGACAGCCTTCACCTACGAGCAGCTGGTGGCGCTGGAAAACAAGTTCAAATCCACGCGGTACCTGTCGGTCTGCGAGCGCCTCAACCTGGCGCTGTCCCTCAGCCTCACCGAGACGCAGGTGAAGATCTGGTTCCAGAACCGGCGCACCAAGTGGAAGAAGCAGAACCCGGGCGCCGACACCAGCGCGCCCACGGGCGGGGGCGGCGGCGGCGGGGCGGGGGCCGGGCTGGGCGGCGGGGCCCTGCCGGGGGGGCTCAGCCCCCTCAGCCACTCGCCGCCCATGGGCACCCCGCTCTCCATGCACGGCCCCGGCAGCTACGCCGGGCACCCGGCCGGAGGGCTGGTGTGCGCTGCCCAGCTGCCCTTCCTGCCCAGCCCCGCCGTCCTCTCGCCCTTCGTTCTGGGCTCGCAGACTTACGGCGCTCCGGCTTTCTACACCCCGCACCTATAAGCCCGACGCTCTTCCTCCTCCTCCTCCTCGTCCTCACTCCCAGCTCCTTCCCTCTGTGCCCCTCCGAGGACCCCCCGGCCGGGCCCTGGGGTTCGCTCACCGCACGATCCCCCCACTCCCCGCACCCGAGCGGTGAAACCAAGAACCGAGAGGCAGCGACACCGGGGAAAGGGGCAGCCCCGTGTTCCTGCCACCCCCGGCTGCCACCCACCCCGGGGGGAAGAAAGGAGCAGCCGGAGGCTCCCCCGCCCTCGGGCCTTTCTACGACCCTTTTTGTACGCGATGTGTCCGGACTGCGCTGCTGAGGGAAGGAGGAGGAGAAACCTCCCTCCCCCGTGTACATACAAGTAGATGTAAATCATCGTTACCTGTATTTTTTATTTTCACCGTCCCTCGTTGCTATGTGGGTTTGATTAATTTAATAATTATTATTAATATTATTTGCCTTTGTTTTTATTCTGGTCTGGCCACTCGCGAAAGACTTTAAAAGAGAAAAAAAAAAAAAAAAAAAAAGATTATGTACCCATTTGACTCTCAGGGTAAAACAGAGAACTATCGGTCCTGTCCCTGGACTGCAGAGGCGAAGATGCGCCGCTCCCTGCCGTGACCTCACGGTGACGAGGGATATTTTTTACAAACGTCACTGACCACCGAGCCCCGAGAGCGGCCGGGGGTCCCGCCCGGAAGGGGCGGCGGGGGCGGCTCCTGGGGCGCAGGGCTGGTTTTTTACGTTAATCATTTCTGTATATTTCTGGTTGTTACAAAAAAAGAAAAAAAAAAGTTTTAACTTTATAATTAATGTATACGACGAGGGAGTAATGAGCAAGAGGTGATAAAGAGAGCACTTTGTTTGCTAAACACTTTAAATCAATCAATAAACTCTAAAGAAACGGCGCTTTCCGTGGTGGCGAGTCCCTGGTTTTCGGGTGAATCTTTCTAAGACAAGTTTCCTCTGGAAAACGCCTGCCTCATGAGACGCTCAGAGGGATGTCTTGCATCATCCTTTTTCTTTTCTTTTACTCTGAGAGCGTATTTCTTATACGCAAATAAACTTTATTCTTCTTGTACGAGGGAGGGTATTTCCCTTCTTAGTTTCCTTGTTTGCATTTTCTTAATTGGCTTTGCCGATTTGTGCAATATTAAGAACAATACAAATATTATACATAAAGGGAATCCGACATCTCTGCCATGTTTCCGCTGACGGGGAGTCCGATATTTTGGATTTATGTAAATTTAATAAATCGGCTCTTTCATTCAGATTCCACAACTTTAAAAATAAAAGAATCTTTTCATCGCCGTTCCGCTGATTACTTTTAAACGTGTATCAAAGTCTGCCTGTTGTAATTCACACTGTTTTTTTCTTTAATTTCAAAGAAATTATCTATAACCACAGTGAGCACCTCGAGGTGGCTTCGCTGGCCCAGCAGCTCCCGGCCCGCTGCCGCAGGGGCACTGTTACCCCTTTTCCTCACTCCCTGCCTGACCCCAAAGCTCACGGCGGGGAAGAGCTTTCATTTCCCATTAATTTTTTGTGTTTGTGGATTTGCTTGGGTTTTTTTGTTGTTTGTTTGTTTGTTTGTTTTTGGTTGGTTGGTTTGGGTTTTTTGTTTGTTTTTTTCCCTAGGGCGCAATCCTACCAAACCGGTATTTCCCGGAGCAATTTTTGGGTAGCAAAGCATCTCCTTCCTCTCGGGACCGGCTGCGGCACCCGCCTCCGCATCGCTTCCCGGGCCGGTGCCGGGGTCCCCGAGGTGTCCGGGCTTCGCTCCCCGCTCAGCTCCTTTGCCCTACTCCCTCCCGGTCTCCCCAGCCTGGCTCCGGTCTGGGATCCTGCGTGGCCACAGCCGCATCCCACTCCCGCACACCCGCTCTAGAATGGAATTAAATTTTTCAGCCCTGGAATAAAATCTGCCGCTACCACCGATATTGGAGGCAAGGGGGGAGTGGAGGCGGCTCCACGCTGCACACCCCGCAGAGTCTGTGGTTTCCACTGCGCGGGGTCCTGCAGCCTGCGGGAGCAGCGGGGAGGACGCGGGATGCTCCAGGTGATGCGGGATGCTCCAGGTGATGCGGGATGCTCCAGGTGATGCGGGATGCTCCGGGTTCTCACTCCCCCGTGTGCAGAAGCGTACAAACACCAGAAGTCTCTGACCAGACTCATTTGCATTTGTAAAAATAAGAACTTTTATGGTGAAAGGTGTTCTGAAGTTGATTTTCAGGGGAAACATGACAAGTAGTAAAGCTTGGAGTACTGCTCTGCACAGCTCTTACTGGTAGGAGAAAACAGCTAAACTGGGAAACAGACACTCGGGAGATTCTTTCACACTATGCCATAGTGCACCAGGTTTGAGTAAGTGCCACTAGCAGCCAAACTGTTAGCTCAGGTGAGGCATGACAGAGCTGAATAGAGAATTCAACCCCTGCCTGCACTCCGGGAGCTCCAAGCAGTTCCCTGCCAGTGGGAAATAATTTGGCTCCAACAGGAGCTGCCCAGAGCTTCAGAGTGCATCATTCCCCTACTCCGGGCCGGTTAGCATCCTGCCAGTGAAACCCGTTCATGTGAGCATTATTACTCACAGCTGCTGGATGAAGGAGTCAGTTAGCCTGAGTTTCCCAGTCATTAAATGCGATTTAACAAGGCTTCTCACATTTTATGGCAGTGCTGAAAACAGAGCCGCAGGTATCTTTCTCAGCATAGTTTAGGAAGTTATTGATAACCCTTGCTCCAATGCCTCATCCAGAGGTCTGAGCTCATAAAACTCAAGAGCAAAACTGCAGAGCCTCAGCTCTAGTGTGTGTTTTCCCCAGCAGCGCCTGCAGTGGCACTAGGCATGTTTTACACTCTGCTCACAGGTACTGTCTAAGTCCAGAGGGTTTTGGAGCACCAACACCAAAAAGCCAACTCAAATAACGCTCCCTGGACCAAAACTCTGCAGCTGGCTCGTGGTGCTGGATCAGTGTATGGGTATAGGCTTGACAGTGAGAAGCGTGATGGTATCGACAGAGGGCAGCTGGGGAGGAACATCTCAGGTGTGAATGCTCTGCCCTCACTGTGCTAAAGCAAAATGCTCTCACCTGCCTGAACCTCCCAACTCCATCACCCGCGTTCCTGCCTGCTGACATTGCCTCTGCAGAGGAGCACTCTCTGCTGAGAGTCAAACGTAGCTGGGTGCAGCCTTTGAGGTTGTCTCGCTAAAGAGTCACAGAAAGCCCCCAAAGCTCCCACAGTGAACCCCCAGCAGGGTCCAAAAGCCAATTCCCACGTGGTGCCTGTGTGATGTCCCTGCTGCCCTGCACACCACGCCCGTGCTCCTGCAGAGTTCTTGGAGCTCCTTTCCCGCGAGTCATCAACGAGCCTTGGAACAGAGCAAGCAGAACACACTGACTGAGGGGATGATGGCCATGACACCAACAGGAGGGGTTTGCTCTGGTTCATTCTGACAGTCAAATTATTTTTAATCACTTTATTATTAATTTATTATTAATTTATTATTAATTTAGCATTAGGGGATTGAGAACATGGAACACATCCAAGGGGACTTGGAGCAAAGCATTTGCCAGAGGACGAAGTCTCAGCTCTCTCAGACTGAACATCACTTTCAAAGCCTGATTCAATGTGCTCAAGAGATGCCTTTGGCATGTACCAGAGATGATCTGGGGCATCAGCATATTTTTGGACTAATTCCCATTAAGTTTATGTTAAATCCAAGGGTGCAAACTTGTATTAGCAAGAACAGATTCAGATATTAATTGCATCTTACTATTGTTCACAATATGAATGGGAAGGTCAAAAAAAGAAAACTGTATCTAATTTACTTCATATACTTCAGCTTATACTGAACAAGTTTCAGTTGTTCAGTAAAACGTGTTATAATCAAAACAACACAAAAAAGCACAAAAATACGGACACATATGTTCCAAACAATTGAGAGAGAGCTGAAAATATTTTGTGTCATTGATTACACTGAGCAATGATGTTTCAAAAGTCATTGCAAACCAGTTCTGGACCTTCACCTGCAAAAATTCCTTGTGTTGTTTCCACTTGAGCTGGGTGCAGTGAGTTACTTTTTTTAATTCTTAGAGGTTTTTGATGTATTTCAGACCTTTTGTTTCAGACTGAACTCACAGCCATCTTATATGTTTCTAGTCTTATACTACACAAGTGAAATGTTAAAAACAAAGCTTTGTCTGTATAATCTTAAATCCATTTCCCAAAAGTACACCATGATGTCTGCTTCTAGTCTGCTATATTAACAAATATCCATTAACTCCTGTATTACAAGATAAAATAATTCTACTCAAACACAGGTGAATTTAAATACTTAGTGGAAAATTATTTCACAATGTCTGGGCAGTTCTGGTCTTCAGGTTCTGTCCCAAAGATAAACAAGTAAATATGGTTGTTGTAGAGCCTTTCTTAAGAGCAAATAAAATAAAGATTTTTTTTTTTTTCTTATATTGAAAGATTTTCCAGACTCTGGGAGGTAAACCAAGGCAGAGAACAGAGGGGCACTGGGGATGAAGGGGACAGGCAAATAAACAAAGAGGATCCTAATCAGTTGGTCTCCCGAAGTGGGCTCACATAAATGATTTACATATACCACATTCTTCTCTATCTGGTGGGGTTTTTTACTTCTTTCCCTCTTGCTCACACATTCACATTCTGTGCCACGTGCTCACGTTAAACAGACATCTCAGGTGGACAGAATGGGGCTGTCACAGTGAAAATAACCCTGATCTCTTTCTCCTTTCCTGATGCTGTCTGGCAGAGATGTGAATTCATCATGCAGAATAAGCTTTAAAACAGGTTATCACAGCCTTGGAAAGCTACAGCTGCTATGTGCCCACTCAGGAGAAATCCTGTTGATGCTAGAAATCCTGTGGATGCACCCTGTATCAACAGAGCAGCAGTCAGAACACAGGGCATGGCCAGAACACAGAAGTCTGGACATGCAGGGTAAGGCAATATCTGTATATGATTTATTGATTTTTTCTTATGATGTGACTCATGTTCAGGTAGCTAAACCTAGCCAGGTCCACCCAAAGTGATAGACTTTATTTTAGAATATATCTTCTAGATTTTCTTCTCTGCAATGACACAAACCAGAAACATTTTACAGTGACAGTGAAGGAGAGATGACACCATAGCAAAGAACTGAAATATTGTCACAGAAACATTTATGTGGGGTGATGGTTCACACAGTAAATATTCACCCCCTCCAGTAAACTGCTGCATTTCAAGAGAAGCAAAATAATTCTACTAAACTTACTACAAATAAATCAATTATTGCTCTTTTTATTTCTTTGGTTTTTTTCCTCTGTAAACACACACATGCATTACATGAACTTATCCTGCACATACAGGGACTCTTTCCCACCTTTTCACTGTAACACAGGTAGAGTGACAAGTTTATTTCCTGTTCCTTGGTCCCCAGAGTCCACAGGAGGGGAGGAGAAGCGCAGGAAGAGAGCAGATGAATGAGCTGCTGGTTGGGCTCCTCCAACTCCTTGCGTGTACCGAGAGTTCACAGCACCAAGCTGCACTCTCTGTGACCTGTTAAATGTTTTGAGAGTTGTGATTAAGGATGCTCTTTGGGACTTCAAGCACCAGCACCATGCCTTGTAGGGGTGATTTGGAGTGAAATACTGTGCTTGCCTTGAGCACGCTCTGCAGCACACCTGATCACACTCACCTCTGCTGCTCCTGCTTCAGCTCTGGGGAAAATAAACACTCGCGCACATGTGGAAGCAGCATTTGATTTCTGCCCTAGTGAAACCGTGTGGCACTCTCCTCGTGGTGCTGTTAGGCCTTCAGCTGCCAAAAATACTATTACAAAAATTCAAAGATATTCAAAAGCAATTTCCAAACAAGCAGGATCATATATTATATTTCCATATACCTTTTACAGTGCGTGAGGATAAGAGTGGCTCCATAACGGCATTATAAATACAGCAAATTAATGGTGGATGCAATGCCAACACCTTGTCATTATGCAAATTGGAACGTCGGCAGAAATGGTTATTCAACAACCCCTCTCAAAGCAACCAGAAGCCTAATGCTGCTCATCACAGCTAAACTAATTAGCACCACATTTTAAAATTTTTAATCAGATTTTCCTTGACCCCTCAGCAAAGGGGATTCCTGATGATAATGGAAAAGCATGCGAGCACTCGGCACAGGAGAGCTGGGGTTTTGCTCAGGGCACTGACAGGCAGAAAAGCAAGGGAAAGTCTACTCAGGATCCAAATTATGATATTTCTGTCACAGACATTTAGAGATGGAGAAACAGATCGTGCTGACATAAGCCTAGCTCAGTTTGCCCAGGCTCTGGAGCAGCCTGTCACAGCACAAACACCCCGTGCCCTCCTCCCAGAGGGGCAGAGCCTGCTCCCCACCACCGCCCTAAGCTGGCACGGCATTTAGGCTCTGTATTCCTCAGAACCAGCCCATAGGAAAGGCTCAGCAAGGACATGAATCCTTTTCTTTCTCCACTGAATTAGCTTTGAAGAAGAGGAGGGAAAACTTCAACTCAGAAACATGAATACTTAAGGGATCTTTCTCCTTCCTTTCCTTCAGGGCCAGCACCCGACTCCCACACCTGGAAGAGCAGCAGCTTTATCCCACGGGTCACAATTTGTCCAGCTGCCAAGCAGCCCCAGCTCTCATTCACATGTACTTTATAGGGGATGTGCTAAGTTTTGGGATCCTTCGCATCTCTCCCAGCTGAAGGGGTGGGGAGGTGCTGCTGGATGGGGACTGGTCTGATCTAGGATGCTGCTTTGAGGTTTTTCCCACCCTCTTTCTTAATTCCTTCAATTTCTGTAGAGGATTTTCTAATAGGACCATTACCAGATCCACTATGAGGGATGCTCTGAGGGCTCTGGATGTACCAGCAGATCTAATTTCTCTCATTAGCCTCTCACCACCTCTGTAATCCTCCTGGTGTCCCCATCCTACACCCCAGCAGGTGCCCAAGCTCTATCCCAATGTGGTGCAGCTGCAGCACCTTGGCTCAAGCTGCCATGAAAACAGCTAAGCTGGGAGAGATCAACCAGGATCCTCCCCCCTGACCCATCCAGGTGGTTGTAGGGGAACTGCATTTCACTGGGGTCTCTTGCCTGAGCCTTGGTGTTGGTGCTGGGCTTGGCTTTGTAGCTGATTTTTTCACCCTGGTCTCTTCTTGCTGACTTAGCTCCAGACCTGCCTTTTATCCTGGTGGACCTTCAGGTAAGTGGTGGCTAACTCTAAGATTGGTTTTCTTGTTTGGGGGTGTGTGATGGTGTCTTTGTCAGCAAGGACACTGCCTCTTTCTGTTTTCACCTGCGGCTCCTGGCTCACATGTCCCTGACACCTCAAGTCTTTCCTCTGTTTTTCTTTCTCACTTGGATTCCCTCTGCACTCCCAGCACCATCGAGTTTTCCTTCGGCACTGCTTGGGGCAGAATTTGATTGTTTGCAGATGCAAATTCAAGTGTTATTATCACCCACAGAATTCTGTTACCTGTTTTGGGTACATTTAAATGTAGCTGTCCTAGAGCATCCTAGAACAGACATACGGAGAAATTGCTCTGCAGAAGTTACCAGAACAACACCCCCCTCTCAGGTTTTGGTGTACAAGGGGTCATGAGGGCTGATCTAGCTGCTGACAGTATCTATGAGGAAGCTCTTTCCTGAATCCATGAACTTCAGTGATGTTTTTCCTGGCAGGCGTCTAGGGAATAAGGATTCAGATCCAGCCCTCCTTGCCCCAGTCTGGGGACTGTAATCTGCAGAGATCTCTTTTACTGTCTCGTTTCCTACATGAAGCTGCTTTAGCTCCGCGGTGGTTCAATTCCAGTTCCCACAGGGAAACAGAGGATGTGAGCTGTCTTCCAGCAGTTCTCCAGCATTTAAGTTGCCGGTGGCTTGGGCTGTCCCCTGAGCCAGGACATGGGACTGTCACCCCTGAGGCTGAGAGGGGACCTGAGCTCCACCTCCTGAACGCGCTCCACGGGAGGGCTGTCCAGTGCATCGTGACTGCCACCGGCTATTCAAAACCTGTGACTTTGCTAAAGGTCAGAGCAGAGTTCGGGGGGTGTGAGCCATTCCAAAAGGCGTGGCTTCAAATGGCCGATTCTCACCACTTAAGTACTGCTGTAACATCCCGATATCCTTTTCTGGTGCACAACCTACAGAGACGTGTATCTGCGCTGGTTAAAAGCATGAATGTGTCTAACAGCGCTGGATAAGCCCCACACTCTGCACCACAGCCAGGCATTTGCAGAGCGTGGGAGACCAGCAGATGGCCACCTGTGCCTGCTGTGTACTGTGACACACCTGAGCTGGCTCTGTGCTGGCTGGGCTCTGGAGATTCAACACCTCTGGCTGATGGCTAGAGGCTCCTTATAACTAGTAAGGCCTTTAGCATCCATTTCCACAGCCACTTTAAATGGAATAGGTTTATTTGTTGTTTTTCCACAAAAAAAAGTCGGTCTCTTCGTTCTTTTTTTCAATAATGCCCACTTTGATTAACTGAAACCTTTCCCTAATGTGCAAACTGTTCTGTGTGGCACAATCTACTGATGATGCAGAACTGCTTACAAATCCCATGTGTATGTTTTGCTTACCAATAAAAAACAAACAAACAAAAAAAAAAACCCAAAAAACTACAAATAAATATTTTAACCATGATTTCTAGGAACTTCTTAGTGGTACAGTTTTCTAATAGAAACTTTCAGCCGTACCCGGGTTGATAAAGCCAAGCCTCAAGTAATTTCAGAAAAAATGAAGTCACAAGGTATCGTGTAAAAGATGAGCAGCCCATCACCGTGCCCCAGAAGCCTCAGAGGGGATGTGCTGAAGGATGGCTTTCATTCAAAGCCCTGCTCACAAGCTCCATACCAAGCTCATTTATGTCACTAAATGCTTTGTATTCGAGTGCCAGACCATACATGCTGCAGTATTTTTTCCTTCCAGGCTTTTACTCCCCAGGTGTAACTGTGTGCTCAGGTAAGAATAACCATGGAGAAGTCTTTGCTCACAGTTCTCATTTTCCCACTGACACAACCCCAGTTAAAAAAGGATGATTCAGATGCACCAGCAGACCTGACTTCAGCTCAGAGTCCCTTCAGACACATAATATTCAACCTGTATTACAACTATTCACCTTAACAACACTCCAAGGGTAAAATCACCCTGTGGTGTTCAGGTATCTGGAAATCACACACAGCATCCCCAGTAAGCAGAAGTACAATTGCAAAGGTATTGGAGTGAGTTATAAAGACAAACAAAACCACACACAGGGATTATGTGAATGATACTTGTATTTATCTTTTTTTTCCCAGAAACCCTGAGGACAGGCATAGAAAGTTGTTAATTCTTAGAGTCTCCTTATACAGGAGGAAACACCTCCAACAGGTGAGTGACTAAGCCTGTGTTATAGAAAATCCATTCTCATTTGTAATGAGTATTTTATTGGAGACTTTTGTGGGTCACTTTGAAATTGATTTTCAAACACCACCTCCTGATTCTCTGGATTTTCTTTACCCATAAAGCTGTTTGAAATCTTGCAAGAGCACCATTGGTTATTGTTTCATTCACTCTCCTTAAGCCTGACTATAGCCAGCAAACAAGCTTGGGAGATTTGTTTAAGTACCCATCCAAGACCGACAACCCAAACTGGATCCAACTGCACATTAACTCTCTGGAGTCAGAGGAGTCCAGATGCTTGTGTTTATTTCTGGGTCCTTAGACACACTCTGGGGCTTTAGCCTGATGTAATTTTATCTGATCCAAGCCAGCCAGTTCACTACTGCCACTAGCTCAGCGTGCCACTTGAATGATTGTTTTAAACCTCTTATTTTCACTTCATACTTTTCTGACAGCAGTTAAAACTGGAGCACATTCTGTGTATAGCTACAGACTTTCACAATGTGCTTTCTAAGAGTAGTTCTGAAAGATACTGGGATACCATGTTGGGAAGACAAGAAGCAGGCCAGGATGATCTTTGCCATTTCAGCTTTTCCATCTGTGCCACAGCTACCAAGGTTAACTTAGCTCCTGGAACTCAGTTTGCAGAAATAAAACTCTACTCCATTCATCATCTGAAGGCATCAGCTGATTTGGATTTTTTGACTCTGTACCAAGGTGTTTGTAGAGGTGCTGCAGGAGCTCCTGTGCTGCTTGATGTGGCTCACTTTGAACAGCAGTAGGCTGAGAAAATGCTCTGTGCATTGCCATCCCTGGCAGCAATCAAATTGTTTTTAAGGTATCTTTTTTTCTGAAGGTGTGAGAGTGGAAAATTAAACATGTGTTGATAAAGGGGATATAAATTAAATAGGTCCCTTAGGAAGGGAAAGAATCAAGCCCCAAAACCTGAATGGTTTACCCAAATTATGTACAAGTCATAAAACATATGTTTCATGTGTATTTCAAATAATTATCGACTTTTTAAATGCATTCCATTCCACACCACATCTTTTGCAAAATTAATATTCACTATCAAATAAGTTAAACCTGGAAACAATTTTAAAACGACACCTGTAAAAATGTGCTTAGCAAAGTATTGTAGTGTAAATACAAATATCTTTGATTAAGGGTTTTGCAGTTGCACTCTTGTAATAAAAGAAGGGCAGAGGTGATTAACAATTTAATTCAGTGCATAGTTAAACTGGTTGGCAAACTTCTCATGCTTCCTTTGGTCCACCCGGTTCATGGCTTTCACAACCCGCTTCACGGCACCTCTGAAAGAGAAACAAAACAATAATAACAGTTATGTTGAGTCTGCTCAATCTCAGAGAACATTTATGAATGTTGGGGAATTTGATTAATCACTACCAGGCTTCTGAGCACGGCATTGATGAGGCTGAACAAATTTGTCTTGTTAACTAAATTAGCTACAGCAATATAAATAGTTTAATTCAGCAATGATTTTATTAACAGGAGTAAACAAATTCAAGTCTTTCCGTTTAATGGCTGTGTATTCCACCCTCCCAGCATTATTTCTTAGAGCAACACAGAGCAAGCTTGATTTTCAAAAGCACCTAAGTGCTCCCAGGGAAAAAAATAACTGGAAGTATCTAACATCTTAAAAAATTAATACTCAGAAACTCTTATGAAATCTAACCCTCAATCTAGAATGTGTTTGTGAGGGAAGGGTTTGCTGTTCACTTCATGTGAACTCATTTAGCAACTTCCACAGGTTACTAAAACCCTGTTTCATCAGATGTGGAACGAGTTAGACTCTTTTGCTAACACCAGCAGCATCCCCTTTCCTGAGCAGCAGCTTTTAATCCACAGGAACAACTGTAGTTTAGGAAGACACCAGAGATTATTGTGGATCTCTGTACAGAAAGACAGGCTACTGCTGCAGAAGTGCTCAGAGTTCAGCACAGGCAGGACAGTCTGTCCAGTACTTCATTCATACATAAAGTGGAAATGGGATCTCTGCTGCCTCGGGATGGGCAAGCACTTGAGCCCTCTGCATCTCCTGCTGTGCCTGAAGAAGGCTCTGGAACATTCTTCAGACTCAAAAAGGAAGTGAGGGAACGAACTTCAGAGCCGTCAAGCTTTCTGGTGCTCCCAAATCCAGTGAAGGCCTGTCTGTCTCCCTGTTGCTGCTCCACTGGCTGCCATTGCTTCCTCCCAGTAAAGATGAGCCCAGAGATTTCTCTAGGGAGGGACTGCAATGCTTCTGAGCTGGGTAAATCAAGACACCTGCATTTTTTCCCCCTCCACAAACTTTTGAGTGAAGATCACACAGCTGAGATTTTGAGTGTGAGGAAAATGATGCCTAGACAGCATGAACAGGAGTAGGAGATTGTCATAAAAGGCAGAGAGAGCAGGCCCCTATATCCTTCAGCTGGTAAGGCAGAGGAATGGGTTCACAAATCCAGAGGAGTAAGAAGCAGCAGAAGCAGTCAGGAAAATGTTCTGTTGTGAACATCTGCCCCGTCAGAAACCTAAAGCAGCTGTTGTGCAGAGCTGAGGGCACCTTGCCTCAGGAATTCTGTTGCTCACTGGATTCTGAAGTTCCCATTTTTACTGGTTACTGCAGATGCCTCTGGCACAAAAGCTCAGCTATCTGAGGCTGATGTTTGCAGGTATTCTCAGCTGCCACCCTGCCTGTGAAGGGTGTTATTATCTCCTAACGTATCTCCAGGTAAAGACCTCACTGCTCTGCTGATGTGGGAGGTAGAACAGCTACAGGCTTGGTTTGAGGGACTGTGTCCCATTCAAAATCAGGGCACTGACTGATTTCTACTTTGATTTCTACAAGTTTGGCAAGTTCCATCACAGAAGTGGATGGTTTCAAGGCCTGTGCTGTTAAGACTCTACGTTGTCACAGTCTGCCTTTATCACTTCTGAGGATGTTGCACGCTATGTGCAAGAAAATGAAGATAAGACATGCACCTGGGCAATGTTCCCCAGCCTTTTTCAGGATCAGCCCCTACATGCTATTCCAGCTCTGCTCCCAGGGTTATCTCCAAGAAACAAGCTGACTTCTGGTTTGGTAACTGCTCTCTGTAATGGCTCCATTTCCAAAGACATTTTGAAACATCTGAAAACAGGGGCTTCTTCTTAATAACGCTCTAAATGGTGGGATTAAAGACTTTCTCAGCAGCAACTGCAATGAAAACCAACATTCTGAAAAAACATCCTGGAAGAGGTATACTTTTAGCAAAATTCTGCCAATAAAGTTACCAGAGTAAGGAAAATGTGGTCATGGTTTTGCACTTCAAATATTACCTAATTGGTAGGAGAAAAGTGAGCCTTTAGCAGCACAGAGTGGCCTTGACACTTTCATGTCATGTAGGTTTTACATTAGCACCAGTGGATTGTGTGATACTGTAAATGAAATGAGATCCCACTTTGATGATCTGTGTGCAATTTCACTTAGCTTTATTGGCAGACTAGAGCCTGGCTTTATCACCTGTACGTTTCAAGTAATTTGGGGTTGTTATAAGGAGCCAAGGTTATCATCTTGTTTAGTGCTGCAAAGCATGAAACCTATTAAAAACATGACAGGTTTGATTCCCTATGCCTGGCACTAACACACACTCAAAATCATTAGCACAAACCACAGTAAACCATGATATGAAATTCTAATCATTAGAACTGCATGTCTCTGACTTCTAACTAAGACCAGGTGACATGAGAATTTCACAGAAAATGTGTTATTTCCGTAACTAGAAACAATCTGGATTTGGCTTTGTTATTATAACCACTACATGAGAGAAGGGAAAATTGAGTTTAAACAAATATTGTGTCCAGTATGTTTAGGGAATAACCCACCATTAATGATTTTATCATAATAATCTTTCTTTTTTGGTTTGACAACTTTACTTTCCTTTAACTACTTAATTTTTGACATGTGAAACTCTTTAAAGCAGCTGCTTCCCATTTGATAAAGACCAGAGCATGCTTAGGCAAATTTATGCTGTAGCCACATCTACGCAAGAACAGGCATCAGAAATGGTGTTAATAGTGGACAGATGGAACTACTGTACATTCTAAAGCCTGTTTGGGAGTGGCTGGCAGGCTCCCGCATCCACCTGAGCTGCTGTGCCTGACTAATAAATGACCATCCAGAGAAGCCAACCCAGCAATTAAAGTTTTAAAAAAATTGAATGAAAAAAGCCTTTCATAGGGAAATTTTGCAAATCAGCTGAAATCACTCTCAAAGAAATAACCCTGGTAGTCAGTACCTATTATTTTTTACCCTCCAGACAAATGGAAGACATTCTTCCTTGGAGTTAGCCCAAAAAGCTGTTTAGTAAGTGCAAGTGAATGCAGAAACAGCAAGTACTCTTGCATCAAACACAAATAGTAATTTAACAGGCTTTAGAGAATGGAACTATCTTACTTATTAAAGACTTTCTTCTCAAGCCGGGAACGGGAAGTGTTGGCCTGTTGCTTCAGGTCTGTCAGATTTGGGTATTTTTGCTTCTTCCCTTTCTTCTGTCCTTTTCCATTACTTTTAGAGGAACCAAGATCCAGTCCTGTGGCAGCTTCAATTTCTCTCATGAATTCTGGATCTCGCCACTCTGTTCAAAAGACAAAACATGAACTTTGAAACTTCAGATCCAGGGAGGATTTGCAGCCTCCTAAGGAACAGGTTCTTGTCACCAATGGGCAAGGGCAGAGCCACTGTGATCTAAGTTGAACACACAAAGGAAGGGGAGGATAAAGCAGTTTCCCAAAATAATAGGTCTTGATGAAAAAGCCCTGCCAGTCTGGGTTACTTTGTACTAGTAGCTGCTGTGGATAAAACTGTTCTGTAGGAAGATTTAAGTTTTTGCAGTAGCACAGTAGCAAAGTTCCAAGGAAACTATTCCGTGTAGGAGAGGTGAATAAACACAGTGCTTATTATTTAGAAATTGAAAATTCAGTGTAGCTGAGGAACTTATCTGCAGAAATAAATTCTGAATAAGCTTAAAAATAAACCTAGAAAAATGGAATGTATCAACTTTTGAGCAGAGTAGGGGTGATAACATTGTGATTTCTTTTCATCAATAATATTTACTTTAAAACATGAACTGATATCTGACATCTACATAAAATTCTTGAGTAGGACAACATGACCCTGTTGCCACAACACCCATTTTACTTCTGAAAAAGATACTACTTTCTAAGCATCCCACATTGCTTCAGTTTAATTATCTAAATCAAGTTTCTTTTCTCGACAATGGCACAAATTAATTTATCTAAACAAAATCTTGTTTTACATTTCTTCAAAACCTTAATGCTCCAGAATCCAGCCATCCACTGGATTCTGTGTAAATGGATTTTGATCCTAGAAGCCAGCAGAGGAAAAAGCATCAACAATTTACACTGTGGACTGTTTGAGGAAGCTGTGCAGAGTCTTGTGTATCAAACAAGGTAGCTTAGCACAAAGTAAAAATGTGGCCTGAAAGATGGACACCTGCCAAGGGGAAATTTAGAAAAACTTCATTGCATTGTAAAGACTTTGAGCATATGGGCTGGAAAAAAATGTAGGAAGTACTACTTAAAAAAGAATATGGTCTAAACTCAGCAGAAATGTCAGAAGTCTGTAGTTTAACAACAGTAATTGCCAGTCATTTGTCATAGTTTCCCTTATGTCAGTCAGCCTTTCTTGCCTGCAGAAATTGTAACACCAAATGTCTACTACTCTTACTTAACATCTTTGTACATATAGAAAAATAAACAGTCCTAAAGGACTATACAACTTCATTTATACACCAAGACGGTCACTGATTGTGACAAACACAGCTAACAACATTTCAGGAAGGTCAGAGGCAATGTCCTCACTTAAGAACACGGTGTTAAGGAATACCAGAGCAATTTTCTAAGGAAAGGTTAGATCTAAACTACCATCATACATGACAGCAAGGACTGATTAAAATCCAACATGCCAAAAAGCATGAGGAAAACGAAGCTGCTCAAGGGCTGCACAGGAGAGTTACAAAGGGAGAAAACAGAACACATATACTTGATAGATCATAAGACCTCACAGACTTTATTTTTCTTTTTTAAGTGAGGGAATAGAGAACAGCACAATTCAGCTACAGGAACGATTAATCCAAGATTAAGGAAAACTGTCTAAACAGTTTATCTCCCAGTAATAAGAAGGCGTCACAGTTTAGGAACCCCGTGAATGGAGCAATTGTTTAAACACAACGAAAAAATGCCGGCATCCAGTAGAGATGAAATGAGCATTTGAGTAAAATGAAGGAGCAATTTAAAAGCTTTTGAGAAAAATCAATAGAATGCCAGGGAAGAGCAGGCTTTTTGAGCATTGATGGGCCCCTAAAGCTCTTCATACATTGTTACTGAGTTTAGCAGCAGGGAAAAGAAAATTACACAGTTTGCAAGGGTAGGCGGGAATCAATACTGTAGTTAGTAAAGAGATGCTATTTCACATCTGAGTGGCCAGCGGCCTGCCTTCACCAGCCTGTCCTGATACCTGTTTGTTAACAAGTCACTAAGGGCTGAAAAACCAGATACTCTTCAGGGTTGACACAAAAAATAGGCACTTAATTTGCCCCTGTGTGCGAACTATTGGAAAAGGATGAACGCTGCAGATTAGCAGGTCAGCGTAATCCCACCTGATTCACTGTTTCAGGACTGAAGAGCCCAAAGCACCTTTCTGTGGGCATTAGCTAGAGTTTAAAATTTTGTACTAGCATAATAAATGCTCCATAATAACAATGACAGTGTTGTGAAAACACAGTCATTAGCACACAAACTGTATTATGTAACGGTTTCCCTGATGCCTGAAGGATTTTTTCTGCTTTTCTCCTGAATATTTCTTACACTGTTCCCTATATTCACAAGTATTAGCATGCATACTTGTGATGCTTTAGGTGATAGTTTAGCCTGGTTTCATGGTGTTTAGCAGGCCGAGTAGACTAAACACCCCTGAAACCACGTAGCGTTAGAAGACCAAACACCCTGTTTTCGTGAGCCCTCAAGGTCTCCTAGTAGGACAGATTTTGTAAACTGGAAGTTAGTCCACCCAGGCCCCTTATTGGGCCCTCCTGGTAGATATGCTAATGTGTAGAGTCTTTAATTGTACACTCGACTGGGGGGACGGGGCTTTTGCGGCGTGTTCTACCTGGACGGCAGAAGCCATGGAATGGGATCCTATTAAAATACCGAGGGAAATGACCCCCAACCCTCTAACTGTGTCTGAGCCTTTATTTCCTAAGACCAGAAAAAGGCATCATCCCCCTTAATAACACAAAGACAGAAATGAACCTACTGTCCAGTAGGAAGGAGATGCAAGAATAATTTTGGTGCAATTTAACCATACAACTGATATCCAAATTCAAGTGGTTTTTTCTGAACATTTTAAAATTGCCATTATTAATGATGTTGTCAATCAAACAGTTCCTGGCTGTCCAGTGGGTTCCTGGTTGTGCATTTCCCAGAGCAGCACTGCTCAGATTTACTTCAACACCTTTGTAATAAAAAAAACCCCTAAACCAAAACACCACTGAAAACCAACCAAACACACCCCTCCAAACCACAAGGCTCAAAACAAGCAAAAAAACAAAACCTTAAAAGGTTGATGAAAATACTCTAGAGCAAATATAAAAGTTGTGGGGCACAGCAAAAAAGGAAGTGGATAGAAGTATTTAGTGACATCTGAAATACATATGGCTATAGAAACATGGAGGGTTTTGTCCAATAAATGGAGTGCCACAGCTTGTGCAGTCTGTCCCCAGCCAGATGGGATGGACCTTTGTGTGACATCTCAGCTTAACAACCACACTCTGTAACACAAGGAGCAATGCCAACACTGGTTTGGGACTAACAAACACATCCTTGTGGACCAGAGGTGAGATGCCTCTAACAACACCGAGCTGACACTGTAATAAAAATAAATACTATGTCTAGCCTCAAGCAATAGCAATTTCACAGGAAAAAAAATCAATACTTTTCAGTCCAAGTGATTTTTATACCAGAATATTAGTTTCTAGTTTGAGATTTCAAGAACACCTATCACTTTAATTTGCTAGTTATAGTTTGTCATAACTAAGCTTGGAACTTTCCTTTTTAACACAATGTGCACACCCCTATCCTGGTTTCCCTGTGACAGTCCAACAGTGTCTGTACTGCTGGCTGGATGCCAGTTTAGAGCACTTACTCTCCCTAGACAGGGATGGAAACTACCTGCAAATGTAGCACTTTGACACCTGCAAATACCAGAGGGTGTTCAGTAATTGCTGCACTGGTGTGACCTGTAATCACCAAACCCAGTCACTCAAAGATGGTGAAACAAGTATTAAAGGACACTGGGTGGGTCAATTCTATGTTTAAATACACATTCATTCCACACAGACCTTTCTGAATACAGATTCCTCTTCTGAATACAGGTAACTGCTCCTTAGGCTCTCAAAAGGTTTCATGAAAGGTTCAATAGCTTCATTAATAAAATGTGCAACTGTGAAACACCAAGTCAGTCAAATCTGAAGAGAGAACTCCTTCAAGGGAGTATAGTACAGGATATCAAAATTCTAATGCCCATGGGCAAGTTTAATTAGAATGTAGAACACTCACCTAGAATAAATAGCTCAAACCAGAGAAAACTAAGACCTGCTGGAGGGAGGTAGATTAAAGAAAAGATGTCCCCTCCAATTATACCCTGTGTCTTTGCTGGATAGATCCCTGTCTCCCATCTTCCTTTGTAGTCCATCAACTTCCGGTACCTTCCTGGTTGCAGTCCCCCAAGTACCTTCTGTCCATCATGAATGAGGTTTAGTTGTACTATTGCAAGAAAGTCTCTTATTCCCCTTAGAAGTCTTCCTGCCTGTGCACTCATTGCCTGCTGCTTTTCTCATTGCCTGCATTCCTCACCTACCAGTCCAGAGCAGTACTCTGGCTAAAAATGCCCAAATTGTCTTGGGGAACAAGGAGCCCTCCACACCTGACGGCTGCAGCCAGGATGTCAGGAGAAGGCCAATAGTTTTGTTGCCCATTCCCAGTTGTTTAAAAACAAAATCCAGCACGCCCTCCCAATATTGGTGGTAACATAATGATCCCAATAATATTATCATTATATTGCATGAATCACAACTGTTAAGGACCAGCAAGATTACACATCTTCTTTGCAGAAGCATAGGAACAGTTACTGTCAAGCATTTCCCAGGGAACAGGTCCATGTTTATCCTTGATAAACATGCTCCTTAAGACAAAGGCTGTAACTTGTCTGTCTAAGCAAGTGTTGGGAACATTACAAAAGCCACTGGAAATAAAGCACAAATGCAATGTTAACCTTATTCTGTCTACACATGTATCCATATTTATCACATAAGCAAGAACCACTGCAAATGAGCTGTAAATTAAAATCAATAGGAATGCAAATGGGAGAATGTGGTTAAGAGAAAACAGGCAATGTGCATCTCCCACCTCTGCCTAGTATTTTTTTTTCTTTTAGTTTTTTTTTAAGATGCTATGCAGACACAGACCTGGTTGGGCCGCTTGCTTCTCAAACTTCATCTTTTCTTCTCTGGCTCTGTCCTCTGCATTTACAGGAATCCCAGAGTCATCCCGGGGTATTATCTTTCCATGGAAAGGGCACTTGAGAAAGAAAGGAGGGGAAATAAAAATCTCACAGTTTTTAAATGAAAAGAAAATGTTTACATTTTATTCAACACAGTCTAAAGCTGGACACTGGAACTTAGCAACAAAACTACACTTGACTCCCAGTCCTCTTCAGAAAGCATCAGAATCCTATAAACGTCATGTGTTTAATGCATTCAGAATCTCAAAGGAATAAGCTCATTTTGAAACAAATATTCAATTTCAAGAGACCAGGCAGCACATCCTGCCAAGTCTGAAACTAGGGCACCAATGCTGCATCATATGTTGTTTATGCTGTATCCCTGTCCTGTAACAATCCCATTAAAAGTACTGAAGTGCATTCAGATCCCTCAATCTCAGATAATGCAGGAAGAATAGGGACACTAGAACAAAGTATTTAAGAAAAGTAGTTCTGCTCAATAGCGCTCATAATTTAAGGCTGTGTAGAATTTAGCTATCATAAAACTTAATTTATAAAACTTAATTTATAAATAAAACTTCTTTGCCCCTCAAACACACAAGTTCCTAAGAACAATTAGTATCAAATATGCCTCTGATGAAAAATTTTCAGCGAAGAACTAACTATCTCTGCCTTAATGCCAGGTACTCACACATTACAGTAATAAATATAATCCAAACAACCTACAATGAATGCCAAGAACGTTTGAGAATTCTTTAAATGTTTACAGCTTCTTTACAAAAGGATGTTTCCCATATGAAGCACATATTAACAATGAACATCTCCAACACAATGCTCCTCCACTCCCTTGAGCTACACTTATAATGTGAAATAAACTTTTATGGATGCTTTAAGGAGATCTTCTCCATACAGCCCAGATCTTGGAAGTTCTGTAACTTGGTGCCTTACCTTAATCCGATCTTGTCTTTCACACAGACTTCCATCAGGCATCGGTGCTCGACATTTATGCTTTACTGGCTCAAACTTGCCAGCAAATGTTATATACCTGGTTTTTAACATTTCTGTTATTTCTTTATTTTCCACCTCTTCCTCTACTTCACTGGGTGCCCAAAAGCGATGCTCAGAGGTAAATCTGGGAAAACAACAAATGAAAATAATTCACAGACATAATTGTAAGGAAACACATGGAGATGCCATTATCAACCTGTGTTAAACTCACATGTGAAAGGAAGGGAAGCATTTCCAGTGAATTAAAAAAACCCTAGGAATCTACCAGTCTTTCTTATGGCTCCTGTATTATAAAGATATTTTTAAAATACCACCAAAGCCTGTCTAGTATTGATTTCCTGTTTAACCTGCTAAGCTATTACAAGTCTTAGCTTTAGTTCATGATCTGACATCCAGAGTCAGTTATCCAATTTCCAGATTCAGTGAATAACTTTGTAACTCTGTACTTAACATTGTTCATAACAAAATACTTCTATGATTAAGCACAGAAGACAGATCAAGGAGGAAACAGTTTGATCTTAACATGTCTGATCTTATTCCTGATAGCTGGACTCCCACAGCAGCAGAGAAGCAGAAGCTGAAATCAGAGCATCTTGCAATAAACAGACCAAGGGAAAGAGCAAACTATCAGCTAAGCTTTACACAGATTCTTTTTTCCAGGTTCTCCTACACAGTATCCATAAATCTGAGAAATTATCAGGTGTTCCTCTAGGAAATTAAGCTCATCCATTGACAATCTACTTTAAAATTAGACACCTTACCTACATCTACAGACACATATAGGCAAACAAACATCTTCTCAACAGCATTCATATAATTTCATTTTAGCCACCCTAAGCTGCCAACTGTCTGTAGTGAAAAACAGGCAACCCCAGAGAGCAATTACCTGACTTATTTTAGATGCTAATCTTCGGAGGCAATGACTGTCTCTCTGATGGTAAATGTTTCTTTCTCTTTATCATGAAAAGAAATTAGGGTAACTAGCTTAAGCTTAGGTATCTAACTTTAAGATATCTGAAGTTAACAAGAACAATCCCACCCCAAATTTAAGGAAATTTAAGTTAAAGGGGAAAAAAATACAGCTAAACTAAGGAAAAAAAATTGCAGCCTGCATGTCTGCTGCTCATTACAAGCAAGATGGAGATACCCAGATGACAGATGTCTTGGTAAGAACATAAAATTCCTAAAGGACATCTTACAACCCCTTTCTTCCACATAGTTCCTCGACCCAATCAGTTTCAGAGTTATTTGAGAGGATTTTCTCTATCCATATCCAATTCCTCTCACTCACTAATATCCTTGGGTGTCATTACTTTACCTTCTGCAGACTGCAGAGCCACCTATACATGAACACTGGCTTCACTCATCACACCAGTCTCAATTTGGCAAAGCACATGAGCCAATACTTGAAAGAACTACTTTAGAGGGCCTGAAAAGTTTTGATTAATTTTATCTAACCAAGTTTTCAGCAGATGACAAGAAAAAAAAAAGCAGAGGAAAATTTCTGACCATAGCAACCTACAACATGTATAGCTGCTGGTTTTAATGCAATAGTAGAGCATTATAAACTATGTAAAGAGGTTAGAACTGGGTTAAAAAGGGATTAAGGAAACTTTGAAACACCTCTGTGATTTGCTGTCATCAGAAAAATGTTCAACAAAATTCTTGTTAAACAGATTGACTCTATGCAGTAATTTCTCCATCAAATACACCTTGTTAGTGCCAGATAAATGCTAACCTGCCATAAAGTACAAATAACTTTCTTCTGGTAAATTAGGGGATAAAGGCAAAAGAGTCCCAGTGGAGGCTAGTTCAACAATAAACACAGTAATATACTTCCCCAGTTTTTGGTTAAACAAAATGTTTTTAATTACATACTTCTGCAAACTGTAGCAAAAAAACCCCAAAGCCCTGAGAGTCTTTCCAAAATATCAGTATGACTTTAGCCCAATATTTGAATGGTACAGTATTTTAGCTTCAGAACTTATGTGGCAAGTCTGTACAATAGACAGTAAATAAAAGAATGACATCAGTTTCTTATTTGCTTAGTTTAATGCAATGCTGAAAGCAAGACTGACTGGCAGCTCTGTGTCACTAACCTTGCAGCCACACCGAGGGGAAAGCATTCCTAAAAAAGGCACCATACAGGACTTTTACATGCATGGTAATCCTACAGAATCTCTTAGCAAAATTCTAGTGCCCTTTGGTGGTCTGAACTCCCCTCCCCCTCTAAATCATCAAATTACAGTTACATGAGAATGAAGAAGCATTTAACAGTTGTGCATGTCAACCCTTCCAATTAGGAAAGAGTTCTATTTAATAATTTCTCTCTCTCCCTTCCCCTAAATATGCACCCAACAGAGATCAAAAACACTGAAATTATATTTTGCCCTATGTCCCACTGACCAGTATTTGGGAACTGAACTTAAAACAGCCTGATTCCTACAAATATATTAATAAATATTACTGTTTACTACAAGCATATAACTTATTTTCTCCCAATATGACATACAAGCAGGTGAGAGAAAAACAAAGCAGTGGCAGTTCCCAAAGTTTTCTGATTTCTTGTTAGAAGTTAAGCAACATTATAAACAGGCAGATACTTGTTTGAAAAAATGATGCACGTGGCAAATAAAACCTGTTTGTAAGATGGATCAGAAGGGGAACAGATAATCAACTCAAGGATGAAAAAGATCAGCACCTTGGTCACATTTAGAGTGCTCCTGATCCAGATAAATAAGAGGCAATGACACAGCAATGCATGAGGAGGAGGAGGAATAAAAGACAAGTAATGGTTAACTCAAATCTGCAGCTCATGGAGAACTGCAGCACTCTTTCAATGAATTTATATCATTTTAATTTCTAATCTGATGGGAAGCTTATAAAAATATTGAGTAAATACAAATTCCAATCCCAGATGCCTACAGAGATCCTGAAGCAAAATGGGCTAATTCAAACATCCTAGTCACAGTCAGTGCTGCATCAGTTATTTTACTCTGTTTTTAAGAGTAAGCTGATTGAATTCGAGGATGAGGGTAAGTCTGGAAGGTCCATGCTATCCAAAGTAAGTCTGTTAAGCTGACATAGCAGACTCTACACAATTCAACACTGTGCAGCACACACAACCTTCTGCCCCCCCTCAAAAAACCCAACAAAACTTCTTTAGAAAACCTTCTTCCCAGTAGCTACATTCTCACTGTCAAAACCTTATTTATTGTAAATGCTGTGATTAAGTAAGTGTACTGCTAAATGAAACAGAAAGACTTTTCCCTTTCAGATTTTAAAAATTCAAATTTCATACACATCCTGTATGTGTTGTCAATTCTTCAGTTTGGTTTTTTCTCCTAAGAATCTTACAGAGCCAATATGGCTGCACATAGAAAAGCTAAAGGAATTGACCAATAACCACCTTAATTTTTCAATAAGTCTATTTTATGCCTGGAGTCAATGGTACTGTGTGTGCAGAGTTACTTAAATTATCTTTAGTTAGACTGGCATATCTGTAGTTATAGACTCTAGGGTTCAGAAATGTGCCCTCTATTTTATTGGGAAGCATAAAAATAAAACAGTACAGCACAAGGCAGACAGGCAGTGAAATATGCTTCTGATTTCACTTATGACTGGAATAACTCATTTGCAATGTAAAATAAGGCCTTACTACCTTTTTGGCATTATCACAGACAAATGCTTCTTAAAGCCCTGCTGAAAATCTTTTCACAGGATTTGAAGAGCCTCCACCACATGAGATGGAATCCAAAGCCTGGGGTGTCTGTGGTAAAGCACATCTATGCACCAAATTGCATCAGTTTTTGGTAATTTAAAAGATATGCAGCATTTTACGAAATCAGGTGCAGGGGCAAAGATTTCCTCTTGTTCCTTTCTGCCAACACTGTTTTAGCACTGTGATTACAGGCTGGGGTTTTTTTTTGTTTGTTTTGGTAAGAAAACAAAAGTTAAAGTAATACTGCTAAGAATGTAACAGCTTCATTTGCAACCCAGCCAGTCAATGATTTTTTCCTTTTTCAAGACAGGTATGGTACACACTGATACCAAAGTTCTGGTGGACTTAAAATGAAATTTATACATACAGGGAGGACTTTGCAACCCAACTTTCTTTTAAAAATACTAAAAGGGGCTTTAAAAACTGACTGCTAGAATTAAATTCTGATGTGTACCTGCCACCTCTTCTCCCCAGCAGTGCTAAAGCTTTCCCCAAGTCAGCAATGCTTCGTGAAACACAAAACCTCCAGGACTGCAATGGAAAGTGAAAGATCCAAATCCAAATCCTGTAACTGCCACCTTTTTCTGGTGTGACTGAATAAGCATATCAGCTTCCTCAGTTACCACTCTGTGAAGTCAGGAAAAACACTTCCCCAGCCTTTCTCCTACCTTGCCTGCTACTTATTTAGATCTTAAAGTCTCCAGCTGAGGGAATGTCTATCACACACTTGGCAGAGCCTTTTGCATAATGAGGTACCAGCTTAAATTGGAGTAACTGATGCCATGCTGCAAACATAAAAAGAGCAGAAAAAAAATGCTTTGAAGAATCAAAGGATATTTAATTAGTATCACATCTTCTCAAAACAAATAACATTTAAAGGTAGAATTTCTGCCTTTGTTTATGAGTCCTACAACACAAGGTAAAGAAGAAAAGCAATTATCAAAAGAAACAGAAGTCACCCCACTGCATGACCTCTGAGTTCAAGTAAACCTATTTATTTGTTTAATTTGTCTTAAAAGAAAAAGAGCATTACTTGAGAATCTTCCCAGCACTTGGCTGATCCTCTCCCCAGTAGTGAAGATCTAATCCAAAAGGCATGAGGGGAGCTTTAGCTCTTTCTTCCAGTTTTCTTCTTTTACTGTCAGGATCTTCGGAGTTTGCTGTCTCAGTAGTTGCAGATTCACTGGAGAAAATTGATGAGAAATCAATACAGAACACCAGTGATGAAAACAACTTTTTCTCTGCTTTCACTAGATTTTTTTAGACCAATACTAGTATTACCTTAGATGTACAATTACAACTACTTTTACAAATTTTTCTCTTTTTTTTTTTGAAGGAAGACCATATGACATAACACCACACACACTCTACACAGCTCACTGCACATTCAGCTCAGGCTGGCTAACACATATCACACTGTAGGGGCAGAAACCCAGAGATCTGATGGGGGCAGCAGTGGATCATGCATGTTGTCCTCCCACAGGAGCTACAGATGTGGTACTGGAAATCTCAGATTAATTTCAGTTTGCTAGGTTTTGGGGGCTTTTCTGGCCCACGCAGAAGTGTCTTTCCAGGAGCATGTCACTAAGCAGATGACTGCTGTCTTATCCTCATATCACAGCCAAATGCTAGGCAAGGCTGGAGTTTCACCAAACTTTGAACAGGATTGACAACAAATATGTATTTGGAAGCAGTGTAACACCTCCAGGCAGCACTGACAGCATAAGCCACGGGGAACAAAGAGATGCTGAAACTGCTTGCTAAGTGAACATGAGGATACACTGTTTAGCTGCAATCAGAATTTACCCAAATAAATGGCGTGGAGGGTGCTGCTAGCAAAGAAGGGAACAGTGTATTTTCATAAAGGCCATTTACAGCAAATAAGATCTGTATTAACTGAGCAGTAAAAGATTCCTTTAGATCCTAGTGCAATCACCAACAAAATCCCAAATGTTAAGCAATGAATGTAACTTCAAAATGAGACCAAGTCAGCCCTGTCAGCTTGCCTGGCTCATGAACGCTTTTTTGTGTGCTGTCATGACTAATAAACACAAGAGCAGGAGGTCTGTACAAGAATTCAAACAAAGGTAACCTGGCATGAGGAGATGGCAGCTTTGGGAGTTTGTCTCTAATAAGTTTCAGTGTGGCAGCTGCACAGGTTGGATCCAGTTCATCCTCATTCCCTTTGAGCTGAGTGCGGGAGCTCAGTGGAGCTGCTCCTGTCGATGCCTTCGCCACCGGCGCTTTTGGAGGTGACTGGGGTTCAAGCCCTGCAAAAAAACCTTGATGTTTAGGAGTAATTCACTTCCCCACCATCACAGTCCCACCCAAACAGCTCAGGGTGCTGACTATGTTTTCCTGCCTTCAGTTGATGTTAGACATCAATCCCACTCAGAGTGAAACAGAATTATTTAGAGTACATTTGTCTTTCACAGATACTAAACCAAGCAATTTGCCAGAAGAAAATATCTGAGTGCTGGCAGAAGAAGGAAGTATACCCAGAGAGTCTCTCCAAGAGACAGGAAATGCCTGAGGTACACCTGAGGAACGGGCACTCTGCAAAGCAATACCAAGCACTGATGTTCAGCACCAGCAGCTCAGTGGTGGGCTAACTTTAATTACTTTATACAGCCAGATTAGAGACTCAGCATGGACTGCAAGGACACAATTAGACAGGCTGAGCAGTTAGACAGCACCTGCCTCCACCTGCTGAGCTGGAAGAACACCTCCATTAGCCAGTAGTAGCAACAAGAACTTTTCAGCCAATGACAGCTAAAATAAGAAAGACATGATCCCTCACACTAATGTGATCTGTCCCCTCAGAAAGCCCTTTTATAAAATAATTTATTGAAATGCAAGGTCTCATCCCTCAAAAAAGATCCCAAAATTTTATATAAGAAGTCACAGTTGCACAAACCTAAAATTTCCAGCAAATTATCTGAGCTTTCTTATGAAAAGTAAAGTTTAGCTAACATGTTTTGGCTGTTATTTAATTGTAACTTTTAATCTTTTCCCCAGTTCTAACCAGCCCTGAAGCTGTGTCCAGAAGCATTCTTGCTTTGGTAGTCATTCAATGTATCACAATATATTAAATAGAAAAGGAAAAGCTAATGTTTTATCTGTGACCTGCTGTCAGAGTAGGAAATTGCAAGACCCATAGCTGCAGGCAGGCTTGGTACGCAAAACATTTTTATTTCAGAGAATAAGTTATTTTCCACAAACAAAATTAGAACAATTTGCTGTGACCCACCTTTCCACCTTTTAAGGTCTCCCAGTAATTCATCCTGACCTTGACTTGTTTGCATCACTCATCCCCTTTACCCCATGGGGTGCAATTGCACAGATGGCACTGCCTGACCTGAACCACAGGCCAAGATGCTGAGGTGGTGGCCTTTGAGCTCCACCCCCTAGGAACACATTTTCCAAGTTCTAGATCAGGAGTCCTTGTGCAGAGAGTGACATCCAAAGCTGTTTTCCAAAGCTTCAAGCTCAGGGCACTGAGAAGGACACCTGTTTAACCTAGTTCCTGGACAGCCTCTCCCCAGAGACAGCAACAACCCTAATCCAAAATCCAGAGTCCATCCTGCTGCTGGCTGGTGGTGCTGCTGCTGAGCACACCTGGCACTGGTGCTCCCGTTACTCACTCCTGCCCACACCACACACTAACAAGAGCTATGAACACTCCGCATTCTCTGAAGTCAACAAGGCTTTAAAGAACATTATCCAACAAAACCACCATTTAAAGGACTAATCTGTGCATAGGGAAACAGTCTCAAAGTTAGCAGAAGGACCAGGAATAAAGGAAATTATAATGAAATGTAATAGGAGGTATCTAAGCAGAGAAATATCTAGGTTAAATGGCAAAAGAAATTATTTCATTGCACTTTTTAGGCTGTGGACTTTCTGTTCAAGAGGTGCTGCCACAAAAATGTGCTTTTAAACAGCACTTCAGTGACATAATAATGCATGAATTTTGAATTTATGTCTCTGGAAAGGGGGCAGGACAGGGCTCCATCTCAGCTCATGTCACAGGCTAGAAAGGAAAAATATCCTTCTCAAGTGCTTTTATAAAAAAGTGAAGCAGAACTAACCCAAAACCTTGTAACCACACTTAAGAATCATCAGTATTTGGAGAATCAAACTTCCTTTAATGATAGAAACAGTTACAAACACAGCCTTTGGAATGAAGAAAGTAAATTGAGAAGAATATGCCATAGACTCTATCTGTAATGTAGAATTCCTTACACTGTATTTAGCATTTAAACTTTATTTTTTAAGGACCCTTTCCAAACAGCATTGTTTAAAGCAAGTGTTTTGAGAGCACTGGTATAGATTACTATTTACAAACAGTAAAAAAAAGTCAGAAGACAGCAGGTTTGTACCTCTCATCCTCAGAGAAAATATGTGCATATGTATTATAAGTTCTCAGAAAACCCTATTTTTTCCATTTTTTTCCTATGATTTTTACAGGAACCATGATTGCTTGTTCACAACACTGGTTTTGTTGAGGAGGAGGGGTACAGCAGAGACAAGCAGTCAGCAACAGACAGGAAAGGCAAGAGAGATAAATGGACAATGTGACATTTAGACAGATAAAAATCACATCTGGAAGATCAATACAGGAATTCTTAAGAGTTACAAGAACAAAATATTTTCTCATTGATTTCTTATTTTAAACTATTAACAGAAAAACAGCTAAAAGTAGATACACTAAGACATCAGTAACACCACCTCCACTGTGGAAGTATGTATGTATGAAAGTAGTTTTTGCTAACAAGATAAAGACAAGAGTGACCAGGCAGACAGCTCCAGCTGAATGGTGTCCAATGTCAGGGTGGGGTTGCTTTGTTTTGGTTTTAAAACAGTACGGATTAAGTACAGTTTTAAAAGTAAAATTCCTCTTCACAATTCTGCTGTTCTGTGTGGTTTATTTAACAAGTACAGTACCTGGGTTCAAATTGTTCCAATAGTAGCTTTGAGAAAGAATCATAAAAGTGTTTAAATCCCCCTTTTTGTTTAAATTGACCAAATGGCACCTATTGCCTGAAGCAATAAAGTAGCCCATGTTCACAAGATAAATCGATAGAAGGAAAGAGAGAGGCTGGGGTTTCAGCTGAAGTTGGGCTGCTGAATGCTGACATTATTGATTTTAGCTAGTTCAGCTGGCCTTGTAATTAAAATGTAAATTTGAGAAAGAGATTATGTCCTGACAGAAATGGTGGGATTAGGGGGAGATAAAAGCCCCTCAGTGAAAATTCAGAGAAAAAGCAAGACCAGGTTTCCTCAGCTGTGTGGATTTAGACGAAATCAAGCTACTTCAGATTCACTGAAGTTTAATTGAAAAAATGGAGATAGAATATAAACAACTACAATGGACTTCACCTTTCCTGAAAAAAAAAAAAAAAAAATTCTGCTTCCCATTTGTTGACTCTTAGTCAAGCCAAGTGTATGCAATTTATGTTAGCACAGACACTGTCCCAGATTGTCAGGAAAATCCAGCAGTTCAAGTACAATATTTCCCCACTTACTCTGTTCTGCTCACAATGAAAATGCCTGCTGGTATTTTACTCAGGAAGCACGATAAGCTTTGGGCTTTGCAAAGCTTCCCAGTGCCTTTGAATGTAGCTATGCTGATTAATGTGAAATCTTGGAATCCTACTTTGGAAATTCAAACTAAAGGAAAAAGATAACTATGGCAGTTCACGAGAAGAATTCACTAACATTACATAAACACTTTGGCTTACTGGAATTACAGATTATGTTCCTTATACTGTTACCTCTCATTAATTAATTCTATTTATTACTGCTTTACAATCATAGTTAAGAAACAGAAAAACTCAAATACACAGCATTTATATCAAGCCCTTTCTACACCTTACACCCTGATCTTTTAAACCTCTTCCTGATGATTTTGCATCCCCTGGCCATTGCATAGATCCTCTGAGGGACACTGCTGTGGCAAAATACTTGAAAGTGCATCAACACCTTGTGCAGTGAGTAATAATTTCCAAGAACTTTAGTAGAAATCAAGCATATCCCATGTCCTTCTAGATTTTCTGGGACCCTTATTTATATAGAAGGACCTCTCCTGAGAATGAGGAAAGTTTCCATGATCAGCTGACCACAATGGATCAGAAGAAATATCTACAGTCAACAATTCCACATGGAAGTTGAAGTATTTTGTTGGAAGTGAATGAATGTTTTTTCATAAATTTGAAAAGTTAATCTTCATTCCAAATACTGCATTACAAACAGTTTTACCCATTTATTGTCCAAAGTGTAGCTGGGCCTCTGTAGGGCTCAAGCTGTGCTAAAGGAGGTTCAGGTTGGATATTAGGAAATATTTCTTCACTGAAAAGAGTGGTTAAACATTGGAAGAGGCTCCCCAGGGAAGTGCTGGAGTCACCATCCCTGGAAGTGTTCAAAAAATGAGTAGATGTGGAACTTTAGTGGGCATGGTAGTATTCAGTCAAAGGGTAGACTTGATTTTAGAGGTCTTTTCCAATCCTAATGATGATTCTGTGATTCCACATAGGACTTGTGTTTGTGCATATGCAGGTATATCAAAACACACTAATATAATGAGGCAATCGCATTTGTAAGCTTATAATTAAATACTTTAAGAGTTTTATGGACTAAGAGGAATGGAGACCACACAAATTTGATTACAGAAATTCTGGACTGGGGTTTTAACTTCAATGCTGAATATCACTTTCAATATATTTATGATAAATCAACACATGTTATTTACATAATGTAACAACTATGTCTGATTTTTTTAAAGGATTCATAGTAATATTAAGAGAAAATTTATTCTAGATACTACACTATTGTCTAGGCTGAGAAACACAACTGTACGTTACTTGCGTTTTCCAAATTTAGGAAAAAGGAACCCAAATTTCAAAGAGGTAAATAGATAATTCTGTCTAACATTCCCCCTGTAAAACATGAGATGCTTTTTCCCCTTAAAGAAGTCAGCTAAGAGCCTTTTTCAGCTTAGACAGTGTAATTCTATGTCTCAAATTCAATCCCTGACAATGATGCTTCAGACACTCTGGAATATGAGGGTTTGTTTCTGGTCTCCACTGAGCTGTTTCTCCACGTAAAACTGTCCTCCACATCCCTCACATGCAGGAGGAATTCCCTCAGAAGTTCCTGAGGTATGAAGACCAGACAAATCAAAGCTGACTGAAAAGCTAGACTCAGACAAACTGAGAAATCAATGCAGTAAGGAAGGAAAAAGCCTAGGCATAATTTTTAATTTCCATTTAGCCAGCACACGTGTGTCTGTTTAAGGATTCAACAGCAGCTACTTAACACGCAGAAAAATATGACTGAGATACCATCAGATTAGGAAAGGCAGTCTGGGGTCATCTAACCCAAAAAAAGCACATCACACTGTGATGAGAAGAGGGAAGAATTTCTGAAAAGGACAGATCTAACCCTTGGGATTTTAGAACTGTAGCTTTGATCCCCATATGAAAGAAATCTCAAGCAGACTTTAAGATGCAATGTGAACCACTAAAGCAGCTATCAGGGACCTAAAAACATTCAGCTTAAGGCTCAGATACAAGAGAAATAATCTTATTAATCAGAGTTGAAATAATGGTTTTTGACTGCACAGTCATTCCTAATATAATTTTGGATAAAGATGAAACTTGATAACCAATAGATTGCTTCCGTGCTGACAGTCCCAGTCAGATGGTTTCCTCGTGCCACCTCTCGTAAAACAGCAACAGCACTCCCCTGGCCTCAAAGCACTATTGCAAGGGTAAGTAATGGCTGCATGGAGACACAGAAGAACTACCAGCTAAAGGGGGTGCTTTGAACTAGAGCTGAGAATTGTTCCATTTTTACGTGGAAAAGCACACCCCTCAAAACAGATCACTTCCCATGTGGTTCAGAGATCAGCTGCAAGCCAGGCCAAGACCTCCAAGGGCAGGAAGGAATCTCTCACCCTTTGGCATGAGCCAAAAATTCTGTTCTATGGGACAAGAACAATGTCAGAGGCTGCACAGTTCCATCCCTTATTTCATCCACCCTAAGGCTTTATTGCCAATGGAACCAACAGCTGACCAGCAAAGGCTGGAATGTGGAAAATCTGAAGTGGAAACAAGATTTTACTTCTCCCTAAAGTTTTCCTTTAAATGAAGAATGGCTCCATTTTCCAGGGCTTAGCAATACCAGCCATACAAGGGCAGGTCACTCGTCAGTGGTATCAGCAACATCAGTGCCCAGTGCTGAGACCTGAGCAACCACATGAAAATTATTTCCAGTTTTGTTTCTTTTTCAGCCCAATATTCCTCTTTAGTAACACAGTGTATTGAAAATGGCCCTGTGGTCCCACAGGAGAGCCGGCCTCTTGTCAGCTGCAGACATCAGATGCAAGTGTAAATAAGGATTATACAAATGGGAGGTCATTAAAATTCTGGTAATGCTAATTTGGCATGACACCTCTAATGGGTTATGTCTTCACACTTCAATTATCTAATCACCTAAATTCTTTTAACAAATTTACATTTCATTTTATACATCCAGATTCAAATTGACTTGCTCAATTCTACCTCCACCCAAACTGCACTCATGCTCAATTCAATTTCTGTATTTAATACTGTCACCCAATTTTGAGACTGTGATCATTAACCACATAAACACACAGATAATACAACTCCATGTATCTATATACTTATGCACAGAACTTGTCTTTCTCTCTAATTAAATTTTCATTTTTAACAAGTTTTTCAGCTCTCAGGAGAACTACAGAATTTACCTTGTTGGTAGGATACGTTTTTGTGAGAGAAGTGAAAGGGAATAAAGTGACATTTAAATCAATAATTTACATGTCACGTTTCAATCCATTTCCACAGTTATGTTTTACAACTCTGTTCTCTGGTTTAATGTAACAAGTTAATCTGGCTTGTTCAGGAAAAGTAACAACAAAAGGGAAAAAAGCTTCTAACCATTCACACCTTCCTCGTAACACTGGGATTTTATTTTACATGGAAAGTTAAATGTTCCTGTTTGAAGATTCCACTTGTGCAGACTTTAATTTTCTAAGCTGTGATTTTCTGAGTCACAGAAATAATTGTGTGTTATTTTCAGACCATTTCCTAAACTGGGAACTTATATAATAACTTTAAATGGCAGCAAGTAAAGGTGAGTATCTTCAGAAGCATCAGGAATGATTAATTTCTTTCAAAATGTTATTTTTAATAAACACATCAGATAAAGAGCAGCCAAGTGTGCCCATTAGCTCCTACATAACCACGGGTATACAAAATGAGAGAGGTTTTGTTTCCTGATTGATTGACTTCTTCACTATAATGTATTTTCCTACCAGCAATACTTTAAATACAAATTGGAAATTTCTTAATCCATTTTATATAGATTTTGAAAATATCCCTGAGTAGATAGCAGGCTTCTTCTTTCATCCTTCCCTATAAGAAGGAATTCAAATTGCAGCCAAGTATTGTGTTAGTGTGATACAAAGGGCTGTAAGACTCTTTATTTCTAAAGAATGTGTGTCCATGAGGAAGATGGGATAAAAGGGAAAAGGTGAATACATTTCACTTCCAGTGGAAGCTGGCAAGCATAAACAGAACTTTTGCATGTTAGGATTACTTAGGCTGCTGCTAAAGATATGAAAAACGAGTTCCAGGTGGTAACTGCAGTCTAACTTTTATGTGGTAAACTGCAGAAATGGGAAAAATAAGCGTCAACAGGATTGAAAAAGGCACAGCACAGCACCAGTCTTACACAAATACTCATGGACAAATGTAGGAGCAAGACACTTCTTACAGGTTTTTAACTTAAAGCTTTGTGATGACAGCTACACTTCTCTACAATGTACTGAAATCTTGGGAGTCCTCAAATGTACCAAGTTACACAGAGGTGAAGCTGCAGACTTACTTTGCAAGATGCACAAAGGACAAGGAGCAATACACTGAATTTGAATTAAGATGAACTTTCCTCAGTAACACCCCTCTCAATTTCACAAGAATACACAGTAAGTATAACTTTATTTTAAAATGATCTACTTTCAATTAGAAGGTGAAATTATAGTTTGTCCTCTGGTATATGCTCAGTGGCTGTAATTCTGCACTAGAAGGCTGAGCTGCATTTAACATCTTCTGACAGCAATACCCAAACAAAAAGAGCCACCTTGCAGAGCTCTAACTTGGTCATTCTACGGGAGGAAGTGCATCTCCAGCTGTTACTAATGCGGGTTACCTTATCCCAGCCCACCAGACTGTCACCAATATCTGTAATATTCAGGCTCACTGACAACTTTACTTTGCAATCCCTTCACTCCCAGTGTGTTCTGCACACTCACAAGCACACAGGGTGCTGCTGCTGGCTCTGAACTCCAGAGGAAGATGATAGAATGAAATAAGCTGCTTGTCTCAGTTGCTCTTACTCCTAGAAGGTATTTGTTTATCCAGAGGCAGTCGCTGCTCCGGTGTCCATGTAATGACTTCCTCAGAGCAGGCAGAGATTACCCACACCGCTGATCACTTTATTACTTCAGAATGGCTGTTTATTTACCTTAGTGCAGCAGTAACATGCAGGGATAAAGCTTGTCACAGCTGGGCAAACTCACCATACTCCTTACGCAGGTGGTCTGGAATGTGGGGCTCATAACCTTCCTTCTCAGGGACCTCCACAAACTCATCTTCATCCTCATCGTCGTCATCATCATCATCATCCGAGCCTTTCATCTACAGAGATATTTTTGTTGGGGTTATTTTCTCTTTATTTTAATGTGAAGACTGTTTTTCATTTCCCTTCACATTGAAAATATTTTGCAGACATCCTGATAGCCCTACTGAGACTTCTCTATGTCAAAAGTATTTCCCTAATTATGTATTTAATCTTTATCTAAGATTAGGCCTTTGCTTAACATTTTATCTCTAAAGCCATACTCTATCCTAAAGGCTTCTTTAAAGCCCCTTTTATCCATTAGAACACACACAGTTGGTGAAGACTGAGAAAGTGTGAACCTATAAAGTAAGACCAAAAAATCTTAAAATAACATCAAGACTTTGACTCAATGAGCAAACTACAGTCTTACGTCTTCTCATGTAGATGATTTTACTCATTTAGCAGCACCCAAATAATCTGTGGCATGTTAAATGGTATCATAGATTGTTTAAGAACTCTAAACCAGAGCAGGCAAACAGGAGGGCAAGCTAATAGTGACTCAATAAGAATATTCAGATCTGTGTACTACAGTGGCTCACTGTGTTTCTTCACAACATCACTAAGAATAATGATACATGCATTTCTTAACTAATTTGGTACATCCCAACCATTCATACCCCCACACAGCACACACTACTCTGGTTAAGACCAACACAACAAGATTTTCTTAAATGTGCACTTGGTGTGTCATGTAGTCTGAAACTGAGGATCTATGAGTAGGTGAAAAAAAGAAAAAATGGAGTTCCAACTAGCCAGTGTAATTCATCCACTTAAGTGGTTTCCTATATATAATTTTAGCTAGCAACTGCTGCGTGTGTGCCATCAAGTCTATACTTTTTCTAAGCTTACTCCACACCTGAAAATTATTTTTATTTCTAAATTACACATAAGCTAAAGGAATCTATGTCACCAGATATGGCCTGTACTATGACAGCTTTAGAAAAGGAAATGCCAGCTACTCTAAAAAGGCAACAACGATGGAGACTTTAAGCTTTATTTTTCCTTTGCCCATGGCCAGAGTCACCTCGTTCCCAACAAAATCATTAGCACTTTATTGTATGTTTGCCATGTGCTTTTACAAGGAAATAGTAAAGGGTATCCACAAAATCCAACCTTAGCACAGGCTATCACTTTTCCCACTTCACTGCAGCAACCCAAAGCAACAGATAAGGAATAGCATAATTTTCACAGTTTTCAGCTGTGTTCTTCACTCCTATTAGTGCACCTGGTTTCTGTTAATATTCATACCAACTACACATTGTTACAAGCACCAGAAGATACTGCAGGTTTTGCCTGCAGCAGAATTTTCCCAATTTAATTCACTACTCTAATCTTGTGTTGCAGCTGAGTTCCTTTAAATCATGCATACACTCTGAAGCCAAAAATCTAGCAGCTAATCTTGGTTTACCAAACGTAGTTAGAAAATGAAAATAAATAATAACTTTTCTAAAAAAATCAGTATTTCTTTTTGACCATAAGTAATTGTAAGCTGAACCGAATTAATTTTTAATAAAGAATGTTAATTGGTATTAATACACAGATACACATTAACACACATGAAAGGGCGGTACAAGTTAGAGGTAAGATTCTTCCCTTTGTTTCAAAAGTTACTTTGATCTAAGAAAGCTGCAGTTCCAGTGAAGAAGAAGATAAAAAACCAGATTTACTGTCCCAATGACTAGAGCTGATTTCTATTGCATTCTTACCACAGAACACCTAATTAGTCTTCATTTTAAAATAAAATCTCAGGGCAATCATGTTTGAGAGCACCCTTCTGCCAAACACAGGTAAGGACCCCAGTGCAGTCTCAGCCCGATTATCCCTCCCCCAAGAGCTGCCAACATTCAGGTTCGCTGGTGGATCCTGCACCCTTGGTTTACTTTTTGTTTCCCACTGCAATAATTTCTCCTGATCCAAAGGAAAGCAGAAATTCAGGCCATACCTGGCCCAGCCAAGACCGATGCACACTGAGCCTGACCTCCTCAGCAGAGAGTTCTAATCAAAGCAAGGAACAAATGTTCCACCACTAATCACAAACTCACAAAGCCACTAGATTTGAAAGCAGAACATCTGACTGAAACTACAACTTTTAGAAGACATTCCTAATGACCTTTAGAAAGAAAAAAAATCATCATGTTTTGTACTGCACATCTGAAGAGGGCTAGAGATTGAAGAGAAGTTGGTTTGTATTTCGGTTTGGAAATTCTGCTGGTGTTGACATTCCCTTTTCATCTATTAGGGACAATTTAAATTTGGAAGTAACCTCCAGCATTTCTCCAGCTACTAGCAGAACATCATACTTCTCATACTCAGGTTCCACATCTTATCTAGCTACTAAAAAAAGATTTCATCAAGATGAAACTTGTCATAGATGACCTTAGCCTACAACTTTGTGCCAACTTTCACATCATGAAACAGAGAAAGCAAATTCAGTGTAGTTCCTTAGTTTTTACTCAGTCTGTAAACAAATAAACAGCAACAGGTTTAAGGAACAGAGAAATAGTGTCAAACTAGTAAGAGGAAAAAACTCAGTTCAGCCTGATCATTTAAATTGCCAGATTATACCTCAAATAGCAGGGATATAATACCAGTACTTCCTTGCATGTCATATCTGAGGACTAGAGGGAAAGCAGAGTACTATCTTTAATTGAAATTTCACCTAATTTGTTCATATCACTGGAGGCACATATCTCTCTTTATGGTAATATACTAAAGTTCAGTGGACTTCACTAATCCTCCACTTGAAAACTGCACTGGAAGCAACTTTGCTGTATTACCTGCATGATCTAAAACTTTAAAGCACGTGAAAAGCCTGACAGAGAAAAGGCATAATCAGATGCAAATTCACTTTGTTTAGGTACAATCCATGAACTGTGCATTCAAGTACTATAGAAAACATTAATCATAGGAAACTGTAATTTTTGTTATCAGTCTAACACTAATCAAAAGGGAAACCTGTCACTACCGCTGACCTGTGAAACGTCCCAATTATACTCTTCAGAAATGACAGGAGCACTTAACTTCCTCACTGAGTAAATGACGACAATCAATCAAGTTTGAATAACAATGAGCCACGGAGCTGAAAATTATTTTTTGTATAGAATCTACCCAGGAATTTATGAAAGGTGAAAAGCAACCCAAGGTTTTAGGGGCATTATGGCTTTCAGCTAGTGCAGCACATATCAAACACTAAACAGAATTTATGTGTTTTAATTTTCTAAAAGGTAGATGTGGACTTGGTGCTACAATGCATAACATATAATGCCAGATTTTAAATATGGGGGTCATTTTCATAAAATATTACGCGTATTGTTCACACCCTTGAATTTCCCTGGGGTCTTCTATCAAATTTAGATTTCCTGTAAAAAAAATTAACTGCTTAGCTAACTATCAGGAATTAAGCACTCTTTTCCCTTCAAACAGACATAAAGTCTTTATCTTGATAAAATCCGTAACAAGATAAATAAGCTATCTTTTTACTTTAAAATATTAAAGTTGTCACTGTTGGAAATTCAAGAAGTTGCACAGTAATAGCAGGTAGTTATATCTCAATTTACTTCATTCCAGTGGTACTTTATCAGAACCATCCCATTTATGTTGGTTTTCTCCATTTCCTTGCTAGAGAAAGCGGGAGAGCTCATGGGCAACAATATTAGTTAGAAAAGTATCTTTTTTTTCAAGTTCTGCTTTTCAAGCATGAAGAAAGCTTCAAAAGCAACTTCTACAGATGTAGTAGGAAATCTCAACCACATCCTATGTTTTCACCATAGATAAACTTTTTCAGTCAATTTAAAAATAAAAATAAACAATCCACCATTAAATCAGAAGAAATAAGTTAAATAATTTAAGACAATAGGTTTAAGTGGCTGAGTAAGTAAATTATAATCCTTTTAGGAATGAGTGGTTGGGGTACTTGCAAACATGAAAAAGCAGACTAAGATAAAAACAAGCAATAGGAAATTTCCAGTGGCCATGTCTGAAGGGAAGAATAAGAGCAAGTGATAAATACAACAACGTAAAGCTTTTCTTGTAGTGTACAAGATTAAATACCTCAAAGATAGGTAGTCACACAACTGCTTGTTTCTCAATCACCTGTCAAAGAATGTAAGAAAAAAGCTCCTAATTTCAAATCCATTCTAATTATCAGGTGATATAAGGAAACTCACTAACACAGTTTTATCAGAGATGGAGGGTGACCTCCTGTGTGTCACTGAAGAATGGTCCACCTGAAGGGACACCAGATCCCCAGACATCAGCGGCAACTTCACCACCACTGCTCTTCAAGTTCCACAGGGAAGGGAATTTTTAGCCTGTTAATCTGCTCTAAAATGCTGACATTTATTTATGTATTTATTTGTCTAAGCCATAGAATGACGCGTTTGCAAAACGATGCGTTGGTTGTTGGTTTCTTTAACATGGCAGGACCACTGACTAGATATCTCTATCCTGTGAGAAGAAATGGGATTCAGCTGGGTAATTCCCACATTGAGCTGGACTTATTTACATATGAGAATAAGGTTTAAAAAAACAAAGAAAACATACATGCATTATTTTCACTGTAATCACTTAGAACATCTTCTCAAGTCTCCTGATTTTTCATTAAAATGTTAAAATAGTGCTGACTATTCCACCTAGACAAGAGCAATCAAACCATTTCCTCCCTAACACATTAAAAAACTTGAAAAAACAGATGTTTCCTTATTACTCTGCATTATTAAAAAATCTGGAAACAAACACTGGATGCCAGTAGAAACGCAATTGTTGCTTTTACTTTGTAGTCAATGCTCCAATAGCCTCCATCTGTTAGAGCAGCTCAGTGCAAGCAGAGCCCCAGTTAAAGGCCTTGTTCACCCATCCCAACCAGTAATAAATGTGAAAAAAGCCTCCACCTATCACACAGCACTTTGAAAGATGTGAAGAAAAGCCTTTGATCCTCCTCACTTTTATACAAATTGACTGCTACATTCTGTTAAGAGGATTTAAAAACCCAAGTCTCTGCATTCATAATTAAAGCAAGCAATAAAATTACTGAAATATACAATGCAATCAGTTTATAGGACTAGATGTACAGCCTCTACTAATTATTTTAGGAAAAAAAAATGAAGAGAAAAGATAGCACACGAAGAAGTCATATCTACTCACTAAAACACCACTTGCAAACTACAGCTGGGACCATTAAATAAATTTTGCATGGTCTAATTAACTTGGTTTGCAATCTCAATTACTTTTCACCCAAGAAATCACTTTTGTTCAGTTTTATGCGTGCCTGTTTCCCTTTTCTAAAAAAAAAAAAAATGATGTAAAGCATCCTCAGACAAGTGAACTCTAAACTTCATTTGTCTTTCAGCAGGCTTGATGGCTATGCATTTAAAAACCCATTCTATCTTATAAACTAAAAATTAAATGTACTCAGCTGTGATGGTCGTCATTGCATCTGCTATTTATATGCTAATACCCTCACTGAAAGATCTTGCAAATTATTCCACCATGCCAATATCTCATGTGCATCTACTCAAAGCCAACTAAATATTTTTCTAGAAGATTTTGGTTAGGGAACCAGAATATTTATTGCTGTAGAACCTAGTTAGAGGGGCAACCTTAAGCACATGCATTTTTTATTCAACCGCAACACAAAACATACTTCAGTCACGTTAAATGAAATTTGGGGATATTCTATGTAAGAAAGCAGTGACTGGGGAAAAAATACTGTTTCTTCAGTGCCAGTAACAGAAACTGAATAGTCAGTGTATTTTTAATGCAAAGACGCTTTCCTCCTTTACCATTCTTTTATATCATCCAACACAGGATGACATGGATATAAATGCTGGCATTTGGACAGATTTTAGAACCATGTTTGAGTTTTTTCATATGCAACACAAGGAAAACACAAACTACTAACAGAGCTGTATTTATAAGGATCTCCCACACATCTTCCCTCCCCTTCACTTTGTGATATGAACATAAATTCAAACCCTGATGACTGTAAATTAGATATGTGGTCCAGGCAAAGCACATTTTATGTTCACCCGTAAAAGTATCACCATTCATTCTATGTGTAGTTGCTCAACTGCACATAAGCATCTTGACCAAGCTGACTTTTATTTAGGAATGCACTTTTCACATTATTTCCTAATTTCCGAGAGTTAGTAAAAATGCTTAAAGGGTTCCAGCCCAACACTCAGACAAAATACAACACTGGAGAATGAGCTCCAAATTGCTTTAGCAATGTAACAACTACCTGATGAACCAGTTTTTCTCTAAAGCAAGAGACGATTCTCACAGTCCAGGAGGGGCAAGCTCTAAAACCATTTCAAAAGACCCTGGATCTTCATGAATCCTTTCAGGAAAAACTGGTATGTCCAATAGACCCAGTGAGCCAGCGTGTGCCTACACAGTTCCAGAGGACAGCAAATAAAGGCAGTCTAGAAAACTGGTACATTGGACAAAATTACTATCTCAGGAAGATATTACAAGGCAAGTTTAGTATTTCTTTAGCAATAACCACTCAAGATGTGTCCTCAGATGTATTTTCCTACCTCACTACTTGAGCTCCAGCCATCCACCAAAATCAACAATACGTGGTTGCATAAATCATCTTAATCATTAAGTAGGTACATCAAAAAGGCCAAATTCTCTCGCACAATCCCCATTTTTCACAAAAGAAGTATCACATTCAGGGGAGGCACAGTAGTTGTAGTAAAACTAGTGAAGATTTACAAGTCTAACAATAGCATGTAAATACACATCTCAATTAAATAAACATAATTTATTACACACAGGTAAGCAAATTATTCTATGCAAGACACACATAACCTTACACGTATTTCTGACTGTGGATTTCAGGTACAGAGATACTTTAGATGTGAATATAGTTACTTTCATATTGCTCATCAGCTAAATTTAAATGCATTAGTATGTGTTTCAAGCCTAAAAATTTTCTTCCTTTTCCATTTTTATAAATACACATTAAGCAATGTACCTCTGTGAACCTCACGGGTAAATTCACCTCAATATACTGTTTCCCCTTGTAACGTAGGGTGGATAAAAAGCAGGAAGCAAATTTATATCTCCTACTTACAGAGCACACACTGCTCAGTATTCAAAGATGAATCAAGGAAGATGACCCTTCGGCCTGAAAAACTTAAATACTTAACATAAGGGTTAACTTGATGATGGAGACATCCTACTTTATTTTACACTCTATTAGAAGAGCTCCAAATTGCATTGTGCGACCTGCGAGTCAGATAGGGATCAGAGGTCGTCACAGTGACAACCCCAAGAATTCATGGCTAGATCTGCATAACAAGATATTTTTAATAACTTCATAGCAGAGGCAGGCTGCATGGCCAGGGCAAAGCATAAAACACACCACAGCAACACTCAGCTCTAGGGAAGAAACAAAACCAACCAAACCCATCACCCAGCTGATCAGACACTTTAACAAGGGAGTGCTGCTCTGAGGGCTAATTTTACAGTGTTTTGTTTTATATCAGTCCTACATCCTAATAAAACTTAAAAAAACTGAAAGCTCTTTTAGCTGAAAAGTGATTACTAAAGAGACATTTAACAGAAATAATAATAACATGACAAACATGACAATAAAAATAACAAATTAAAATACGGAGGAGGGAAGAGGGAGCATTAAGTATCTGTATGATTTATTTAAGATTCTGTGTTTACTTTTACAGTTATGGTTGACCTGGCTTTTTGGATAAATACTACCTAGACAAAATACATTTAAATGTTGCTTGGGCTTCTGATTTGACCATACAAACATTAATAAATTTTATTTATTCCAACCACATTACATGCTAACAATGTATAAAATCTGGTAAAGAACATCTTTAGGTGTAATGCTGATGTAGCTATCAAATATTCCTACATTTCTCTATAGAAAACATACTAACAATCAACACCAAGTTACCATTCAAATAAATGAAATGCTTTCAGTTTTCAAAGGGCAACTTTTTTTAAGAGTTAGGGATTTTGTTAAAAAGCAGTACCTGGGGAAAAGACACCTTCTCCACAAAGGTATGCTACAAGGTCTGAGCATGTTACAGCAAATGCAGTCTAAGGCACTGTGAGGGGTCACTGAGGACAATTACCTAACTCCCAGAAACAACTTCTCTAGAATGAACAAGAGGAAAAAACTGTAAGGATGTGAGTACAGGAAGCTGTTACAGAGAGCTGTCAGTGGGACTGGATTCTCTAAGGCTACAGAAGCAGAAGAAGAAATCTAAAATTCAAGTGCAGCTTTTTTTTTTTTTTTACTAAAGCAGGCACTAACTTAACAAAAAGACATTTGAAAAGAGCAGGTTATAAAGCTACCAAATAATTAGGTAAAAATAACCTGTTAGAATGGCTAAAATGCTGAACTGTACTTGAAGATGGGGAAAAAAACCAGTAGACTTGTAGCCAAGTAATTGGCAGAACTTTTGGCTTGATTTATAAAATATTGAAATTTTAACCTTCTAATGTATTTTAGGACTAAATAACGAGCAGCAAATATTTCAATTGTAAATTTGTAACAATTTTCTGACATTGCTCTTTCTGAACAACTCTGACGTGCGTTATAGCAAGGTTTGAGTATCAGATCAGGTTCTGGACAACACAAGGACAGGCTCCTCCAAATCTAATTATTAATGGCATTATTGAGTCCAACCAGATGTTTCACATGGATAAAATTAAGTACACGAATAAATCAAGATCCAAGCGCATGCTTAGATTTGAAAGAAGATAAGGAAAGGTGAAACAAAAAGTAATGAATACAGTTAATGAAAAACTATATATCCATGGTTGTTAATGTAATTTGAAATTTAAAATTCAAAGTGTAACAGGTCTGTTAAATGATCCCTCTGCTGACAGACACATGAATGGGATGGTTCTCACATCATCTTTCCTCCTGGATTCTGTCTGCCCAAGTTTTAGCCAGCCTGAGTACCAAACCTTTCATGGCTTCCCAAGGTAATAACATAAGACATAAGAATACTTTGAGTGTACAAAATCCAGCTAATGAGCCACATTTCTATTAACAATGTCAGGATTTCAAGTATTATCCTAAGGGGTAATTCTTTATGGAAAGGATGTTAGTGAAGGGTAGTGTGCATGATTTAAAATGCAGTACATACTTGTCCTCTCTAAAACTACAACATCATTTCCATCTAATCATCATCAAATCAGACACAAAACAAGAAAAAAAATTAAAACCCAATATTACAAGAAAAAGAAGACATTAAGAAACAAATTATTTCCAGCAAGTAAAAAAATATTTTAAAGAACAATTTAGTCCTAAGTTATTCCTGCAAAAGAATCAAATGTCTGGAAGCAGCAGTTTCTATTTAAACACCAATCTAAGCCAATAATTACAACTGTATTTCTATAATAACTCATAGAGTCACATATTAACTTGAAGTGTCTCTGGTGTATTGCTGTTGTAGTAAGTTTACCTGAAAACACAGACTGAGCAGATGGCTGGCTTTGGATCAAGGTAGCACAAGAGAAAAATGTGAAAATGTGGAGCATGCAGTTTGCACTCCCTCTACTGGGCACTGGAATTATCCCGAGCAGGCACTCCGAGAAAAAAGGGCCATGTCCGAGCAGGCCGGTACCGTGAAATAAAAGCCCTTTTACATCTCCCACCCTCTTCACCTGGATTCAGCTGAAACCCAGATTCACAGAAAAATGAACTTCAAAACCCTCAAAATGTTTATATCCTCAAAACGCATGTCCTGTCAGAAACCTGACTGACACCCCAAACAAGGATTTACAGTGAACATAACTTGAGTGAGCACACAAAAACTCATTTGCCTTTGACCAATACAGGAAGTCTGTCATTCCTTTTGTCTGCCCTCCACCCATTTGGAAAAGTAACAGCTCGTAAGAAATGCCTTGACTTCTGATCTGCTGGGGGCACAGCAGTGGGAATGGGGAATGTGTAGACTGGGCAACTGGGATCTATTAATAATTACAAAATCTGCTGCAAGAGATTTGTTTCTAGACAGTCAAAGGATAACCTTTGTTTTTCTTTTCCCTCTCCTCCCACAGCTCCTGAGGCAAGCACAAAACACAGGCTACTTGTGCTGGCAGGGTGTAAATGCCATATAGAAATTATGGCCCTCCTTGCGATTAAAGGTCTCTGATGCTTTGTGTTCTTCACTCTCATGGAGGAGAAAAGGAAGAAGTGGTTATAGCTCATGTCACTATAAACCATTTTAAGTCAACATGTCTCACTGTATAGAGTTCTTTCTAAAGTGCTTTCCTCCAAGTGACTTTGTAAGAGGGAAGTTCCCTAAACCTACAGAAAGTTCTCCTGTGGTTTGTAAAGCAGTGTGACTTTTCAATTTTATGGTAAAGGTAAAAAAAACTTCAGAGAAAATAACTTGTGTCAATTGTGTAACAGGCTCTGATTGCCAAAGGCTCCTGCCTTGGAGGCTTGTGCTCTGTGATACGGAGAATGAAATGAGAAACAATGGAAAGCACGGATGTAATAATAAGGATTGCCAAAAGTACACACCTTGTGACCAAACAAACATTACTTCTGCGGAACCAGGCCAGGTAACCATCAATCTCTTGCTCTCAGTGCAATTTACATCCAGCTACATTGCTGGTATATTCACACTGAATTGCAGCATCAAGAATTACTCCAGATATATACAATTATTTGCATTTCAGCCACATCCATGTGTAACTGATCAGCTATAAAAGAGTAGCAATGACACATGGCAATGGTAAGGGACCCCAGGACCTTCCCTCTTTAAAGTGGCAATTTAGATCTCTGTGGGATTGAAAGTTATAGTAGAGTTCATAGTAATAAATCTCCAGTTTCATTGTCTCTCACTAAGCCCTTCCCTTTATCAACTTTCTTGATCTGAGTTTCAGGATTGGTAAAGCCTTTACTCCCTCTGTTACCAGACAGAACTGGAACAAAGCACAGAGTAGGACAGATGAAAAGGGGGGAAATCTGTGACCACAGAAGTACGGAGACTGAGCACAAAGAAAATGCCAAAAGTCCCAGGAGAACGGGCAAGCCCAAGTCCCAACCAAGTTGCCAAGTTCTTATTGCTCTGTTTTATATTTGCTAATTAAATAAAACCACTCTCTCCCCAAAAGAATGGCTTGCTGTGGTACAGGATCACGAGGACAGTTGAAACGAGCAAGTACACAAACAATTCACCTTTACATTCTCCAGTTAAGGACACAGCCACCTCAGAGTGCATCACCAGAACTCTCCATCCTCTCCAAAGACAGAGATGGCACAGACCAGCTACAAACCAATTTACACAGGACCCTCTGCACTCAGCCTCTTGATTCACATTCTCCCTCTCTGCTGACTCAATGCTCCCCTTCATTTCCAGGTGTGCTCATCTCCACACGTGAGCTGGTACAGCCTTTGTTGATCCCATGTGCCAAAAAAATCAGATCTGTAAAGCTTTGTCAGGACAGGGGGGCTGGGAGCCAGGGCTTTGAAGGACAGACAGGCTGTCACTACTTCTTCTCTTGGCTTTAGAGAGACAGAAGACAGCAAACTTTGGCATGGCAAGAGCCATAGCTCTAAGGACACAAGGATGCTCAGACAAAGCCCAACACAGGCAGCAATGCTCAATTAAAGAGGAGATGTGTGCAGTGTTTCACATGATGACATGTAAATATTTGACAGATGGGGATTTAATAATCATGGCCTAAGGGATTCTGTTTATTTTGTCCTACCAGACTCTCAATTTGCCATGTTTTTACGTTTCAATAAAGTCACCTGACACATGAATAAAATATAATTTATGCAGTTTCCTTCTGCAGTACACAGCTCTCTATGTTCAGGTTATAAATTTAAAGTAACTCAGCACTAACACTAAATTTGGTTATTTTCCACTGGAGAGAAACCCTAGGAATATTTATATATTGTTTACAATGCTTAAGTTAACTCAGTCTGCATTGTTTCATTTTGAAGTATTGTGAGAATTATGTATTTCCTTTCTTTTGCCCTTTTAGCAACGGAATTTATTAGCTTTCAAACTAATATAGGTATTTGTTCTAAATATGTTATATAAACATATAGATAGCATTGGTCACCCTCATAAGTGGTAACAGTACCACTCTAAACACACACACACGCACACACACACATGAAAATCAAGGCTTGAATGTCTTTTATATCTTGCAAGAAATATAGCAACTAATATTCCATGCAGAGGTGCAGCAAATGAAGTCCTGTCAAGCAAATGGCAGGAATGACAGCAGATGTCTGGATTCCTTCATAGCTGGTTGCATAAAGGTAGCACACATATTTCACTGCAGACAAAAGCCTCTGACAAGACAGTCTTTCAGTACTTTTCATTCAGAGTTGGCATTTTTGACTGGTGTGGCACATCAGGAGGCGTTAAGATGATGAACCAGATTAATCTTGATTTAGCTTCATTTGTACAACAAAAGCAAAAAGTCTACAACACTCAGTCATGGCTGAGGCTACACAATTTAGCTCAAGGTGTTATGTCCAGGTCGAATTCTTACAATCCAGTAAATCCAAACCAGACTCTAGTCTGGATCCTGATCCAAACCACTTATTTTCATGTCAAGCTACACAGTTATTTAATTTGATCACAGCCAACAGAAATGAGTACAATGCAGCTCTGCTTTTTATCTACATAAACAGGCCATACTCTCCTTTTCGGATCTGAGTAATGTATTTGATCTTTCAGCCTCTGTTTATTCACAAATTCTACCTATTTCACAAGAACTTTCACAGGCAGTTAATCTCTGTGAAATAGTTTGATGCTGTAAATTCTCTTATGATAACCTTAATCACATTACATGCTTATTAAAGAGAGTAAATGCTGCAAAGCAGAGAAACTACTTTCCTGAACTGAGATACTCTCACAGTTTGGGAAGTTGTAAAAGAACTTGAGCAGTATGGTGTCTACTGAGAAATGTGCACAAAAGAAGCTGAGGACACAGTGTTACACATAAAGCAACTAAGAGTAAATAAAATCTGCATTTAACCACTTCTCTATCCTAAACAACAACAGGGATGCTTTCAACGGTTTTGGTCCAATAACCAGGTCCCTGGAATATTATACAGGTGTTTACTGCTCCTTGAGGGAATCTACAATGAGCTGAAGTAGTGTACTTTACAATAAAACTTGTGTTGAAAAGTTTCCCAGGTTAGGGCTTCAGAGAAAGCATTTTTCTGTACACAAGCTAAACTTTACTAACAGTCCTCTCCAGTAAAACAGAATTTTAAGGAACTCACCACTTTTCTTTTTCTTGCTTTAAAGGAAATGTTCATTTCCTTGTATTTCTTCATAGCAGTCTCCAATTTATTCTTGAGCTCAATAGCACATCTTAGCCGATCATCATTGATTCCTGCTCTGGTAAGTAGCTGCAAATCAAGAAAACAACATTCTCATTCTCTTCTTCTAGAAATCTGAGCAAAAAAAAAAAAAAATCCAGTTCTCCCTCATAATTAATTAAACAACATTGTAATAAATTCCTTTATTTTACAAGAAACAATTAGCAAAGCCAATTCTTTCCTATCTAGAATATAAAAACTAATAGCAACTAGTGAAGCCAAAGAATGCAAAGCTAATATAAACATCTTCTGAGAGTGTCCTTCTATAGGCCAAATTCCAGCCAGGAGGCTCCATGATATCGCTCATAGAGAGATGTCTAACAAAACTAAGCTGTGTTTTACTTTAAGACTTTGCAAAGAAGCCAAGTTTTACCTGTCTTAAAAGAAAACAAAAAAAAGCAAAGAACTACCTATAGAAAAGAACAGCCCAAAGCTGAGAGCTATTAAACAAGCTACACAGCTCCTGCAGTCTCCTTTAGTCCACCCTTACTGAAATGGAAATCTTCTCTAATTGTTCCTGTTTCTTCAACCTTCATTTCCTTTTGGCTCATGCTCCCTCAAGCTTTACTGTACCCCAGTCCTTGTTTTGCCATCTTTTTATCTAAAAATGAAGAAAAAAAAATTATCCCTTTATCCCACCTGAATCCAGGACTGCACAGAAGGCCAGAACTTATTTCTGAGAAGTTTGTGAGCATCCATGACACTGTTTATGATAGCAGTATTATCTTCATTCTCTTGCACTTTTATATCTGCTCAAGACAGAGGAAATGAGTTAGTGCATGATGTTTATAATATCGTAAGCACAGGAGCTAAAGAAGGCAAAATAATCTTTCTAAAATATTTGATCAGTTCAGGGAAAGGTACTAACACCAGAATGCTTCTGTGTTAAATATTAATTATTCTACTACTATCACACTCAAAAAATCTGAGGAAAAGATGAAAAGAGCTCAGTCCAGCAATGCTGAAAGAGGTGTTAAACCACCATTACTAAGGAATCACCAAATAAAGCATAGACAAGTTCAGTTGTACTATTTATGTCACACCTTGTTCCAAGTTCAGAGGCACTGGGCCTTATTGTAATGAGTTTCTTCAACACAATTTTCAATACAAAATAATCCCTACCCTGGTGGTAGCAGGGACATGACTGCCAAAGAAGGCAAGGATGCCATTATCCAAGTAAAAATGACACTTTTCACCCATTGTTGTAAGCAAACAGAGAAGCAGATACCCCCCTTACTGTTTGCACATGGAATTCCCTTAGGACAGGAATTGTAAGAGACTTCCAAAACACAAACCATCCTGATTTTTCTACAGGTAATTCACATTAGCAAAATTGTACCAAAAAAAGGTGTAATCACTTCCCATCAAAACTACTTACTGCTTCTTGGAAGCTGTCAATAGCAAGGAAGAAGTTTCAGAAATACTCAGTTATAAGATTTTTAAACTAGCAGCTTATTCCTCAGCTATAGACAGAAAGAGGTGAGTAATGAAGAGTAAGAGAAAGAAAATTATGTTTGATAAAAAGATTTTTTTTCAGCATAAGAGATTCATCTTTTTATAGCTGAATTGCTATAATAATATATGAATTATTGTGATGGGCTATATATGAATTGCTATAATAATATATGAATTGCTGTGATGGGCTTGCAACAACTAGTACAAAAGTTCAGTCTTAGAAAGTAATTAATGAAATCTCCTAATCATACACAAGGACACCCAAAACTAAGAACAGTTACTAGAGGAACCAGAAATTGAAAAATAAAAATAAATCATTTAAAAAAATCAAAGTGGTGTCCAGGAATCCCAAAGCAAAATGGTGTCCAGTAACCCCAGCATTTAAGTAAGAGAAACAAAACCAAAACCACAAGCACAAAGCCCCTCAGAGAAAGGCTGCCTCCAGCTGTATGTCAAAAGTTTTTCCAGGTACCTGTGGAGATTTCAAGGTCTAGAGTATATTTATGTGAAATAAGCCCATGGTTCCTAACAAAAGTCTGGTAATCATCGTCATCGAGAGCAGAGCCACTGGACTGAACATCCGAGCATGTGCCTCCATCCAGCTCCTTTTGCTCTGGCTTCTCATCTACTTCTTTGCTTCCATCAGTTGTAACACACTGAGAAACAGGCAGAATGTCCTTGCTGCAGCATGGCTGTTCATCATCCATGCACCCCAAATAGGATGGGTTAACTTCCCCTTGGGAGGACAAGGGGGATGCAGGTCTGGCCTCATGAGCAGATGTTTGTTTGCTGAGTTCTGGTTCCATGTTGTTCACCCCAAAATTGAAAGGATCTGGCATCAGAAGCTGAAAACAGTTTTCCATCTCTGTCAGTGTATCAGCAATCTCCTGGGACATTTCTATCAAGACACAATTGTTTTATAATATTGTTAGATACTGTAAAATGTTAATGACTCCAGAGCAGACACAGAGGTACAAAACAAATATGACCACCAAAGGGGGAATCCATTTATCCAGTGACAACTGAGCTACCCAGATCCTCCTATTCTGCAGAAATTGTCCTTATAAAAGTGACAATACCTAAGTAGGAAATCTAGAATTTCCTGAGCCAGGCATGTAGAATCAGGGCTCCTCCTTTCCTTATCCTCACTAAAATTTCAGTATGCAAAAATGACTCAAGCATTTCACAGAATTTGAGGAAAAGAAGGTTCAATTAGATATTCTTAGAGAATATCTTATTCTCAGTTGGTGGATAGTCATTTTACAGCCATGAATTTCATAGCTGTGAGCAGGAATAGCCATGAATGTGTTGTTGCTCAAAGAGATTCTACTGATACAAACTACTTTAAGAAAGTTAAATCTCTTTAAAATTCCACTCTCGTGCATGAAAACATTTCCAGCATGCAGAATAAATGCAGACACGATTGGATGCATTATATACACCAAAGTAATTTAATTAAATAACCCTTTATAACTGCAGTATAATATACTTACTATCTCTGTTGGTTTCTGAGGTCACAGCAAAGTGTCTGCTAAGCACATATCACTCAGAGATTCATGCCCCAGTTACATTTTCTAGCTGCACTATGACACTTATCCTACACTGCATCCAGGATTCCTGTGCAGACCATTGCCTAGATTTCTGGAACACAGTGATTGTATATATAATGTAAGTAATGCCATAGGCCAACAAGGCTTTGGGAAGTCCGTGCCTAACAGAAATTGAGTCACTAGCTCCAAAAAGTCTCATGATACATTTACTTGGCATGATGCACTCACTTTACTGAATTACAGACCAGCTCTTTATAACATTTTCTTTCTTTTTCATCTCTTCCTACTGAATTCACAGGACAGACACTTCTTTCCCCTCATATTCATTAGGTGAGAGAGGGGGAGGGTCAAGCTCTAACAAATGCAGTATTCCTGCTTTCTGTGGTCAGCTATTATTCCTCAGAATTTATTTTATACAACCTTAAAAAAGATTGCTTCAAAAACAAACAAAAAAACAACCCAAACATGCACTAAAAGAACCAAAGAAACTGACCTTCCATTTCTTTTTCCGTTCTTTTGACTTTTTCTTTGTAAATGTTTTCCAGTCGTTTTTGCTTCTCCTCTTCCCTCCTCCTTTCAGCCACAGTTCTGGCATGCACATCTTGAAAATCCACCTAAGGAGGAAATTAAGAGAAAAGTGTAACTTTCCTTGTAAGAAATATATAGAAAATCCATTTCCTAAGATCCTTATCTGCGGTGAAAAATCCTGTAACATCAGCGATCAGCCAGAAGCTCAGCAGCATTTCCTTTTATCTCTTCTCCTCCTGGAATCAATAACTACAGCAATTTTGAATGGAGTTTTTACTCCTACTAATAAAGGAGTGTTGAGAATCAATGGCTTTCAAAAGGAAATCATAAGGTAGAAAAACAAACCCCGCAGATTTTCACATCCAGAGTGCAGGAACAAACAGGGCTTTGGGAGACTTCTGTCACAGCACTGGAGACAAGGAGTTAGGGAGAATGAGCAGAAAGGGACTATGCAGGGTACATATTAAGATTACATGAAAACATCACACCAGGTCCACCAGGAAATATAGGAAAATTTGTAAGCATTGGAACAACTACTGTGTATATATACATATATATGTATCACTTGCAAAAAATCTTTTTAAGAAAGAAAAGACCTTCAAATTTATTAAGAAAGACCAAATTTGTGATTTTACAATTACGTTTCTTGGATATCAGTATTCAGGGAAAAGTTAACATCCAGTCTCACTTCCTTGTGGCTGAATTATAAACATAAATCTGAACAACTCAAAACACTATTTCTTAAAATATTAGCAGTATTTTTTTTTTAGTTCAGTCTTAGAAGGGATTGAGAAATGCAAAAGAATTTCACTCCTGTTTTAAGGAAGGAAGGCTTGATTGTGTTAATACATAAGGAAAGCCTTCTGAAAAATACAGAATTTCCTTTGATTGCTACCACATAAGTTTTATGAGTTGCCAGACAAACAATGCTGAGGGCTGAGCACGCCTGCACTTTGCTGATTCTGCAGCCCACAGACTCTCTGCTGCAATGTCTCCAGCACAAGCACTCACTGAAGGTTTGTCATTCTTGTCACAGCTAGATGATCAAGCATGTCAACATCCAGCAACCTACAACAAAGTTCTGGAGTCACACAAATGTTTTTTATCTAACAGCTGTCACTGAAACTGGTATGGAGGGTCTCCATCGGTTTAGGAAATAGGCACACTCACTAAGCTGGATTTTTTAGTAGGGGATGGGTGGGCAGAAGGGTGGTAGGGAAAAGAGCTGGTTTCACAACCTACAGCATCATGTGGATCACCAGAGTGAGCTTTTTTTGGTTTTCAGGACCTGATTTTTCTACAGGTTTGCACAGCTCCCCACACAGAACTGGGAGAAATAGATCCTCCCAAAGAGCAACACTGCCCACAAAAGCAGAACAAAGATACAGAACCCAGGAACTACAGCTACTGTCTGCTGGCAGACAAATAGGACTGCACAGAAAACCAGACACAGCTACAGCTTCCTAAAGCACAACTTCTGCCTCATGCCAGAGTTACAGTGGAGTCATCTGCCTGTTCTTTCCCATACTCTGTACCAACAGAGCCATGAAGCCCTTTATTGATGGTCTGCAATTGAACTAAATGTATGAGAAGCAAAAAACTGCTCTTGACTGAAAGGATGTCAAGCAGCAGGCTGAGACAACTACTGCAACTTTTGTGAAAATACTGGAATACAGCAGTACTATACTCTGTGTGGATCTGTTTGAAATCCTGTTCCATAATTCCACCCATGCTTTCCTCAGATACAGAGATACCACAATATGAGTCACGTGCACAAATACGCAAACATTTAGAAATGTGTGAAATACTGGAAATATGTGTAATCTTCTGACTGTTTATAAAGTGATTTTGGTGATCATTAAGAAAAAAAACAACCAAAACCCAACCACGGACCTCACAAAGAGCCAACACTCCACCCAGGTTGCCCCCATACTACTGTGCCAAACCAGGAAAACTCAACAGCTGATGTATTTTACTACAAAAAACTAGCAATTGCCTCCTCAAAACTTTAGTTTGCTCCTCACACTTCAAGTATGAAGCTGCCAAAAGGCCAGTTGGCTCATATAAAGTCTTTAAGTTCAAGAGTTACCCAACTACCTGAGATTGCTTCTGTTAATGTTTGTAGAAGAACTCAAATTCAGCTGCTCCAGAAAATAGCACAGCTTGTATGAAAACATGGATAGGGATCCCCCAGTTATTACTGGGGAGCAGCCACTGACCACAGGAGCACAGACACACCTGCCAAACTTCAGCAGAGCTGTTGTACACTTGTGTTCAACTGAGTGAAACTGTACTACGTGTTAAAGTCCCTTTGTCTTGCATTTCTCATCACTGTAATTTAGTTTCCTTTCTTTCTTAAGATAAAGGAGAATTCAAAGACAATCATCTTTTGTGAGCAGATGCCAAGATCTATAAAAAAACAGCACAGTTCAGTAGGGAACACCATTAGCTTACTATGGAACCAGAACAATAGAAAGATATCACTTATTACAAAGGTTTTTTTATCTACTGTTAGGAACACTGAATGTGTCTTTCTGAAGAGAAAGAAAATCAGTATGTTTACTGAAAGCCTGTTATTATCATTGCAGGTAGTGTGAATGCTAGAATGGTGTTCCAAATTTCACTGTTGCACCTCAGAAGACAGACTAAAGCAGCAGAATGTTCCAAACACAGTAATGTGAAGTGACATGTAAAAGCTAAGGTTTGCATACAAGAAGTTTCTCTTTCATAAATCCTCTTTTCTGGCACAGTAACACTGCAGCTGAGAGTGGCAGGCACCTAACACTTGCAATGTTGTTCAGCAAAGGGGAGCTATAACTGGGCAGCTCAGTACAGAAATCAGTCTAGTTTAAACTGGCATAGAAAGATGTACTAGCTGTTTATCCTCAGTTAAGGGCATGACCGTTATTGCCCTTCCCAAAAGGGCTAAACCTTGGGGCACCAGGCAGGAATGAGTGGGTGAAAGCCAGCTGGTGAGCAGTACTTGCATCCAGAAATAGGCAGAGCCCAGCTCTGCCTTTAGGAGCTCCTAAAACCTACAGTACTGCAAGATGAACAGCAAGCCTGGAGTTTGTTTTCCAAAGACCATGCTCAACAGGAGATCTCCTACAGGCAATGTTGTTTCCTACAGCTTTTTTTTTTTTACATTTATTGTTTCCTTGCTTTGAACATCTCCTGGTGATCATCCAGTAACACAGAGTGGAGAGAAAGCGCTGAGTACCTTCTTGTTCTGCTTTAGGAAGTGGTACCCCAGGGAAAGCTGCTTGTAGGCCTCCCCGTACTTCTCGTGCCAGTCCTGCACTGCCTTGATCGCTGCTTTCCTCAGCTTCTGCGCCACCTCCTTGGGCGGGGGAAGCGGCTGCTCGTGGTCTATGCCCACCGTGAGCTCCAGGAACTCCTGGAAGTTGGAGATGAGCAGCGTCCTGAACTGGTGGGACCTGGCGAAGAGCTCCTGCACCACCTGGAAGGCGGAGAAGCGCATCTCGGCGTGCTCCTCCTGCAGCCGCGTCAGCAGCAGGTGGTACGCGTGGCTGATGTGCTCCTCCGACGACCTGAGCACGGAGAGAACGAACAGAAACGAGAAAGAGTTATTTAAAAAGAGGCCCAGCACGTAAAAACGTAATTTGGGGGGGAGGGGGGGTTTAATTTATTTTAAATTTTAAGCGAGCAGCTCCTGTGCTGGCAGCACCCAGTCCTCAGAGCAGGCCTCAAGAACGGCGCTCGGGGCGGCTCCACCCGGGGCTGCCGGCCCGGGGACAACCAGCGGGGCCCGGCTCTGTCCCTCCCTCCGGCCGTACTTGCAGATCTTCTTCAGCTCCTTCATCCTGCCGGGCTCCAGCCGCGGCTCCCCCGACGTGGTGAGCTCCTCCACCAGTTCGGCGAGGCGCTGGTCCATCTCCGCCGGCACCGAGGCACCGGAGCTGCCGGGACACCCACTCCAAAGGTCCCTCAAGGCGGGGGAGCCCCGGGCAGGAACCAGCGGCGCCGACGGGCCCGGCCGCGTCTGGGCGGCGCCATCTTCCGGCCCTCGCGGAGACCCCGCCCCCGAGGAAACCCCGCCTCTTGCTTGGGCCCCGCCCCCAGGGCTGACCACGCCCCTCATGTGCCCACGCCCTTGGGAAGCCACGCCCACGGACGACGCCCCTCGAGTCCTTCGGCCACGCCCCCTGTGTGAGCCCCGCCCCTTGGGGCAGCTCCCCCCGCCCCGCGGTGGGTGGTACCTTCCTGCACCGCCCCCCCCTCTCCCGGCACCTACCACCGCCCCCCCCGCCGCTTCCGCACGGCGCTGCCCACGTGACCTGCCGGCACCCGGAAGCGCGCGTGAGGCGGGGCGGGGAAGCCTTAAAGGGGCCGCGCCCCGGTTTGTGTGAGGGCGGTGTTTGACCCCTCGCTGGCCGCAGGGCGAGTCCGCCCGGAGGGGCGAGCAGCCGGCACACAGCGCCCCGGCTTATCACAGGGTCAGCTAAACCTCCGGGATCATCGACTCCAACCAAACACCACCTGCCACCTGCCTGGGCAGCCCTTGCCAATGTCCAGTCACCCTTTCTGTGAAGAAATTCCTCCTAATGTGCAACCTAAAACTCCGCTGGTCCAGTTTAAGACCAGCGTCCTGTCGCTGGTTTCCTGGGATCGGAGCCCGACCCCAGCCTGGCTGCACCATCCTGTCAGGGAGTTGTGGAGAGCAGTAAGGCTCCCCCTGAGCCTCCTTTTCTCCAGGCTGAGCCCCCCCAGCTCCCTCAGCTGCTCCGCACAGGGTTTGTGCTCCAGAGCCTTCCCCAGCTCCATCCCTGTCTCCGGACAGGCTACAGCACCTCAGGGTCCTCCTCGCCATGAGGGGCCAGCCCTGGGTGCAGCTGCAGCACCACAGCAGTGTCCTGAGAGCTGCCCCACAGGCCTGCCTCCCTTATGGGACACGGGGAGACATCTGAAATATCTGTTCCCGCTTGAAGATGTGGTCAGCTAGTTGGCAGGTTTTTCCATTTATCCACAGTTAAGGCATGTGTTGGAAGCGATTTATGCGGGTTGGTGTTGCAGCTGTGCCTGCTTGGCTCCCGTGATCGGGAGAGATGGCATTGAGCACTTTTCACTAGAAATGGACTCACGTCATCAACCCGATTTACTGCAGTAAATGAATGCATACATTTTGCAGTGGCTCTGCTATTTCTGATTCAATACATGAAAGCAATGACATCTGACTTTTTAATAATGTTTCTCCTTTCCCCATCGCCTTCCATAAAGTACTGTGCATTTCCATGTGAAAGTCACGCAGAGCGGCACAGCTCATCTTTAAAGTTTGGATCAGTTTACTCTTTCACTGTTTATTATTTTTCTATTTCTCTTCTTCATTTGATTGAAAGTGCCTGAACAACTGCTTTCTGTTAGGGTATGACTTGCTAAAGGAGCATTGCTGTGCTGTCTGGAAAGGGAATTTCAAAATGAGCCTCAAGCAACAGACTTGCCATCTACAAAGGCACTGATTTCATAATCTTGCATAATGTTTAAAGAAATCTCTGCAAGGAGCCATATGGTTTTGCAAAGACTCAGTTGATGAATGAATAAATGAGTGCTGAGTTGTGTAACTCATTCATGATGGTCCCTTAGGCAAATCCCAGTGAGAGCCAGGCTATTTATTTATTTATTAAAACCAAAGACAATTACATAAAATTGCGTTGGCTTAAGTTGCTGAGTCTTCTTTTCCCTTCTACTTTTTAATGAACATGGCAAATATCCACCATTCAGTCATTTCCATAGTGTCCTCATCTGGACCAGACTGATAAAAGGATGAAGAGAGCCAGAGAACTGAAGAATTCCTTCAGCTACAAAAGTCACAAACCTCTGCACCTGCACTGATTTTCCCCCGCTGGTCTGGGCTGTTCCATGGAGGGGAACACAGGAGACTGTGGAGTGTAGAGGCAGAGCTGAACACCCCCTGATACCCCTTCAGAGCCTCAGAGTTCAATGTTATTTTTGTTTACACCTGGTTTCAGCAAAGCCTCGGTCTGCAGCTTCATGTTATGTGGATTGTTGAATCAAGGACTTGCATTTGTGGCGTTTCTACTGAGACATCAGCAAGAGCAACGTGGTGACACTTTGTGAGTGCTCCAAAGTGAGTGGCACCTCTCAGGGGCACAGACTCTTCCAGAAACACTGTCCTGTCCACCACCTCTCCAGGATACCCAACACTGTCATCCCTGGCAGGAGGGATTTGCAATTCTCCTACAGGAAGGTGTCTCCAGACAGGACCAGCTGTCATCTTCAGTTGGTCCAACACCTTTGGCCAAACACACAGGCAAAGAAAAACTCCAGAATTTTGTCCACTGACAGTGATTTGGGTCTGGTTGTTCTTAGAATAAAGAAGAACCATTTGTTCCATCACGAATTTAAAAGGTCAAACTGATGGCTCTAGGAAGGATTATTTCAGACTTTGTGCAATACTAAATGATCTGGTTTAGTCTTTTTATAAAAGAAACATCTCAGTAGGAGACAGTTCCACCATTTTACTAGATGATTCTTTGCCAAAGGTTGTTTTCCAGCTTTGAAATAAAGGAGAATGTCAGTCAAAAAGAAACCCCCCTGAACTTTTAATATAGCTGTATTCAGCTTAATGACATGAAATTAAAAAGGAGGATTTCTTTTCCTGCCAAAATGGAACACAGGCAAAGAAAAGCTTCCCCACAAATAATTTGGAGTTGAAATAACTTTGGTTTCAGGTCTGAAGATGCAGAAACACGATAAACACTGATATTAAATTGTCACAGAGTTTGTGCCAATTGGGTTGTAAAGAAAATGACCTTCTGTGTGAGCTGAATAGATGCTGAACCACCAGTTTGAATTGAGCAAAAGGGTGACAGATATTTCAAAGCTCTGAACCACCTCGTGAGGGGTAAAGACTATATTTAAACAGATGTTCTCAGAGGGGAAATAGCCTATTCATTAACCTATCAATAATGCAAGGCCAAAGGTACTTGGTGACCTCCTCTAATTATGTGAAATAGTGACTGTGACAACACTTCAGCCTACTGTAACATTTTATGGTTCTGTCATAGGAGGAGATGGATGAACCTGCTCTGTGTGGCCTAGATCACTAATTAAATACCCACTTGTGAGTTGGATGGAGCAGCAATAGCTGCAGGAGAACCATCACAAATCAAGGAGCACCTTCCTACAAGTAGCTTCTATTCATGTCTAGAATAATTTTTCAAAATGATCCTACAGCAATCCCTGAAACTGCACACCAATGTGGACACACTTGATTAGTATCAATGAGGGTAAATTGGTTTTTTCTTCACTGGACTATCTGTGCACACTCAAACTGGAGCTTAATGAGCATTTTTCTGTGTTAGACAATTCATATCCACATCAGGAGTTAACATTTCTGCATGAATGCACCCAGAGAAGACCAAGGCACAGCCCACTGCACTGCACAGGGGTGTCTTTGAGGGCTGGGGGGATACCGGCCTTTAAGGCAGGACTCGGATCAGATGGTGCAGAAAAGGAGGAGCTTGAAGGTTGTTAACATGTAGAAAAGGAGGCTGCAGAGGAAAAGAAGACCCCCAAGGCTACCAAAAGAGGAAATCCAGCCCAAATTCTGCATGAAGATCCTCTGATGTTAAATCATACAGAGTTTGAGAGGGGAGGAAATATTGATGTGTAACTAAAACGAAGAAGAAAGTGTCTTGAAAAGCAGGAGGCAGCAAGTCTTGTGAAGTGTCTGTGTCTGTTTATTTATGCTTTTAAGGAGGTGTGTTGCACTTCCGTGGCTCAGTTTCTAAACTGGAGCAAAATGGGAAAATATTTATTCATATGCCATGTATTTGGAGTCCTTTGCATGCTCTCAGTTTCTGCAGCAAGTGCATCACGACAGTTCCACTGACCCACACTCGTTTCCATTTTGCACTACTAGTATTCCTAAATGTTTCACAAATTTTTAGGCAATTGCACCTCAGTACAGCTTGGAATGAGACTGTAGGTACAGCCAACACGTGTGATCCCATCCCTTGAGCAGCAGCACCTCCTACAGCGTGACCTCAGCAGTGTTCCTCGTGCAGCCACCCCTGTTCCGTGTTTCAGCTTGTCTCACCTGAGTGTTAAAAAGCCTCTTAAATGAATCATTCCTACTTTTCCTCTTTGCACAAGCTACAGTGGTAAAATTATATCAAATACTGAAAAAGCAGTGTTTGTGGTGAACCTTGCTCAGTAAACTGTACGCAAAATTCTCTTGATATCCTTGACATCCAGCTCTGCTCCAGGTCATGGAACTTGAATTCTGGCGAAGTATGGGGTTTATTTTTTTGAAATGTAAGCAAAATTGACAGTCAGTAGTTTCAAGTGGACAAGCTATATTTATAGAGTGTAGAGGAAACTGCACTGCCAGCACTGGTCTGAGCTGGGTGACTGTGACAGCCTCCACTCAGCTGAAATCACAGAAAATACTCTGTCATTGCCTTTGTCACCGCATTCCTGCATGGCCACGAGAGGCACAGCCCTGAGAGACACAGCCTCCTGATTGCTGAGGGAAACAATTCTACATCTATTTAGAAAGTGTTTTATTTATTTAATAAAAAAACCAAACCAAAAATTCCCAAACAAAAACAACCAAAACTCAAAAAGCCGCCTAAAGGCATGTCTTTTTTTAGGGAAAAAATATAATATTGGGTAAGCTCACAGAGCTATGAGAAATACACGTTTTAGATAAGTACATTTTCAAATGAGAACAAAAATGAAATTTACACAGAAGCATAAAGTACTTGAGTTTATTTGCAGGTAAGAGTAAAAATGGACATTATAAGGCTCTGCACTTTGTCACCCTTCAGCACAAACATGCCTAGTGAGTTACACACATCATAAACTCTATTTATTTCCCTCTCCAGGGGCAGCCCGGGGCGTTTCTGCCGCTGTAAAGCCACACACGGGGGGACCTCTGGAGACAGGGCTGCTGCAGGAGGGGCTGCGACGTGCGGGGAGCAGCCCCCATATCCCGGTGTCCCTCTGTCCCCGTATCCCCGTGTCCCTCTGTCCCCGTGTCCCTGCCGGGCTGCGGGGTCTGGGGCTGCCCTGGGCGCAGCCCCCAGCAGGTGGCAATGCAGGAACACCTGTGGCCCGTCCAGCCAGGAAAGGCTGGGGCTGAGACCGCTGTTCCTTGGGGAAAGCCCCGCCTTGGAAATCCTGCTCGGTGTTTTCAGCATCAAATACAAATCGTTTGCACTGCCAGCGAGAGATTTTATTTTGTTTTGTTTTTAAACTGTAGGATTTGAGCTCAAAGGCTTTGTAGCAGCAGCCTGTGGCAAATGGGGTGGATGTGCCAGATCCAAAACCTTAGGGGTCACTTGGGAGAGTCGTGGAGTCATTTATGTTGGAAAGGATCCCCAAGATCATCAAGTCCAGCCTTTAACCCAGCACTGTCAAGGCCACATGTGACATATTTAAATGTGGCACGTTATATTTATCTGTTTACACACACACACACACACACACACACACACACATATATGCAATGTCTCTTAAGAACCCCACTCACAACTCTTTTTCCCATATTCTGTTGCATCTTCCATCCCAGTGCAAGGCCACACTGTTTCCAAGCCAGGAATAAATCTTGAAACAGATCCGAACCTTTAAACATAATCACAGTCCCACAATAAAATAGGCAAAGAAGAGATTTTATTTGAACAAAGCATTCCTGAGTATCGCATCATAGCAACTAATTTTAATGACAATTTAAAAGAGAACACATGTCTCTGAGAGAGCACTGAAGGTGGGGGCATTTTCCAAGAGGAATGACTGTGCTTGTAGAAGGAAATGGATGGAGTAAACTGAAATATAGAAGCAGAAAAATACAGAAACATTCGAAGTGTCTAGAGACACACTTTGCTTTTTTTTTCTGAACACACACACACACACATAGAAAAAAAACACCTAAAACAGATAAAATCAACCCCAACCCCCCAAGAAATCCTGATAAAAACACCCCCTCCTCCCCAAACTGTAAAGGCAGTTAAAAAATCAAAAAGGAAGATATTTGAGCTTGTTAAGAAATCAATGAAAAAAAAGTATTGTACCAAAAAGCTGCTGAAAAAATTCGTTTGCCTTCTTGTTATAACTGTAAAACCTGCTCCTGTCAGGGAAGTGACTCTTCTTGAAAGGGCAGTGCTGGTGAACTGAAATCACAGCTGAGCTGCCAAAACACTGCCCTGGGCACCATAACCACAGGCTGGTTAAAGTGGCTCCAGAGGAAATGCTGGAAATGCTGAGGTTCCCTTACATGTGTCAAACACAGTGTAACTTTACTTACTACAAACAAGGAATCCAAATTATCTGCAGTCAGTATGGTTTCTCTCATCTCCAAATGCTTCTATCACTGCCTGGACTCTGTTTTAAATGGTGCAATAAAAACCCTAGGGAACAAAATTCATCTGATGCAGAAATACTCTGCATTGTCTCTTCAAAAGTATCACAGATATTGAACTGCACAGGAATATTTTAACATCAATCCATATTCTGCATTTGCTGCATAGAAAAGCAGCAGTTCTTGCTATTTCAGAACCATCAGCAAATTTCAAATATGTCTCTATTATATGGAATCACACTGAGGGAACAGCAGGGTTAAACAGTTTCAGAGCAATAACAAAAAGCACTAAGTAGTTTAAGCTCTGTAAAATGTGTAAACAGCACAGCAAATACTAAAATAATATGCATTTTATAAAGTTCTTAAAAAATTCTGTGACATACAGGAAGGGTACAAGAACAAACAGCAGAAAAGAAATAGTTGCAACAGTGCCTTTTAGTAAAGATTTAAATCAGTTTCGATTGTTGCGTGGTAACTTGTTCATAAAATGAAATTATCTTCAGGGGAAAATATCACATTAAATGATTCTGAGTATAGCAGTGAAAAACACAAGAAACAAAAGAGGAATTCAAACTGGAAACCAGGCACATATTTTACCAGTGAGGAAACAGATTCTCTGTGTCATGATGATGTTTTTCTGACAGATGTGCTTGAACTAAACAGCCCTGGATTGTAAATAGTTTTGAGACTCGGCATCCAAAATCAGGACACTGGAGATCTGTTGCCACTGGCTCTTTTGGAAGGCGTTGCATTGCAGAGAAGACTTTTTACACAAAACAGAGATGGCAGGACATGAAAATCCTGGTGACTCAGACAGTAACTGTTAAAGCAGGACCCTGGCTGCTCCTGCTGTGCAGTGGATCCCGGAGGGCGGACAGGACAGAGGGAGAGTGTTTTGCAAATACAGTGTAAGAAAAAAAGGATATTGTATTTCTTTGAAGCGTCCTTGATTTAAAAGTGGCTACTGGAAGTTTTTGAGAATGTTCCAAATGTCAAGACTCAATTACCTAAGGAAAGAGAAAGGTGATAAGAAGGTTCCTCTAATGGTGGGAGCAGCCCCTCTAACTGCTTGGAGCAGAGGAAGCTGTGAGGGTGCATTTTTAATCTTTGGTATTTTAACAGAATTGATCCATACTGGTATTTAATGGGATTTGCACAAAGTTTTAGAACATTCCAGAAGCTTGTTCTATGAGACTTCATGTTTTAGCCCAGACCTTTTAGTATCTCTTCACCTGAGCATGATCTTCACCTTGAGGTGTTATTTTGAAACAATAATTTTAAATAGCCACCCAGAATTTCAGTGTTAGCTTCTCTGACCCAAAGATTCTTGACTTCTTCAGCTAAGACAAAACTGGCACCAGCACTCTGATTTCTTTTCATGGTGTTCCTCAAAATACAAGATGTGGAGGGAAAGAATTAAGACAAATACTTTATTCAGATAAAAATTTACTCCAGCATCTCACACCCTCAAAAGCAGAGATCACAAGCGATGTTATTTGTGGTTTCCCAGTGCAAAGAAACCAGTCATTATCCTTTGCTAATTGGTTTAGAATAAGGGAGGTATTTCTGGATGCAGCAGCTGCTAATCTTACCTTGGTGAGGAATTTTTAATTTTACATCCTCAGAAGAAGGTTCCAGAAACATGGGGAAGGGTAGGATTTTGGCCAAGGGTAGGATTTTGGCCAAGGGTAGGATTAATTTCTCTCTTAACAGGGCAGGTGACATTCTTTCCAATTATTATAAAAATTAGGTGTGTCAAAGAAGGTCTGTTACTCACTGAAGGAGCAAAACAGCAATTCAGCTGTAGCCTCTGGGCTTTTCTGTATACCTGGTAGTTACACTGAATCATGAGCTGTCCTGTAACACCAGCACCCTGTTTACCCACTGTTTTTTTGAAGTAGGATAACGCAGCACTGAAGCCAGAGAGCTGGCAATGGATGTGACAGTGACATTCAAAGGAAACAGATGCCACAAAGCCTGGATCATCAGAGGGTATGTATATCTGAGATCAACATTTGCAAAGTGCTGCTGGAAAAGAAAAGCCAGCAGATTTGCATGAGCAGCATCAATTCTCATCTATTCTTCACTGTCTGACCATTAGCAAGATAGGATCACACACTGCATGGTGTTTGTCCCATTCTAGGGCTGTTCCTCCTGGAGCTGGCCATGTCTCAGCTCTCACACACAAAGGTTGGCAGCGAAGGTGCTCCAGGCACCTTCTGTACCCAGAGGATGGGCAAGTTGCAGGTGTCCTGAGGGCAAGATCCATTTCCAGACTCCAGTCTGTTTGGCTCAAGCCTCATGCTGGCTCCAGGAAAAGTTGGGAAGCAGGTTGTAATGCTCCTGAAATAGGAATGTGACACTGGACTCAGCTGATCAGAGCTGGGGGTTACCCTCCCCTCCACAGCAGACCCCCCATTCTGCTCAGGTGTTTGCAGCTGGCACAGGTAGCACAAGGTGCTGCTGCTGCTGCTTCCCTCTCTCCAGCAGCCACCTACAGAGATGCTCTCCTGGTGCATCCCCCAGCACCCAGCCTGAATTCTTCTCCATTTCCTATGGTGGAAGCCAGCCCTGTAAACTGTTGTTCCTTATGTCCACAAATAGGATCAGATAATTTCATGAGCTCCTGTGCACGGACAAGCAGGACAATGAGACAGCGACTTGAGTGTGCAGTTTAAAATAGAAAACTGTGTCACAATCCTCATGGAGAAAGAGCCTCTTCCCCACACCACAGATCAAAACAGCTTCTACAGAGGAGCCACCTCAAAAGGGCCAGCAACAAGCAGGCAGGAGTTCAAACCCTGCCTGTTTGGTTTCTGCTGTCCCAGAGCAGTTCTGCCAGCAGGGCACAGAGCTGGTTCCAGTGGAGGTGTTAGCTGGGTGTTACAGCACAATGCCAGGATGATGCCCTTCCTGGCAGGAATTAATACAAGGTTTTCCTTAATGACTGCATCCAGGGCAACTTGAGCTTTTCTAAGATCAATTTACCCCTGACCCCTCCAGTGTTTAATAAAATATTTCTCTGGTTTGCATCCCTAAAGCTGCTACTTGAAAGAGGAGAAATCTCCCTAAGGGGCACGCACGGGTACCCTGAGGAACTTCCCACAGCTCCGTCCCTGGCTCTTCTGAGCAATTTCTCTTGCTGTGGTTCACAAAGAAAGAAAAGGAAATTGTCTACTGGTTTATTATCTGTTTATTTCCTTTTGGGGAATTTGTCTATATGATCCTGCTTAATCTCCATGGGTGGGGAGCAAAATATTTAAGTTAGTTAAAGATCTTTTTGTCCTGAAGTGAATAGACCTTATCATCTTTTCTCCTCATTCTTCCTTCTGGCTCTGTCAGGAAAAAGTCCTGGCTGGGAATGCAGATGATCTCCCTGGGAAAATTTGCTCCTCTGCTCTGTGGGGTAACTATTTCCTTAAATGCACAACATAAAATTTAATCTTATAGGATAGGAAATAGGGTCAAAGGAGTAGGTACAGATGTTATCCCCCACTTCACCAGCTTTAGTTTTCCATTTTAGTTTGGGAAACTGAACAGCTCAGTGATTTCTCTGCTCCAGCTGCAGTGTAAGAGATATGACCTGAACACCCAGGACTGTGCTCCAGCTTCCAGCACAGCAGCACCAGACCCCTCTGCAGCCCCAACATCAGAAGGACCTGGACCTGCTGGAGCGAGTCCAGAGGAAGCCACAACGGAGCTCAGAGGGCTGGAGCCCCTCTGCTGTGCAGACAGGCTGAGACAGCTGGGGGGGTTCAGTTTGAAGAAGGCTTTGGGGAGACCTTCCAGAACCTAAAGGGGTTACAAGAAAGCTGGAGGGGGACTTCTGACAATGGCAGGGAGTGACAGAACAAGGGGCAGTGGCTTCAAACCGGCAGAGAGCAGGGTCAGATTGGATCTAGGGAAGGAATTCTTTACTGTGAGGCTGGCGAGGCCCTGGCACAGGTTTGCCCAGTGCAGCTGTGGCTGCCCCGTCCCTGATAGTGTCCAAGGCCAGGTTGGATGGGGCTTGGAGCAACCTGGTCTAATGGAAGGTGTCCCTGCCCGTGGCAGGGGGTTGGAATGAGATGATCTGCAAGGTCACTTCCGGCCCAAACCATTCTGATTCTACATGATGGGATTCCCAGACTGGATTCTAGAGCAGCTTCTTTCCATTAGATCTAAACAAATAACAGTCTCAGGAGACTGTTTCTATAACTAGGCACAATTTTTTTACACTTCCATGTTGTTATTTCTGGTTTCTTAGTGCATCTCCCTCTCCCTGCTGCCCACCGATGTCGCACATTCCCATCTTTATTAGGAGCAAGCAGCAAGGTGCTGGGTGCAGTTTTGTAACAAAGTCTGCATCTCTATCACAGAGTACTTCCATGTTAATTTTTTCTTCTTTCACTTTCAAAAGCTTCAGTTAATCTCTTTGAAAGGTAACTGGCTGATAACATTTCTTAGCTCTACCCTGATGCTTGATCTCATTTTTAATGAGTCAAACCAAACAGCTTTTCTTGTTCAGCAGCCCTTTCTGTTTCTTGTTGTTCTGCTGTTTCCTATTGTTCTTCTTGTGGTACTATTTATCGCACAGCTGATTTCCTCTGGCTTAGGATACAGATCTCTGATAATTTTAACATGATCAAATAGCAGGATTTTATGGTGTAGATTATAATATCTGATCCACAACTGTGAGCTCCCCAGTGAAATCAACTTCTTGCCAGTTAGCAATGAGGATTAATTTTATTTTTGATGTTAAGAACTCCCATGTAGAATCTTAGAGCTTCCGTTCAAACAGATCAGGACTCTTAGGATTTTTAAACAGATCAGAATCTCTCAGGATTTTTTTTCAGTGCCTATCTCAAATACACACTGAATTTCTCACAAAAGCCAGCTGTAAGGTGGAACTACTTTGTGTTGGCTCTACAGCTGCTGTGCCAGAAACATCTTTGGCCCTCGCATCCAACAGTGACTGAACTGGAACTTCTTGCTTCCTCTCACTGGCCTTGATTGCAATTTTTTTCCCCCTGACTGTGCCAGATACTTCTACATTTAGGACCTACCTGGCTCTAAGAAGGACGTGTTAGTAAAGAGCTAAGAAATTCTGCTGTCCTGCGCTGCCCATCCTACATATTTTTCTATAACAAAGAGAAAACTGAGCTGCTGAAAACTTCTCAGAGCTTAGATAATAGGGCCAAGTCTTTAAGATAAATTACTGAATTAAGAAAAATGCTGCCTTTCAGTGTGGCTGATTCGTTGCAGAACCAAACGGACACCGAATCTTTGGAAAAGCATAACAGCACAGAGATCCTGGTGAATATCTGATCCCCCTCACCATCTAACAAGGAATTGCTATAGATTCAGTGACTAGAGGAAACTACTGGAGACTATCTGTTCAAGGATCAGATGAAGATCAGACTTGACCAACCATCATGTGGATCTGGGCTGGGCTTTATTTTGTGTTCAGAATAATGAGTTCAGAATACCTCATTATGGAAAATGAAAAAGCAGGATAGAAAAGTTGTAAATGTTCATTTTGTTGTATCAAGTGACCTCTATCATGCAACAGAACACACTGTGCACAGTGTGGGTCTCAAAGCATCCTCAATGAAAGTGTTTAGTTTGTTTCCCAACACACTCTGCTCAGACTACCTGAGGCTCAGGCTGAAAAGAAAGCAAGTCAGAGTATTCCTTTTTTTTCTTTTTCTGAACAGTGATCCATTAAGCATGTTCAAAGGCTTCTTTCTGGCACATTTCCAGCTGTAATTTTCTCATTCTTCCTGTCCCAAATAATATCTTTTTTTTTTTTTCAAGGAGTAATTTTATTACTGAGTAGCAAAGGCCATGCTTATATTAAAAAAAAAAAAAAACAAAAAACCTACCCAAACCCATACCAATCCATCAGTCTTTAAAGCTTGCAGGCAATGTTATGCCAGAGTTTGGCATCAGCTTTGCTATTTCCTACCCACAAGTGTTGTGACCTCAGCATCCTGAACCCTTCTTAGCCTGGAAGATAATGGAAGCTGAAATAGGTACAAATAACCCCCAGGGCACTGTGAAGAGTTACCAGGATCTCTCTTTTTGCAAAACTGCAAAATCTTCAGCATTTAGAGCAGGGCTTTGGACCACAACAAACACAAGGAAAGGTTAAGGTAATTCTCATCCTTGGTGTAACTGTGGAAATCAGAGGAACCTGTCCTGACCACAACTGGGACAAACTGTTGCCTTCAAACAGGAACTCCACAACCAAAATCCAGAGCCTCGAGTCTCATTTTAAGTTACCTGGCAAGACTGAAAAAACATCACAGTGAAGGATATTTTTCATTTCCAGCTCAGCTAGATCTTGAGAGGAAGGAGGCTTTACTTTACTAGAGAGCTTCTACCATTTCAAATAACTTTATACTTACTCTGAGGCACCTGCTGCTCTTGGTTTGATGTCTGGGGCCACCTGTGAGATGAGCTGAGAACCAAGACCTCTGTTGGAACAGGAGCTGGAGGCTGCACTGAGCAGCCAGGGAATGCAAGCCAGAGCTCCAAGCTGCAGCAGGCAGTCTGTGCCCGCCACTATTTTTGACCCTCATGCAGCTGAAGGCTTCCAAAGCCATGGCAGAGCAATGGGAGAGCAGCCCAACAGTTGAGAAGGGCCAGCCATGAGGTTACAGATGCCTGTGGCACACAGGCCTCGCTGCAGTCAGGATGGGTTGTGTGACTGCAGATCTCCAAAGTGAGCAATCAGAGCTGACAAACAGCTGAGGCTCCCCTATGCTCCTTCAGGAACACTCCCCTGGAACACCCTCAGGGGCTGAGTCCTCATGTTGGCACCTGGCCCTTTGGAATCACACTTCCCATGAACAGGGGCCCTCCTTGTAGGACAGCTGTTCTCTTCTCCTCCCATCCCAAACTAGGTTTTTTTGGGGAGTGTGGGTTTCTCCACCACTCTACTCAGGTCACAGAAATCAAAAAAGGCTGGTCTAAGGAAACCACAGCTCTAACTGGTATTTAAGAGAAGCAAAAGCAACAATTTCCATGCCCTACAATTGTTGTGCAGTTACCACACATTCCCTCAGGTTCCAGTAGAAATCTACCGCTGCTTTCCTGCTTTGGCCTTTTATGAATTTCTGTAAAGCAGGGAAAAGTGAGGTTGCCATCCTCAAAGCTATGCTTACCCTTCTGCAATGATGCTGTAAACAGTGCCCCAAAGAAACAGAGGTGCTGTTCCACGTGGGTTTGAGAAACACTGTTCCTCAGGGTGGCATCCTCTCCCCCTCTGAGCTGAGGGTGCTCCAGCTCTTGCCCCAGGAGAAAGGAAGAGACCAGTCACTGAGTAACTGATAGCAAATTACTCCAGTTACTAACAGAAGGTCTCTCAGCATCTGCCTCCACCTACTCTTGGTACATTACTTTTGTTCTAAGGAATCATTAAATCTGCCACTTCAGAGAACAGACTACCCTCCCAGCAGTGAGTGCAGGAACACTGGCCTGTGCCAAGCTGGCAGCACTGCAGTGATCCAGACACACCAGTTCTGAGGCATCAATAATTGATACCTACTGAAAATGGAACTTTTTCAGACACACCTCCCTGGAAATCCCATGTATTTGCAGCTTCACAGGGGCTAGGTACCATCAGTTTAACAATAGCTGTGACCTTTAAGTGTTGAACTTGAAAAGAAGTTGTGATTCTTTGTCTGTGCTTTGTTAGCATTCTTTAAAGCATGAAAAACCCACACCTAACATCGCCCACAACGTTTTATTAACAGGAGGGCTCTAGGACATGAGGCAGTCTTCAAGGAAGAGACAGAAAAAACCCTCCAGTATACTGTGCATATATGAAAAGTTTAAACCAAAAATACTTATTTGACTGAAATGCTCGGAAGAACTACATTTATGGTTGTTGTGTGGCATTTTTTCAGTTTGCTGGGGGATTTTTTGGGTTTTTTTGATTTGGTTTTTTTGTGTGTGTGTTGTTAGTCTCTTTTTTTCTTTTACATCTTGCAGAACACTGAAAATCAACACTTGCAAGTTACACTCATTTTAAGAGAGGCCTCATGTAAGGGAGGTTTTTTTTACATTTAAACACAAAACAGCTTTCTAATTTTATATAATCAAGAAATGGAAAACAATTTTTATTAACATGTCTTACATTTACAGTCTTTTATTAGCTAATCAACATCAACATGCAAAAATAAGCGCTAAATACAAACCTCTACAATATGGTTTTGTTTAAACTACAATGGTTTAATTCTTCTGAAAAGTTGTAAGGATGTGTTCTGCAGTTGTTAAAATTGAACTATTAGTTTCAGTAATGAATACTATTTAGACCCTAAATTATGTAATCATCCTGCAAGGCATCTTCAGAAACTTCGCCCAACACTTAAGAATACCAGCTCATTGTCATGTGAGTACATTCTCAAAGCAAGAAATAAGGCAGTAGCACTAATGATTTCATATTGAACCCTATGCACATAACTAATAACTTCAGAAGGACTTTAACACTATGGTAGACTGGAAAAAGAACATTTAAACAAGCATTTGATTTTGCCTGAAATGTTCTCAGTTCTTCTTGATACTTATGCAACCTCCTTAAAATATTTGGGTTTGGAAAAAGACTTCATACTCCTTCAAACCAGTCCCTATTTGATCCTCCAGAGAAGCCACCTTGTATCAAAGACATCAAAAAAATATCTTCCCATGGAAATAAGTTACATCATTCATGTTCAGGATTACTTCACCAGAGGATCATAAAGAAGGCAAAGAGGAGCTTAAAGGAGTTGGTAGTACTGAGATCTTTGATAACAAAAGGGTCTTGGACAATTGTGAAAAAGAGGGAAGAAAAGTGGATTTCATTTTAAATCTGTTGTAAGTTTTCCCCCCAGTGCAAGTGTCCATCTTTAAAGAAAGCTATCCTTTAGAAGATGAAAGTACTTTTCTTTGAGAAGAGTCCAATTTTTGACCTTATGTTACAAAACCTTAACAATCAAAATTTGTTTTTGTGTTTTTTATTCAAGTACAAACTTAAGTCATAATTACTCTCTTTTTTTTCCTTTTTTTTTTTTTTTTTTCTTTTCCTTTCAAGAGTGTTTATTGTTGCTCATTGATCTTTGGTCGCAAGAAACAATAATGCCACCGACAGGTCTGCTCCCCAAGGTGGCAGCTTTTGCTTCTTTGCCACACATTAAGGCCCCCCCCTTTACAGGGTATGCCAAGATACACTGTGTCAAAATTCCAGCGGCACTTCATCGTGTGTTTTACGGACCTACATGATGTAGACTTTCTCAGCTTGTGAGAAGTTGAAGACTTCTTTGGTTCTTGGGCAAATTACTTTGTCATCTTGACGAATAGAAAGCAGAGACTGAAAAAGAGTGAAACCAAAAGATAATATGCACAACAGTAACTCAAAGCATTATTGAACTGTTTAGGAAATGAACTTTTAATTTTAAAAAAAAGTGTTGTGGTCTGAGGTCAAAACATCTTTGCCCCCAGGAGTTACTTATTCTACATTATTGCTCTCCGGAGTCCGGAGGGAAAGATTTCCAATGCCATTTGATCTCATGTTATAAATTCACATAGTTAGGTATGTGACCATTAATATGTCTTCATTAGAACCAATTTAAGCAGCTAAATATACAGTCCTTATAAAAACATTACTGCAACAAGTATTTTTCTAGCTTCTGAGTTTATAAGCTCTTATTTTGATGTAGCAAGCTATTCTAACTGCTGCTATTTTAGCCTTCAGCAAGTCATTGACTGCAACACTTACATTGTATCCATAGACATATCCATTTGGTAACATCATGGGAGGATTATTTTCGTTCATTACATCCCCCGAAATCTTGCAGACTAGTCGGGAGTTGGCACAATGTGCCATCGGCAGGGGCTGAGCCAGCTTGTTCAGGGATTTGCTACACACAGGGCAGTCGGGGTTTTTTGAGCTCCCATCCTCTTTATAACACTGTCTGTTAGCAGCAAGTTAGGGAACAATCGCCACAATCAAACCATCATTAGTTTCCTGTTGTAGGGGAAACCTTAAAACTAAAGGATTGTAAGCTGTGCCAAGAGAGCCCAGGTGACAGAATGCACAGGAACATTTAGTTCAGGTTTAATGTGTACACAGAAGAATCAAGGGTTTGCTTTGTTTCAAGGAACAAGAGTGAGCAAAATGCGTGTCTGGCAGCCTGCACAGGTGAAGGTTCTGAGGTGCAGCACTCCAGCAGCATCAGCCCTCCTCCAGCACAACACAGTGTGCAGCAAACCCAACCAACTTTCAAAAGATGCAGATAACTTTTGAATATTCACCTAAAACCTGGCAGGTAAATTTGTGTTTCAGTGCTTAAAACTCAGTAATTGTGACCCAGCTCACTAACCCTTGCAGGCATATTCACTAATCTAAGACACCTGAAAAGACAGCCAAACCAAACACAATGTTACATTTTACCTTAAAATTTTTGTTTGGGCATGCCTTTTTTAAAAACCATAGTGATATTTATTATAATCTCCCCTTAATTTGATAGTGACCAATTTATACTCCATTTGAACAACTCATGAGCAAAAATACTGAAGGGTCACATTTCTTATTTGAGCTCTCTGAAAAGCATCCATAAGTCAAAAATAAACCCCCACAAGGCTTTTTTTTCACTCCCAGTAATATCTGCATTAAAGGATACGGTGTTTTTATAGCTGAAAGGCCTGCCTGGAGTGTTATAGTAAAAACAGAATTGTTTCCCAGCTGATGTAGTCTGTAGTTATCATATCTAAACTGTTGGATCAGCATTCTCCATCGAGCAGGGTCCAAGAGATCCTGTTAAAAAACAACACAACTGTAAGTTGCTTTCAATCTAATTGTCCCAGGGGGCAAAAGCCTGGGAGTGGCAAATTGAGCAAAACTCACTTGAGCAAACCCATAATAAAACAGAAGCAGACACTGCAATGCATAGTGTTTAAAAAGTACCTTTTAACACTACTTTATTAAATCAAATATTATTTAAAATAGCTGGAGCAATATTCAATCTCCATCATCTACCAGATGTTTTAATCAAGGTATGTAAATCCTGGTGAGGTTACTTCTTCCACTTAGTTCCGTAGAATGCTAGACTACTTAGGAAACAACTTTAGTACTGTGGAATATTTCTTCTACAGCTCTGAACCATTAACATTACAAAGTCAGAAGTGTTTTTTAACTCATAGCAGGCTAATTCTGCTGATAATCATTTGCAATATATGATATTTACAGATTTTTTTTTAAATATTTCAATTTGAAGAGCCAGCACAACCCCAGGTTAGAGAAAGCTTACATAAACTACTCATTTAGAGACAAATTTCTTTAATGCTGTGTGTTACCTAAAAGTCAGGGAATATTAATTAAAGACAGACTTCTTTTCATGGAAGTAAGAACTAAACCCACAGGTCACAGATATATTGAACCCTAAAAGCAATGCTGAGTCATGTAAGAAGCGAAGATCTTTTGAAAATACATTCCAGAAGTGAAGATCCTTTGAAAATATACTTCGTGTATCTATACAAGCAGACACCTAATCCTTTCTTTCTTATCCTTTGTGTCCATAACCTGCATTTTGGTCATGAGGAATGACAATATTTATTTACCTTTATATACTATTTATCATACAGATATTATACATATCTATTATAATAATAATATTGTCAAGTGTGCATGCTACACTTTGAGGGAACAAGGAGAAACAATATGGGTACACCTTCCAGCACCTAAAGGTCCTACAGGAGATCCGGAGAGGGACTTTTGACAAGGCATGGAGTGACAGGACAAAGGAAATGGCTTCAAACTGAAAGAAAACAGGGTTAGATTGGATATCAGCAAGAAGTTCTTTGCTGTCAGGATGGTGAGACACTGGACCAGGCCACCCAGAAAGGCTGTGGATGTCCCATCCCTAGAACTTGGCACTGCTGAGGCCACACCTCAAGTCCTGTGTTCAGTTTTCGGCCCCTCACAAGGACATTGAGGTGCTGGATTGAGTACAGAGAAGGGCACAGAGCTGGGGAAGGGTCTGGAGCACAACTCTGATGAGGGGCATTTGAGGGAGCTGGGGGTGTTTAGCCTGGAGAAGGCCATGTGGACACGGCCGATGAGGGCATGGTTTAGTGGTGGTGCTGGGTTGATGGTTGGACTGATGATCTCAGAGACCTTTTCCAACCTTAACAATTCAATGATTCTACTGTTCAAGGCCAGGCTGGATTGGGCTTCAAGAAATCTGGTCTAGTGGAAGGCACAGTGACATAAGACTGTTCAAGGGATACCAAAAGTAAATAGCTTGCTTTGCCACAATAGTAAACGTTTTCCTTAAAGTCCTGGAAGAGGAAAAGTTGGAGAACGTTCTATTCGTTGGTTATAGAAGATGCTTCTTTCCTTGGACTAATAAAAATCAGTTAGTTAGAGATATGATCTCACAAACTTTCTCACAGATTTAAAAAGAATTTACTTAAAGCATTTTAGGAAGCCATTTATGCACAGAACTCAGAGTCAAGATACTAAAGTTAACTCCAAACAATCATGCGCTGTTATTGTGTTGAACTAGGTAATTACTAGAGAATTCAAAACTTAACGTCCATAAACTGGAATGTTTTAAGTCATATCCATAAATATCGGAGTATGGTTGTATGTGAAACAATCCTAGCTTTCTCTCCTTGCTCTCCCTCATTGAAACACTTAATCCAAACCAGCCCTTAGAATAAAATACAGGATTTTTATTTCCAGCCTATTTCTTTCTAACTACTAAAATAATGATAAATTCTATCTCACACCCAGTCTTCTAACACATCTATCATTTATATTCATAACTGAGATCAAATCTAGCATGCAAAATACCAGGATCCTTCTAGGACTCTGGGATGAGCAAAGAAATTCATATTGACTCTGTGGGTTGTTCATTTCAGGGTGTTTTTTGTGTGCATGTTTTGTTAAACCATGATTTCATCATCACATCATCATGTTTAGAAAACGTGTTTATACTGGCACTGCCACAATATTGGCTTGGCATTTCATGGAATGCTTGTTTTGATTTGACAACTCAACTCTTCTCTATCTTCTGCCTCCAAAGCCAAGTTAAAAAGAATTAGCACATGACCACAGAACTCAATCTGTAGAAACAGTAACTACCTATGAATTTTGCCTGATTTAAACTTAGGTGTAGATATTACCACTAATATCCACAATAATTTGCATAATCCAAATAAATGAACACCTATTTTAAGGAACAAAAATACTGCTTTCAGATAATTCAAATCATCTTTCCTTTCTTCATCCCAACCACTGCAACAACAGTAATGTGAGAAGTAGAATTAAGAACTGCTGCTGGTGTATTAAAGCCACAGTTTTGTATGTTGAACAAGACTCTCTTTTTTTTTTTTTTTTGTACTTCCCCATCTTCTGCCTCTTGCTGTACATTTAATTATTGTGCTTCCAGACCCACAGATCTCTAGTGCTGGGTTAATGGTAAGCCTAGCTCAGTTTGAATCCATGTTACTATTCCAATCTAACTGAAACAATACAGATACTTTCTGGATTATTGTGCAAGGACTGGTTACTAAAATTAAGAACCCTTACAAAGGTGGAATTTAGGAAGTAAAATTTAAAAAAACATTTCTCTTGATGTTATCAATGCATTTTCCTGTGCTGAAAAAAGAACTGAAACATCTGTTTTAATATTGTGTTGTAGCACTGAATTTCAATGTTACCTTATAGGGAGAGATATGAGTGTCTGAAGGAAAGGCCAACATTCCCATCACCTGTCGAACCTCATCCAGCTGGCTTCCCTCAGCCTGACTGAAGTGCTTTCTTGCATGTCTGAAATACAGAATTGATACTTTATTAGACAGCCTGGTTTCCAAATCAAGGAGATTTACTTAATTATGGAAGATTTCAGAGAAAGCCTCTAGATTCTGCTCTCAATAGGTGAACTCCAAGAGTGCTCTATATACATTTAAAGGACTTGAAAAAACACATCCTGCAAATGGGAATGCAAGAATGACTAAGAATTAGCATTTTAACACTGTCATTTCTTAGAAACCAGAATCTTTTTATGGTAGTGTGAAGTCTTGCCTCACCTAGAACTAAAATAACCATGATTATTAGAAGAAGTATCTCTGCTCATGCAGACTCAGTGCATCAAGAGTGTTCAAATATCTGCCCTGTTTATACTGACATTAGGGGCAATGTTTATTTTGAATAAATGATTTTTTTGGGGGTAGGGGTATAGGCTAGAAGACAATATCACTTTCTGGGCAGACTACAAAAAATTGTAGGGGAATGTAATAGAAAACATCTCTTTTTTTAGCCAGGAAAATAAAAAAAAAATCATTAGAACTTTAGTACAAAGTTTTGTACTTTAACACATGCAGATTGTAAGGGATATACACATGGCTGAGAGCTTGGATATTTGAAAGAAGTGACAGGATTACCAGAAACATATTTAAATCAAAAATATGAACTTTGATATTTTTCAGGAAATAGTAAGAAACCACAAAATTATTACCAGATTATAAGGATATTTGACTACTTAAAAACCCTCTATGAAAGTTTCCCCAATCTAGTCTTCCCAAGATCAGTAATTCTCAAGTTGGAGTGTAAATGTGCAGGAAGACCCTTCAGCCTTTAAACTGGATGATTAATTCAGCATTTCTGCTAAAATCTCCTGTTTTCAGTGGTGCACAGATGTAGCCCAGTAGGCTGGGTATAGAACCAGCATTATACTGAATTTCTGGCATTGCATAAGTGTAGGAAGGTTTTCCCCACACTGTGAGTTCTGTGCAGTTTGTTTTATGGGGAAGATACCAAGTCATCTCTCAAGTACTCTACTAAGAGTTTGCTCTTTTTTAACTTTTGAAGAGTCTTTTATTAATTCCTAAATTACTTTTGGGAATAAGCAGTATTTTCAAAATGCCCATTTCATGGCTTGAATAAGAAAACATAGGCAAGTTGTCTTTTTTTTTTTTTTTTCCAATTCTGAATTTGACTGCTACACTGAGGTCATCAATACCATGAGAACAGTCTCTTTAGCAGTGTTTCAGTACTCCCACTTCCTCTCCCACCCAAGCCAGGAAGCAATGGAAGTTATGTAGGACAGACTGTTTCCACCCAATTTCCTATGCTGGGTGAGCAATTCAGGAATGTAAACATTGTTCCCCAGGTGATTACTGTTATGAGGGCAGAAGCACAAACGCCACGGCCTGAGAGGAGATAGCCTGGACACACTGGAAGAAAGTTAAAATAACAGTGGAGAGCTGCAGCTGAAATCAAGAGCTTTTGAAAACAAAGATTAGGCAAACCAAAAAATTCACATCTACCAGTTGAGGTAAATTACTGTCTGTGCATGTATAAGAGAAAAAAGGGAAAAAAAATCTTCTCAAAAGAACTGATCAAAGTGCAGTTGGTAAAACAGGAATGACATTCCATTTGCACCAGCCTGGTTAGTGTTGAGGTTCTCCTCCCTGCCAGGCCATCAGCCTCCCATCACTTGCAAAGAACAGAACACACTGGGATGTGGTGGCTGGTTTGGCCTCAGCCAGAACGAGTTAGGTTTTCCAAAACATGACCTTGTGTTAGTTAGTCTTGATCTCCTGACTGTCCCTCCCTCCTGTGTTCTTTCAAAAAAAACCAAGGAAGGTTTCCCACAAGGGCTGCATGCTATGGCTGAACTTCATCCACTGAAAGCCAACACTGAGAAATTAAAATGAGGCAAAATATCTCTCCAAGGTGAAGCAAGTTCGTTAATTCATAGCACTCAAGTATTTGTTAGATTGTGAAGCAAGACACAGTACTACGAGTTACTTGGGAATACACAATAGTGAAATAACACCTTATTTGCCCTCATGCCGTTATTAACCCCTTTCCTTGTCATTCAGCTATTTCCACCTCTGTGCAAGTGCTGTTATGCTCCTGGAGCTCTATGTGAACATTACAATGCTTAATTGCAGTGTTTTACCACCATTGGCACATATGAGTCACTATAGCTAAGGCATAGGCCAAATTTTCTAGATAGTATTTTTTAAATCCTGACAATAGAGCATCCCTGAAGCTGCTAAATTCCTGTGAAAGTTCTAATTGATAGGTAGAACATTTTGTTTTTTGAATCCCAGAATGATTCTGTAAATTCTGCAAGGACAAAGTCCATCATCTTTTGTGTGTCCCTCCAGCCCACACAGGTACAGCTGACATATTGTACTTGACAAATATTTACAAAGACTTGAAGACCTACAGTTCACTAAGGGTACACTAAATTGTTACAAAAGGATACACATTTGCAATGTGCAGTTTATATATCTACATATGCCTGAATAGAAAAATTAACATATTTATTGGGCAGTAGCAATAATTTAACACAAACATAAGATGTTATCAAAGAAAGGACTTGTTTCTACTCAATTTTTTGGCCAATGCCTGAATGCCTTTATCTGAGACCCTTATGATAACCAGAATTTATACTCAAAGTGCTCACAAGTTCTATTATTTTCATACACTTCTTCAGCCCCACCCCACCAAAAAAATAAAGCATTCATTCATCCCTGTAGGAGAGAAGTTGACTACAATGATAGACTGTAGCCATTTTCTCCTAACTTTGCCCACCATCAGCTATTATTTACTCCTTTTTGTCCTTTGTTTCCTCAGAACAAGAAGTGCACATGATGTTCTGTTAAGCTTTTAGCTGAGAACTTCGTGTATCTCTGGCATTGCATAAGAGCAAAATATCAGAATGCTGTCAGATTTCCCAGAATGAAATTAGTGAGAGCTCCTAAAGTGTGAAATTGGTGTCATCAGTCATTCATTGTTACTTTAGTAGGTACAAATTTGACGAAAAACCCCTAGAGACTGAGAGTTAAAGGCTAATGATACCAGGCAAAAAACTTTGTATTGTATTTAAGCTTTACAGATTTACTGTTTGTATTCAAGAGCAGTTTTTTTACGTTCTTGAAACTTGCACTTTCAAGGCTACTCTGACAAGGTACCTTAGAGGAAAGTCTGTTTGTACTCATTCTCTAAAAAGCTACACAAATTCAAACTCTTATTTAATAAGATGTATAATTTTAAAGTTCACATCAATTTTAGTGTAAAAGCAATGTCACTTCAGAGGTTCTCAGCAGGCAGCAAAAGCTTTCAAACTTATTTAAACACCAGCTGCGTTTCAACAAAATGTCAGTTCCCCCAGTTCTACTCATACAGGAAACTCCTTGGTAAACAGCCTCTTTCTCTGCTTTCTAATGGATGCCTGACCTATTTATTGCACCATGGACACAGTGCTGAAAGAATCCTGCTGCAGGCACTTAACAGAAGCAAGCTAATAAACCACAAGTTGCAAGGGTTTGCTAGAAGCAATGAGATTTATGCCACACCTCCCCAAAATGTATTCCCTTATTCATGACTTGTTTCCTTTGAAACAAAGTAGAATGCAATGGTAAAAACTTGTATTTTTTAAGCCACATTATTGAAAGGAAACATTGAGATGTTGAAGTCTGAATGTACAAAATAATCAAAACTCATCCTGCTAAAAAGGAGTGAATTAAGATATAGAAAGACTTCCATAGCTCCTTTTCCTTTTACAATTGGTAGTGAACTTAAAGCAGCACTGCCATGACTGGCAAGTTATAATTGCCAAGTATAAAATGTATGGCAGCCCTGAATTTCCGCAGGTATATGGTCCTAACAACACTCAATATGGATGCCTTGTTTGCCATAGAGACAGGAGCTCTAAGTTGTAAACCTCAGACAGGTTATTCCACACAAAGCATGCCATGTCCTCTTGAGGGCTGACAGCTTGCAAATTTTACCACTTCTGATGTGGAAAAGGGATGAGAGGGAAACAAATATCCAGTACCAATAAAATACAGAAGGACCTTATCTGTTTTGTCCCAGTTCTCAGGCTATTTCCTTATTCCAGCTCTGTGCCTGCCCTCTGGTTTCCAAGCTGCATAAGGAAGCTGTAGCTCAAAGAAAATAGTTTTTAGAGCATGGACTACTCATTGTTAAGATGCATGACTGCACACTTGGCAAAGAAACAAACTGAGAATAAAGCTAAAGGCACAGCATTCATTTGATATAAAGAGCACCATGGGCTTCAGGAGACACATAATGGTGTTGAGTCTCTTTCATCCTTTTCTTAAGTACTTGACAATTCCTTAGGATTTGATAATTCTATCAAAGGGTAAGTGCACATATCTAAATGTTAGCTTGTAGATTTTGTTTTTAATTATGTTTGGTTTTAATTATTAACATTAAAATTAGCTGGAGTTCATCAGATTGCACATTTGCATTGGCTAGGACCAGAGCAAAGATGATTTAAGTGCAAGTAGGGCAAAGTAGGAATGATATTAACTCAAAGCAAGCCATGCATCTGAATGAAATTAGAAATAAAACCTGAAAATAATCCTAAAACTTTGCCCTGCAGGAGAGCTTCTCCATCTAGATTTGGGAATATGCTAGAATGTCTTCAGTCTGTGCATACATTATGGTACTTTTCTGTACCTCTGTGCTGCTCTGACCAAAAAATTAGCTCTGCCACATACAAGTTTCAATTTCTGAAGTACGCAGTTTGAGTTTAAAGGCAGGAGAACTTGCAACTTCCTTAACACAGAAATATTACATGGCACCAGTGTTCTCATCAGGCTGCAGCAGCAAAGCTTCAGGTTGGGCCATGAACTTCTCACCTCTCTTTAGATTTAAATATTACAGAATAGAACCTGCTGAGAGTTCTCCCTCCCTTGTGCACATGGTAAGCTCCAGTAGCTCTACCACCTGCACTGTACTTTGGTGCTGGCAAGGTCATGGCTTATCAAATTATCAACACATTTCTTTGTCCCAGTATCAAAATTCTACTTATTTCAGCAGGACTAGTTTCCTGTGTTATTCTGGAGCATTATTCCATCTTAAATCAGGACCATTAACTCAGATGCATAAGTTTCTTCATGTGCTGACACTAAAAGTATTGTCAGAAAAACTGTCTTGTGGCTGAAGGCAGTGCTGAGTGACTGCACTTCTGTTACTGATTCACAACCCCACTGGGCATTGGTACTTTCCCTCTGTAGTCCCCACTGAACTACTTCAGAAGAGGTGAAAATGGATATTGAGTTGGTTTCTTCATTTGGAGCCAAAGGAAGGGAGTGAGGAAAACCTAACACAGCTCATCCCTCTCCCACCCATGACCATACAGGACTCTAAATCTGGCATCAATGCAGGGGGTGAACTTGGCCTTGCAGGTAACTTGCAGAACAAAAAGTTTAATGAAGATAGCAAAGCAGAAGAAAATTCAGTCAAAATTGAAATGGTAAAGCTTTAGATGTTCTCATTAACTTTTTAGTATTTTTGGTGATTAAAACTCTAATGAATTGCCATGAGAAGCTAGCTATACCTCTTGAAAATAAGTTAAGGGTGAATATGTATTTATATATTACACTGTATGCCACCAGAAAATCCATTTGCTTTTAAAACGGATTAATTTTCTAAACCTTGATTTTGAAGAATAAGAAGACACAGAGTTACAAGGACAACATCAATTCTTTAAGAAGGCACATCTGTGGAATGGCACTTTGCCTTTAAAACAAATTCCAGCCCAGCTTAAATCCAAAGGCTGATGACAATACCAGGCGAGACCCTTCAAGGCTTTGCAGGGCTTCTGGGTGTTGCAACAATAGTCACATGTTTCTAATGAAGCATAATACCATCTTGTTAAGAAAATTGTTTGGAAAGCATCCTAATTTCATACCTCACAGCATCCAGTCTCTTGTTCTGTCGAATGAGTTCAATGAACTCCTGAATCCTTAGGCTGAACTCCAGACAGCTCTGAGATTAAAGACAAGACAGGGTCTTAGATGGTGCCAAAGCTGCACCGCATGGTTTGTTAACGACTACGTGTGCACAACAAAAAGAAAGTGTTAATAACATGCAACCTGGTTTGCTTGCTTTTAGGCATTCATGCAAAAAAAGTTGAAATGCTGACTCTACAGATAAGATCAGCACAGAATTCCCTAAAAGCAAACAAAATCCTCCTCCTCTTGCCTCCCTTAAAACTTCGACAGGGATGAACTTTTTCCTAGTGACTGAAAGCATTGTTACCTGAGACACAAATGAGAGTAATACGTGGTTTCTTTGTACTTTCTTACAACTTAAAGTAGTAGAATGAACAGTAGTTTGGGGCTATGTGATAATTTAGACAGGTCTACCCAGAAGACTGCAAGGAAGAAACAAGCCTTTGAATATTTTTTGAAAAACCCCAATATTAACAAAAACCAGCACAAAGTTTAAGTTGCTGAAAAACCCTCCCCTCCCTTTCTTCAAGCTTCTATCCCACTCTTCTTGTCAAACATCTAAAAGCCATGCTGGAAACAAGTCTCAAACAAGAAAACCAAGTGGCATTTACCTGTTTTTGGAAAAAGGTAAAATTTGAAGCCTAACGAAGTTGACAGTGTCCCTTTAAATCAAATTCCATCACCAGTTCACAAAATCTATAAAAAAACTTTGAATATGTGGAATTAAAAAGAAAAATATTCTCCCCCCCCTAAAAGAACAAATCACTATGCTTCTTTATAGGGACACAGTCAACTGTTTTATTACCTTTTGAAAATAATGAAAACCCAAAGTCCTCTGAATCATGTAAAAAACTTTTATTCCCTGAGTTCCTCTGCTCCACTTGCTGAAAGTCTTTTTCTTTACCCATGTTTCTAATGAATAGTTGCCTTTTGTTCATTGTCCATCAGCATAGTCATATCAAAATTCCTCAGTGACTTCAGCAGGAATTTGAGCAACTCCAAATTTCTATCAGTTAGCTGCCTGGGCTGACTAATGCACACATGGCAACAACTGCTTATTTAAGATTTAAAACATAAGCCATTTGAACATAAAAATGATGTATTCTTTCATTTGTTAAAATTTACTTGTTTAAGGAACAGAAAAAAATATTTTCCAACTATGCATTTTTCTGTATTCAAGCCCAGCTTTAGCAGAAAATAAAAATTTCTCCTCTTGAGACTTTCAGTAGGACTATTTTAAAATACCTTGTTATCCAAATCTACACAAACCTCTTGTCTAGAATTTTAAATAAGTTTGTTTCTACTAAAAATCTGATCAAGCTTTTAAGTTGTTAAAGATACTAAATTCCAGGGCTTCCTATTTTGCTAAGACATTTCAACAGCAAAACCCACATGCCAAACAAATGGATTTTCAAGTAACGTGCAAGCCTATGGGTTCTGCAGACAAGTATAACTAGAATCAGAGGGTTCTAGACAATCAGATGATGCACATTCCAACCCTGTATACCTTCAAACAACCCCACAGCAGCTCTTCACAAGATTTCAGATCGCTCACATCTGTAAAGATTGTGACTGCTTTCCCAGGCCACCAAACAGTTTAGATTTTAGATAAGGCTTGCATCAGGTAGGTGGTGGCTGGGATTTTAGAACATGAGCACTGATGAGTAGCTAAGCAACTAAAAGCAGAAGAAATGTTTGTGTTTCAAAAAGAAGCATAGTAATTTCTCTTCTTCCAACTCTGATCTCTCACAGCCTTAGCTTTGGTTTTTGTTTGATTAAAAAAGAACAAAAAAGAAAAAGAAAAAAGCGTAGGGCTTGCAGAAATAGATTTTTGTTGAAGTTTGTTTTTCAAAAGAGGATGGGGAAGATTTTTCCGTATTTATTGCTTGTTGAAAATTGGTGATGAAAAAGTAAGACGTTCAGATTATATTTCTTGTATTACTTAACATTTTCAGATTACACAAGGGGGATTTTTTTAGCAGTATAATTATGCAACGTGGTTTACATACCAATTCTGGTTTTCCTTTAATGGTTTCCATAACAAGATCATCACTTTCTCTAGAGTAATCACTGGCCGATTTACTTTTGCGTCCCATCTTCAGCTCGTTCTCAGTTTGGCGCCCCTGAGTGACAGAGAACGTCACTCTTTGCTTATTGTTAAGTGCACTCAAACATTTTTGGTTAAAGAAAGCGCTTAGTTTAAAAAATAAGACACAAACATCTTTGAGGGAGGCAGGGATTTTGGTTAATATCAGTTAAAAACAGATTTCTGCAAGCCCTAGGAAAGATTACAGCATGTTTTGAAATCCGTAATTTAGGAGACAAGGAAATTTAAACGGACTGCATAGCAACAAGTACACAGCATGTTCAGCTCATGGTACTCATTGGCTTGAGGAAGACTTTTTGTGTTTATTACTCAATTAGATTCCAGCTTTTATTTACGTATTTTCTCACAGCAAGTTAGTTCTTTACTCTAAAGTTTTGTCTTCTTATATTCAACAGTTAAAAAATTACTAAGACTAAAATCTGCATGAAATTTCTCTCAAAAATTTCAAGCCTGAGGGCAGAGATTACCAATTAACTTCATTCTTAAAACACTTTCACATATAAACTGAGTTATAATCTCACCAGGATGCACGGAGTTATAAATGTAAGTTTACATGCATCAAGACATGATGTATTTCTGCATTTATTTGTTCACAAATTACACTAAACCCAACTGAGTATTGTATTTTATTTGAGCATAAATTGTTGAGACAACATCAGATGACTTATCACTCACTTCCAGGTTTGACATCTGTGAGTCTGTTTCGCTCCAACCATCTATGCCTTTTAAGATTTTTATACTTACTGTCCTTACTTTTATACAAGACCTTATCCAAGACCTGTAATTTAAAACAAATTGACCACATCCAGCATCCAAGTAGTTTAGAAAATAGTTTAAGCAAAATGTGAACATGTTACATTTTCATACCTTCATTTTTCTGAGTCTAGATTTGTTGTCATGACACCAAGCCAAGCAAGTCATAGTCTCTTGTCTTTCCAATGACTCTTCCACTTCTTTAGCAGTCAAAAACATCTCAATATTTACCAAATCCTTCAAAAAACAAAAAGGAAAGAAGGTCTTGTTAAATTGTGCTCATACTTTACACAGCAATTCTTCAACTTAGCTGGAATACAGAGATACAAAGACTTGGTTCTCAAGATGCCTGGTTTTTAGACTTGAACTCTGCAAAAAGACATTACAGGATATTTCCATGGACTGGAATGCTCTGATCGTGACAACAGTTCTCTGAGTCTAGTTACATAACAGAACTAGAACACAAAATAAAGAAAAACATTAAAAATTACACCTAGAATCTGGCAGACTTTTATACTACTGACATGCTTAATATCACAAATATTACCTCAGCTCTAGTGAATAAAACCCCTCGCAGAAACAGATGGCATTTGCACTGTCAGAACAGCTGAATATACTTTATCTTAAAAGTTCTACCTTCCATGAGACAAAGCTGAAAACTAGAACTAGCATCAGCTGTACCACAGTCACACCTTGCAATTCTTTAGCCAGTTTTTCCTTATAAATACAGGAAGTCTAATACTATTAGGAAAGTGGACTAAATCATATTAGGGTTATCAGAATGGCTATTTACAGAAATTTAAACAAGCCACATGTATTTCTAAAGCACAGCAGAACTTGCAGCTTTTACTAAACCTTTCTCTCATTACTTGAATTTTAGAACCAAAACATTAACATTTATTTTATAGGTTGTTGGATCATAGCAACAAAACCATTTGCCATCAAAAGAATAAAGGGCCTCATGCAGGTCTAGTGGTATCAAATCCAGGTAAGTCAGATTGAGCTCAGAATTCAGACAGTTACAAGTTTACAGAACAAAATTGAGATTTGACTTTAATGGACTCTTCCTGTACCCTTAGGGAAAAAAGAAATTACTCTGTTTTATCAATGTGTCGGCAAACGCACTGAGAGAATGCCAACCTATTCCACAACAGTATTTTTGAAGTATTCCTACAAGAACATGAGAATAATATTTTGCTGGTCTGAAGTTTTTCTGATGATCTGCTCAAGTGGAAGAAAAGTGCATTACTCCCCTGTGCATGATAAGGTGGCCATGTAAAAACCTCTTGCCCATTAACTCATCTGTGTAAGTAGCTTGACACATAATGCAGTCGTATTAATTATCTTGCTTGCATTCCATACAGCTGCTGAGTGGAAAGACAATTCCATTTAAGTTACAAACAATAACATCTCCATCTATCTCCTCAAGCTGATTTGAGCTATGTGCCCTCTTAATGAACAGCATTTGCTTTTACACCAAATTAAAACAAAAGCATTTTCTTTTACATCAAAAAAGGACTGGATCTGGTAAGCAGAAACAAATCACTGGTTTAATCTCATTTGTTAGCTTTTTATAGTTAAAGCTTCATTACAAAAAAAAAAAAAAAATTAGAGAAGCATAAGGGCAGCATTTGTTATGAGGCCATGAGCTGGTGAGAGAACCCCAGTTATCTGTATTTATCAATCAGGTGTTGGTATAGCAGCCCTCTACTAGGAGCAAAAAGAATGTAATTGCTGCTGAGGCAGACAAAACTCTTAAATAAAGAGAATTTCTACATTGCTTTTGAAAATTTAAAATGAAAAAAGGTTCTATTTAACAGAAATGCTAATTAGAGTCACGGCTGCCAAAAGAAGTCAAAGCTTGGCAGCCTTCTCTATTAAATAGACAGTATGTATCCAGAAAACAGAGGAGAACATTTTAAATTAAAAGAGTTTCTTTCAGAACCAACAATTACATTTAAATTGCACCAATAAATAGGATTTTCTTCTCTGTTGACTCGATAGAAAGTTAAGGAACAATATAAAAAAGGCATTAAGAAATCCTTTTGTAGAGACAGAAATAGCTTTTGCATTAGATTAGAAGTAGTTAGAAGTCTTAATCATGCAGACTGATAACCACAAAAATACTAAAACACAATTAGGCAATAAACCTTTAAAAACACCACATGCCACACAGTTTTTTTTTAAATCCAATCATACTTCCATATCTTTTCTGGTGGTTCCTACTCGTGGTGCTTCTTCCTTCGCTAGGACTAAGGAAACAGAAGGAGTATCAGAGGATTAATCAAAACTAGCACAACTCTTCTACACAGGCCAGTCAGGAGCACTCCTTGTCTGCCTCATCTGGGATGGACAGGAACCAGTTTAACATTTGTAACAAGTATCTCATGTTCCAGTCAAAAAATCCCCATTAAGACCCCAATCCTGAATAGCTTTCTGAAAGTATTCTGCAACTCAGATTTGTACAGGCTGCAGACCACACAGAAACATTGTCCTCCTCAGCTCCCAAATCAGGGTGAAGATTTAACAGGCTGCTACAAAACGCCTTTCTTATATAATTTACATATAAAATTGAGTAAATGTAAATACACAATTTTAGAGAAATATTGCCACTTGATTTTGCAGGTGCAGAAAAAGCAAAAGCAAGAAATCTGTTGCCACACACTCCCCCTCGAAATGACACAGTATTCAGCACCATGGCAAACGTTTTCTTACTTGTATATAAAAACTAAAAAGGAATTTTAAACCCTTTAATTACCCTCTTTACAACAGTAACGTCTCCCTTCATTTCACACTTTCAGCTCTCACAATGGAACAGGGGCTGCAATACTTTCCTGCCAGTACTGCAGAACTAAGGAGAACCCTACCCTGCACACAGATTATTTCAGTGCTGGGATCAAGCTGTAACTCTCAGCACAGACCTTCCAGCCTCCTGTGCATTGTCACAACTTTGCCTAAATCACTTGATTGAAAATACACAATATCTGAGGTTGGGCAGGAAGACTGATTTACATGAAACTTTCATTTAGTTCTACAACTGTTTCGAAAAATAGTCTCAAATGTCTCGAGCAGGAGAACTCACTCCATTAAGTATTAGCAACAATTATCCAAACACTCAAGGGGGGAGCACAGTACAAACCAGGAATTATTACCTGCATTTTATCATTTCTGCTTTAAAAACCAGTATTGGACTAAAGTGAACTAACTTTCCCTTCTATACAACAGTCACTAACCAGGTATCAGAAGGGTAACTATCTCAACATTGGGGGAACTTTATAATAAAAGAACTATTTAATTCTATTACAACAGTGAAAACTCCAGAGAAAGACATTTATTATTTGAGAAAACTGCACATGAAGGCTGAAGACACTTTAGTGAAAGCAGAGATACTTATTTAAACAAGAATACAGCTATCCATCACCCTGTGCTCTGCCTGATTTACATATATATAGCTTTTAAAATATCACTGCTTCTTTTTAAGCTGCAAGTGCCTCCAGGGAGGGAGGTTACCAACCCCATGATTCTGCACAGAACTCCAATTATTAGGTATAAAATACTATGAAGAATGAGGATGCCTTTATGATGGTGATTACTAGATAAATACTTCTGGCCAACATAAAAGCTGTACCCCATTTGCTCAGATGGGTTCTTAGTAAAACATCCCAAGCATGTTTATGCACATCCCCTACTCTGAACATCTCCTGGACTCTCTGGGGAGCAGGAGCAGGAGCTGATGGGTTGAATTCTCAGAGCAGCTCACCCCTTGCCAGGGTGCTCTCCTTAGCAGTGTCTTGTTTTCAGGAGACTCCAGTGCTTGCCCTCACTGGAGGGAAAGGCTGCAGCAAAAATGAACACTAGTCTGAAACACCAAAACTTAGAACAATGAAAATGGGCCAGAACTTAATGAATTTACGGGGTTGTGTTACAGAAAAGAAGTGATTCACAAAAATGCAGTGAAGGTTGTGAAGAATAATAGCTGTGATATAATGAGAAGGTGTCTATAAAGGCAGTAGGGTAATTTGGTTTAACTGGCAGATATGTAAGCCTCACATGAATTTAAAATTAAACACAGCTATGTCTATTATAAAGCTGAGAACCAAACTGGCAAATACATATCAAAATGTGAATTTAATCTGAATTTAAAGCCAAACAAAGGCTGTAAATTAGACTGTATACAATTAAGAGAATTCAGCAATGAATTGAAAAAGAACCAGATCTACATGTGTGGTTCTAAATTCACCAAGAAAACTGCTCAGAATTTTCAGCACCAGATGCAACAAAAATAGCAACTTTGCATTCAATCACATGTCAAATGGCTTAGAACAAAAACATCTTTTCTGCAGTAGCAAAATAACTACAAAAATTCATGTAGTGTTCACGTGAGGATTTTTATGTAACATTTTAAAATTTGGAGCAGTCAGGTTAAGTAATTCCTCTCCACTGGTCTCCACTCTGCACATGAGCTGAAGTACTTTTACCTTATGAGATCTCCAGTCACAAGTCTGGAAAGCTATCAGAACAAATGTGTGATAAAATCACTTATAATTCATACAAACATTTATGTATTAATATAAACCCCAGAATATTTCACATATGAAATGTGAATCTTTAACAGGGCTCAAAATCAACTAGAAATGAGTAATAGAACACACAATACTTGATATTTTCAAATCTCCCATAAGCTATTCTCAAAATAAGATTAATTCATCGAAAAAGAAATGTTAGGCTTAAACAAGATAAAAAAAGATTTTATTCAGTGAGAAAAGGAAGCATTTTGTAAAAAAGAAAGCTTCCTGGGTGGAAAAAAGCATCTCTCATAAAATAGGCTATTTGTTGTATAAAAAAGGCAATTCATGATACCACAAGATGCTGTTTATGTATTTTTTAAAGAATGCAAATTGTTTATTTTTAATTGCTTACTAGCATCAATATGAAATTGAAAATAGGCCAGCATGCCTCAAGCTATCAGTGGCTCATTGCCAAGAGTGTGTACCAATAACAGCTTTAATAAGATTGACTATCTATCTATCTATACACATTACATGCATAAGAGCACTACCCTCATAAAAAAGCCTTTGCTGATGCACTTCAGCCTTCAGCAGCATGGTAAACTACTTGTATATGAAATACAATAAACACCTAGATCACTCAAACAACAACTTCAGGAAAAGCTGTGTTAAGCTTTTCATGACTACTCACATACTCTCCACTTGCAACACAACTTCAGTATAATTTAGTTCTATGCAAGTGAAATAGAAATGCAGTAATGAACAGTTATAAACAAAGAGGTCAATTTAGTTCTCTATATTAATATATTCATTTGTTAAAATTTCCCCTGTGATGAACACACAGCAAATCCAGGCATCATCTCAGGCTGTGATCGTTGTTACACAACTCAGGGAGAAGGCAAACACGAGGAGCAGCTGGGAAAGAAGAGGTCAGTGTATTTCCACAGTGGGGAAACAGTGAAAGAGGCATCACCTGGCAGGAGAGGAAGCCTGGAACGCACCACAGTCACACTGCCTACTTGAAAACATGTGCAGAAAGGAAAAATGAGGTGCAGGTGAAGAAGGGGACAGCGCGAGTGGTTGTGATGGCAGTAACATGAATTGTGATGGCAGTAACCACAATCCAATTCCTCTGCCCCTGTACAAGGGCAGGAATAAAAGGCTGCTGGAGTAACAGTTTCTTCCAAGTCAACACAGGGTATGTATGAACTGCATTGACATTGAAGGCAGACACAAATTAAGAAAATAATGGCATAGGTGGTGACAATACAGCAGCACCACAATTACTGAAGACCAGTTAAAGTGGGGCACAAATTAACAGTAAGAGGCCTCCTTACTCCCTGCTCATAAAATAACATTGTCTGAAGTTCATTAAGCTGCAATTAAGTGTTATAATGCTACACACATTAACAGGATTAGAGAGAAACTTTATAAACAGAGTAACTGACAGAATGTCCTACTCAAAACCAGCTGCAGAGTTAGTTATTGGGGAAAAATGCAAAGACAGACAGCCAAGCCACAGATTCATCAACAGAAGAGCCAGAAATGTTTTTGTCTACAAAGTAAACACAGTACCCATGGTGTACAGTCGAGCTTTCACATGAGAGCATCTTCCATACCCTCAGCATAGCACAGACCTTTTAGTTCTGCCTGGTTTTTTTTGAAGGATCCCAGTATCTAACACTTAGAGTCTGTCAGAAGAGCATGGTTTTCATATAACATTAGAGGATACTGGTACTTTTGTTAATTGGTTCTAGTAATTAATTCACATTCTAAACTTGTGTCAAGCTTTCATTTTTCTGACTAGATTACAAAACTCCTTGGTATTTGACCTCTGCTCTCACACCTACCAAAAACAACCACCCATAACATTTTCCAGTCATCCTCTCTCTCCAGTTTTTCCAACTTAGGCATTCCTGAAGTGTGGACACCAAAACCATACATATTCTGGCACTAAACCATACATATTGTGGTACTGACTGCTTCAGAGTCAAGCAGAAAGAAGTGTTTCATCCACCTCCTTTTGCTCAAGGACAGAAGCTGCTTGGAAGAGCCTCGGAGTTGGAGCAAGCACTGAGCTTGGTTATTAGCAATCTGTTTTCCCAATGCATCCTCTGCTCCTGCCTCAGCAATTTTTGTAGCTCAGCAAATGGCTGCACCTTTACCCATCAGCACATTATACCACGCTAAGTACAGTAATAAATGACTACACTACAGTAGTGTGACAAAGCCTCTAGAGCTTAAGATGCATCATTGGGCAGAAAAAAAGTGCCTCATTTTCTGTCAGAGCCTCTTCTAGCAGAGAAAAGCACTTTGATAGTGGAGCACAAGCCCTGCAGCTTTTGTCCATGCAGAATCAGTCTGTCTTTGCAGCTACACACATTCTCTGACAAAACATTATCCTGCCATCTAATCTAGTAGTAAGAGCAAGTGTTAAATGTGAGGTAAGATTTACACTTTAAAGGAATGTCTAGCAGGAAGAAAGGACAGCAAGAAGAGGCAGAACTGAACCCAAACCCTTTCTACTTCTGGGTAATCTCCAGGTGATAACACCATTCCCCATTTAGATAAAATTTCAATTCAAGAATTTTTCTTGCATCACCAGCCTTCCAGACTAAGTGTTTTGTAACAAATTAGTTCAGTTATGATACACTACAGGTAACCCACTTTGTCTAAATGGACTGAAAAAAACAAGATGTTCAACATCACAGCATAATTCATGGTGTTGGCTTTTGAAGTGTCAAATGATTTGTAATGAGGAAGTTTGTTATTCTGCTTCGATCTTGACTATTTCACATTTACATAATTCCAATTCCTCAAGATGCTTGAGACAAACTGCAGATGTAAGGCTGTGCAGGAATTGCAGCACTTTGAAATTCAGATGAACACACCCAGACATTCATTATACCAATCTACTCAAAGTTGCCATGCCTACGCTAGGTACAGCCAAAACACATTTAAAGGAGTTTCCGAGCAGCTCTCTACAGCCTGGCACTGCAGGGTAACTCCAAGCAGCACAAGCTAAAATCCTGGCACCTTTAAATCAGTTATGCCAGTTCAGGAGCTCCTTCATATAGAGTTTTCCTGTAACATATCTAGTGTGGGAACAACAAGTCACAGGAGAGGGACACAAATAGCTCCTGGCAAAAGACACCTTTTACCATTCAGCCTGCATCTGGAAAGTCAGCTTGGCTATGTTCTGCACGACAGTGAAGTAAATAATACATTCAAGCATTATGCTGAATATTATTTACCTATTTAAAATTGAATTGTTATGAATATAAATGTGTTTTGATTAATTACTTTAATACACATGCGTGTGTTTGCCTACAAGCCATTCTTGGACTATGCATCTTAACAAGGAGGATTTCTGAAGGTACTTTTGTATGATTGTTAAAAGAAGTGTTTATTTAGCTTTTAACTTTTTGAGTTAAGACTTAATACTGCTCCTTTTTGTGATGCTCAAATGCACAGGTTATTTTCCATCTCCCATTTTCTGAGAGAGTCATCAAGTAGAAACAGTTATTCAGGGAATGGATTACTTCAAAAATAGCAGCTTCAGGAAGACTTTGCCCCGTAGCAGACAGAAATCCTTCAGCAGTATTCTACTGAGGTGTCACCTGAAGGATCCATGTCACAGTGCTGAGGAACACTTACAAAGCAAGGAAAGAACTTTTAACTTAGGGGTTGAAGAAAGGGGACACTGATACAGAATAGGAAGAAGAGATCAGATACTTGGTCAAAAGCCATGAAGCTTGACTTTAAGAATCCAAGTTTCTCTTTTACCACAGGACATCAAATAAGATGTCACAGCTTTCTGTAACAAATTTAAGACAATGGAACACACTTGAATTGGTTGCAGGTATCTTTTCTAGTTAGGCTAATCCCACCAAAAACAGTTTTACAAAAATAGAAGCTGCAATGATGCAGTAGAGAAGACTAACTGGACCAAACTGGAGGGAGAGAAGGACAGAAGATAATCAGCTTTTCCAGTGACTGTTATTCCTTATTTAAACAAAATAATTTTAAAAATAAATATCTTTACTACTTTGAAAGACAATTAAGTATTTTTAGAATGGCTTTTCAGTATCTGCCCTGTTTTAATATTCTCCAGTGAATAACCATTACCACAGATGTAGAAGTTCTGCTCAAGAAGGAAACCATTGACAGTAACTGGAGACCTAAACTTGCACTTAAGGAAAATTGGGTTTTTCTGGGACTGTGTCAATTGTCAATACTTGAAGTGTCAAGAAACCCTTTAATACAGATCAACGTTGACAATGGTCACATGTCTAGACAAAACTTCCAAAGTCAATGGAGTAGAGTGCTCAGTTTTTCCCCCCCAATTCTCAAAAGCAAAAAGCACTGTGGTATGAATGCAAATGGCTAGTTAAGTATCTTTGAAGGATGATGCACACACTTAATTACTGATCTAAGAACATTAACTGGCAGAACTTCAACTGATATGCAGAATCTCTGATTTAAGGTCAAATCAACCAGTTTTAAGGTATTTAAGAGTTTTTTCAACTCAAGCATTCAACTGCATTACAGCATCACTGCCCACCCTGCCCATGAGTGTAGCAGCTCTTCTGTTCCTCAGTGAATTATACATTTTTAAATCATTTGCTCTCTACCCCAAAACACTAAAAATTGGGTTGTACTTATGCTGTTCTTCACAGAAAAAACATTGCCACTCGTACAGCTTTGGTACAGCATGAGCATTAAGGCAAGGAGATACATTCTTTTACTGAAATAAGCTAAGCAAAGATAGAAAGAGGATTTACAGCATATGATAAGGGAGACTGATAGCTTCAGAATCTGGGTTTGTTTTCAATCCTACAGGCAAAAATCACTACAGCTATATATAATTAAGCAAAGAATGTAAGGACACTTGACATGTTTATTTTTTTCTGCCTAGTCTATTACGGAAAGGGCTGGAAAAACAAATAATAAAATTTTAAACCCCACCACCTCCAGAAACAGTAGACTAAGCAGCACGTACATAGCCTAATTATAAAATTTATCTACAAACAGAAACCAACTTCCTACTGGAACACCACACTTCCTAAACTAGATTTGCATATCAATTAATGCCACAGAAATGAGATAGCAGTGTAGCAGAACACGAAATAACACAGATGAAGCTAACAGACAACCTTGCCAGCTAGCTGCAAATGTCAATCTGCAGATGAAAATAGGCATTTTTATATTGGTGTGGCATTACAAGGTTGTAATAATGACCTTATTTTGATTCTATTCAGTCTAATAAGCCAATACTGATGAGTTTTTATTTGTATCCAACATCTAGTTTGTATCTTCAACCCAAACTGTGTTCCACATCATTATGGAGTCAGAAGCCAACAAGAAAAAAGTCTACAATAGAATCCCCTCTACCCCATATTTACTTTGGCACAAACATGACATTTCTGTCTTTGACTGTCAGCTCTTACTGTTGTACTACTCACATTTTGGTTTACTTTCCTGAGCAGCATTACTTTTCTTTAAAGATATATAACAAATATTTAATGTTTGGAATTTATTTCTTATATTGCCATAACTTTATGCTGTATAAATGCCCTATGCCTAAAGTTATTCCTTACTTGAGCTAGCTCATAACCCTGATATTTAGAACTTCCCTATAATTTTCACATCCTGCATTTCTTTCCATTCTGTTTGTTTTCTTGTTTAGAATCATGGTTTTTAAGCACTTATCTGCTATTACAAGATTTCATAGCCTATCATTCCTGTGAAGGTAATTAATTTAGAAAATAGCCTAAAATTTGTCACAGCCCATCAAAAACTATTAGAATTGGATGCTGGCACACGGTCAATGTCTGCCAATTGTACACAGCAGACAGTTTGCTCAAACATAGGGATGTTTTAACGGTTCTCCTTTGGTCACAGAATCCTTTCTGACCTGCTTCACCCAAAACGCACCTTGGCAGTTCTGCAGGTCTCTTCACAGTCAGGAGACACACAAGAAACTTAAATCAGGCAGGCTGAGACTTGCTCCCAAGACTGGTCTAACAGCTACTGGAAAGTGTTTAACCTGGGATCCCCAAGCTACAGTTGAACTGGAAAGAGCTGCTTCCTTCACGTTTTCCGAAGAGCAGCAAAGGGCACCTCAGCCATTTGCCCTGCAATCAGAGGAACAGATTTAACAGAATGGTTGACGTTGGGACCTCTGGAACCTGTGTAGTCTCCCTGCTCAAAGCAGGGTCACCTCTAACAGGTTACTTGGGATGTTTCCCATTCCAGTCTGGTTTCAAAACATCTCCAAGTCCTTGTGTCTGCTGGGAAGCCCAGAACTGGCTACAGCACCCCAGTAGAGGGGCTGGATCACTCCCCTTCTGCTGCTGCTTATCCCAGTGTAACCCAGAATGCTGCTGAGTTGTCTTTGCCACAAGAGAGCATTGCTGGACCATGCTCAATTTGCCCACCAGCTTCACCTCTGGCTGGTGGACAAGCTGAACAGCAACATAACCTTTTTTAAGGCTCTTTACTTAGGTATAATGTTTACTCAGTGGTAACAAAATCAAGACAAGACAGGTGGTGGGGATATTAATCAAAATTCCAGGTGAGACCACATTAAACAAAGATTACTTTAGATGAGAGAATACCATGGTATTTTGTAATCTCTACAGCAAAGTTACATTAGTAAACATTAGAGAACATTTCATGCTCACATCCTTCAGCAAGAAAGGAACAAAAAGAAACAGAGATGCTATCTTATTAAACCAGCAAAACCACAAATTCTGTGTAACAACCAAGTCCCAGTATCATACACTATAAAAGCTGTTCACAAAGAGGATCAGTATACAGTGAGAAAGACCAAGTGCAAAGCAGAGAAACTGAGGGATGCCTTATCTTCATTAAGCCAAAACAAACTGTAATGCCAACTAAAATGCATAATTTGAGTAAACTAGAAGAAAAATGGCCTCAGTGCATTCAACGTGCAGCTATGTTCTGTGTTATTCGAGTTACTTTGATGTTATGCAAATAAAAAGAGTTAGGCTTGCAGGCAGAAGGTAAATAATCTTATTTAAAACTTCCTTTTTAACACAAAATTTTCTATTCAACAAACAGAATGAAAAGCTTTAAGGCTTCACGAGCATGATGCTTTTACCACAGGGTCTTGCAGTGTGTCATGACAAGACTTTCACGCTCATGTCTAAACCAAAGCTGAGCATTACTTAATCAGGCATAATAGAGCTTGCTATGAAAGTGAAAATATTTCCATAGTGCTTTTTCAGCAGACCTAGTAGGTACAGTAACACGATGATTCAGCAGAGATGAGCTCTTGCTCAAAGCAGAGGGAAACATCTACCAGAAGTGGAAGAGCTGCTGACCAGTCAAGCTGCAGTTATCCCAGCATAATTGCCTTGGGTATTTTTGACTCACGTGCATGGGCTGTATCTCCAGTGAGGCACAACAGCCTCTTCAGTTGATTTTTTTCAGGACTATTTCCTATTAAAACTTTGTAACCCACTTCCCCCTCACTTCTATTCAGCCTCTACATGCTATTTTCTATTTGGCATTTACTGAAATTGCTGCTGGCTGAACAGGATTAGATCAGTAAAGCAGCCAAGGAATAAGAGACACATGACAGATAGGTCCCTGCTATAAGACAACGAACAAGTACATATGCTCTAATTTGACATCAGGAACAAAAATATCTTTTCCCCCAACAAAATGACAGAGAAGTGTTCAACTATTCCACCTAAGAAAGGCAAAGTACATAAATCATGTAACAGAACTCAACTTTTAGCACCTTTGTAAGAGTAAGATTTTAACCAGAAGAGTTGCATACCTTCTGGAATCAGAAATATCAAAAGACCTTAAGATTCAAGGATCACTCAGGATCAAAGCAAAGGCTACCTAAAATCCACAAAACCTGATTTCTCTAGACAAACAGCAAATTCTTAAAAAAACAGTTTTAATGTCCTCGTGGCTGTCAGAGGACCACAGTGAGGATTCATTGCTTTGCATAAAGGAGCTACACCAAAGTACACAAACTCCAAACACTTCATAACCCACTGTGAGCCCAAGCAAAACCAACCAGCTAACCAGAGAAAAGGAAAGCAACAACCACAACATGGTGAAACAAGCAAACCAGCAAAACATTTCTTTGGATTGTGCAAAATATAATGGCTATTAAACACCCCAAATTGTATCAAAATTTCTTTTCCCAAGTAAAAGCCAGCCTTCCTCTTAATGCATTTAACAGTCGGATGATACAATAGAACAGTTGTTCCTGCAATGAGCAAGTGCTGTTCTGCTCAGCCTGGTCACCTACACATATCAACTGAGTGGGGCTAGACAGATGGGAAGCTCCATCACCTGCTTAATCAGCAGCCTAAAGGCCTCTAACAAGAAATTTTTATGACATTTGAGAATTAATCTGAGTTCTAATAGAGAAAGGTGTTTATCTAAAAGCATTTAATTTGTGACTAAAAACTATGCCTTCAATTTTGACTTACTTAATACATTAAAACACAATTTATGCCAAATAAGGAGGACAAATTCAAGACCAAAAAGATTAACAGATAAACATTAGCAATGAAAGCACGCCAATACATAAAAATAACTGCTACAAGGCTAAAGCAGCTTGTTCTCATTTTCAAACTTCCTCTTTACTACCATTTTGTTAACAAGTCAGTCAAATTGCCACCCACCTCAATCCCACTTTGTCTGGCTAGTTTTACAGCTGTGTTGTAGTAGCCACAGCGCAGGAGATGCTCCACCATCATCCGATCCATGCGTTTCTTCTTCCACATGTTGGCAGCAGCTGGCTGGTCACTACTGTGCTCCTTCAGGTGTTCAATCCTGCGCTTGCACAGCTTTGCACTTTCATCTTCGGCCTGGATTGATTCAACAGCCTAAAAAGTACAAACTAACAGTAAGAGCTACACATTTTCAATCTCCTTTTAAAGCAAAACACAGTAATTGTTTGTAAGCATTCTTGATGTGTTATACAGTTACTCCCAGTAGTGTTTCTTTCGTTTAGAAACATTTCCCATGGCAGTGCATAAGTTTTTGCATGGCTGGTCCAGTTCTGAGATATCCTTGCACAGAAGTAAGTTTTGCTACATTTGACATTATGAATATATACATTTTTCTGCTTAATTTGCAGTTCATCCGAAACCAGAAACGTATCAACTATGGCAGCGACTGCTGTAATAGCCCACAAAGAGCTTTGTGAGGGTTTGCAGTCATCTGATCCAAATAGCTGAAAAGCAAAATTTCCACCTCTAACCTATGTGTGGCTTCTTCCTCCAGCAGCTGTCCTGCTGGATTAGTTCTACTGAGGAGTGATGCAGAGTAAACCCACATTACTTCTGATACACTGGAGCCATTTTAATCAGTCATGCAATAATGGAAATTATACAAATGGTTTTGGCCTCTTGGCACCTGTAATTCAAGGATCTAAAAGCAGTTTTTTCAAAATCATCAGTTTTGTTAAACTGGTACTATTTTATGTAACTCTGCTACCGTGAAAACATGCATCCCTTGTTAAGGAGCTTTACTTAGCAAAACACATTTGTCGAGAGGAACCACATTGATGAGTTTAAACTAACGTACTGGCATACCCAGCACAAAACAAACACCAACCCCCAAGATATCGCCACAATATTTTTTTTAAAATTAAAAGCAAAACACTCAGTCAATAGTTGCTTTCCTTCAACCTTAAAGTCATCATTCCAAGCTGGCTGACTCCGTACACAGCATGTGACAACTCTGGGCCATGCCAGGCTACAGAGCTCCAAAAAGCTGGCAGTACCTTTATGTGGCTGCTAAGGTAATGCCAAACCAGCAGAGGATGGTTAGTATCTTTCCCATCTGCAGTGTATCACTAGTGATGCAATTGCAAGTTAGGCTGCCTTGTGGTGACTTTCAACTTGCTGACTTGAGTGACTGGCAGCTGGAAGGTACAGGCAACACCTGGCAGGCTTTTGGCAGCCACTCTGCACTCCATGATGACACAGTGACCTTCCCACAACTCAGACTACAGTATCATATATGGTACAGCTCCAGCTCTGGAAGCACAGGTTGCTTCTAACTGGATTTACCACGCCTACCCATAGACAGACTTCTGGGAGGATCAGTATTTGAAAAGCAAAGTGAAATAAGGAAACCTGCAAGGAAAGCTCACCAATCTTTTTTTTTTCCCCAGTTAAGCCTGACTCTGATCTGGTCCTTGATACCCAATTCAAGTATCTAAACACTAGTCACCACACAAGAGTCTCTTACTAAAATTCATGTAAACATCTGTAGCATGAGTTACTTTAATTACTGAAGTCTGAGTTCCTTCTGCTGCTGATTTTAGCTTCATTTTGTAACATTCAGTTTGGAGACAAGTATTTTGTTTGAGTTATAAACTGGGTCTCTTCCTATTCAGCAAGCAAACACTAACTCAAGACAAAACCCACTTTCACTACTTAGATGCCTGCAGTATTATCAGATGTGAAGGCAACCTTGAGAAATATTCTGAATACAACTAAGAACTCAAGGCAGCCAGGCACAAAGGTTAGACCCTTTCTCATTCCAAAGGGCTCTTCTTTTATGGCTTTGTATCTGGACTTATCCAGCTCTTGCTGTTTTTTTGATCCTTCTAGTAAATTCAGAAAGGCTACAGATCCTTTTCAAAACCCTCTGAAGCAAGTCTATCTGGACTTGCCCTGCTGGATGTTAATAGAACTTGAGGGAACAAGCATATTAAACAGGATACAAAACGGAAACACAAAGACCTAGGTTTCCCCAGGATCGTTTTCAGAACCCAAGAAACCTGCTGTGTTTAAAAGCTCTCTTTCAAGAGTGAGTAAGGTGTTAAATAAAGGAACCATCTAATTCTATTATGGCCATCTCAGCAGTTCATGAGATCCTTGTCTAAACACGGGAGAAAACAGAGATCCCACATGGGTCCAAATGCTCTAAAGAAAACAATCATTTTGCTCGGGGCAGAGATTATAGAGAAGACAGCTGGGAGCTGGGAGTTGAGGGTTTAGAGCAGAAATAAGACCTTTGTAGAGGACTTTTACTGTTAAACAACTTTTTTGGCCTTTTGTTGTTTCTGAGCAGCTATAAGATTCCCCACAGTCTTTCAGGCAGTCAAAAACAAATGAGCAATTAAACTAAAATGGAGCTTTGCACCCAAAACATTCAGCAATGCCTTCAGACACACCCCCACAGTCAGCAAAGATTTAACAAGTAAATAACTTTTACTCCTCCACATCATTACTACACACCTACAAGCAACATCCAACACCTCTTTCAGAAATAGCTCCTATTTTTCTGTAAGCAACGCAGAAGTGAAGAAAACATATCCTTTAAGACCTCTTTAAGTCTCACAGTCCAAGGATGAAAAGAGCAATTAATTTATGAAGTCTTTTGCAGAACAGCTTTTCAACACCTAGGTAACTTGTTCAAGCAGAAAACCCCAAATCAACACGCATGACAGACTTATTTTCATGTTGCAAACCTCCAAGGTATTTTGACGCTTCACTTAATACCATCTCAAGATTTATATCTGTTGGTTATTTCATTTAAGTTTTAATGAAATTACTCTGCTACTGTGTTTCATCTATTTATTTTTGGAGAAGCACTGCTCTTAAGTCAGGCGACAGAGCTATTTTCATTTTTCTGCAAGACTTGTTTCAAGTAAGTGTTCTGATGACTCTAGGGATGAGTAATATTCCCATCCAAAATAAAGACTGCTTATACTTCTTTTTCTAAGAACATATACATCTTTTTCTAAGAAAGATGTGGTAAAGGCATAAAAGGCTGGTTGTATTTTGTTCAAGCTTAACAGCTAGAAGCACGTCATCCTGCCAAATTTTGTTTAAAAGGCTCTTAATATTCCCTAGGAATCTTTCAAATTGCAAGTTGAGTGTCTATAAAAAATTTCAAGTAACAATCCAGGAGAACTTGCACTTTCTTCTACAAAGAAGTCTCAGCACTGCATACAACTATTCGTGCATTGGGGGTTTCACATTTATCAGCTTGATCTTCTGTTTTGCTATTCCAGTGATCAATTAATGCAATTGCACAAACCTTTCCATTAGACAAGCAGGAATTGATAAAATTAATTCATTTTGCTACTATTTCTTTTCTGTTAGCAAAGAAAGTCCTTTTCAGGACTATAAATATATATTAATTTTACCTCTCAACAGAAGTTTGTTATACTTAGACAAGGACCACCAAATCATGTTCCTTAAGCACAGCGAAGCAAGGTTTCACTGTGCATTCCAAGGCCTTTAAAGAGCCAGCGATGCCTGTTGTCTTGAAAAGAAAAGCCAAGCAAACAGCATTGCAATGCAGGTAGAACAGCACTCACCTTGCGTTTCAGAACGCTGAGCTTTTCAACAACTCCATCCAAGAGACTGACAACAGAATCCACAGCAGGACAACTGCTCAGCGTCTTCTCCAGCTCCGCCACCACCATGGTGACGTGGCTGGTCTCTCGATCGATGTTCTTCTGTGCGGCTCGAAATCGTTTGTTCAGTGTTTCATATGGCACCTGAAGGAGAAATACCAAGTCATAAGAATTACTGTATTTAAAAAGTCAGGTCCTCTAGAGCTTAGAAAGACTGATGATTTCATCTGATGCAGCCCAAAGAATACCTCAGTTCCAGGGCACTAGAGGTCATTGACTGAACTTGAGCTCCCATACTAAAGCCCTTATTTAAGTTCTCTCAGCAAGGAGCTCACACTTCAAAGATTATGAAAAAACAACAGGAAAAATGCTGCAGTTTCTTGTCTGATATCAGTTCCACCTATCCTGCTTTGGCTCTAGGAAGCACTGATGGAAACAGCCCAGGGACAACAGAAAGCAAAGACAAATGTGTACTTACAAAAAGAAAGCTACAAATTAAACTACAACTAAGAGATCACCCTTCAGAACGTGACTTGGTAAGTTTACATTTCTTCCCTTCAGGAATTCATTAAAAAACAGAAAGTTACCTTTGAGAGAAAGCATGTATAATGCATACTGGCTACTGAAAAATTTATACATAGTACACCAACAGTTACTCAGGAAATCCAACAAGTCTCCTACACATTTCTACCCATGAAAGACTAGTTTTTAAAATTACTTCCCCAAGGACTATAAGGAATGCCAAGAGAAACACCATGTACATTTTCTTTCAGTGATAAAAGCTTACAACGTATGACTAAGCTGGGTAATTTCCTCTAATGTTCCATTCCTGAGTCAAGAGATTTACCAGTCTTGGAGGTCTCCTGTCCTACTTTTCCCACACCTTTCTGGAACAGTTGTATCAAAACTGCTACTGATGGCCATTAAGGACACATGGATGGGAGCGGTCTACAGCCTGGGGAATGATTTGGGAAAAGCTTACAGAAGTGTTAAGCTGCTTCCACTAGAGTGGCAGCATAAGCAATTTAGACAGGAAGTTCTATTACATCACAGAAACAGGAATTTTCAAAAACATTCCAGAGTTATACACTTAATTCATCCATGTCTTTTATCTTTAAAAAGTCCATGAGAAGTTCTTTCAGGTAGTTATGATAATCTTGATTGCTTTTCCATTAATCAAAAGCATAATTTAGCTAGCAATCAGATTATCCATGTTAAAGGTAAAACAGGAAACACAAATCAGTGCTCTGTTTGGTACATATCACATACATGTTTGATTACAAATCTTTCAAGGATATAACTTTTAATCAATTATATCAAGGTCTCCATTTTCCTCCTTCTAATTATCTGCATGCAAGAAAGCATCCCCAGGGGCCACAACCCTTCTGGGCTTTATTAGGAAAAGAGGTTCCTACATAACCACTACAATTCCCCATTAGAGAACAGTGAAGGAAGCAGACAAAGAATTTGCTTTCTGAGACTTTGCATTTCCTACAAGAGGTTGTGCTTATCTGTAGTAGTAATAAAATACAAGGATAAACCTGACAGGTTATGAAAGGGCTCCTCAAGACTGAAATGATCTATTTAATGGTTTTTGGTATCTCAAACTAAGACCTAAACAAATGACAGGACAAGACTTTAGCACAGGATGCATCAAGCCAAAACAATTATTTTCCTCATATATTTTGCCCTAAAATCCCGGCACTACACCCACCCAAAACCTGAACCACATAAACCATGACAAATAACAGACTTCAACACCTACTTAGTTGCCTGTATAACAATCTTACATCTCTAACCCTCATTTCTCTTCTCCATTTCCACAAAAATTATTAAATATTTTAAAGACTCACAGATGAAATGCATGTTTTAGGGGGCGATTATTTTGACATCTCATGTTTTTGAACACGGAAACTTATTCCCAACTCTAAGACGTGATGCCAGACAACATTAGGATAACTCCTTCCCTTCTTTTTCCCCCACTGCATTTTTCTTACTGTTCATCACAAAATATTTCTGCAAGTATTTTGCTAATCAGTTTTCCATGCCACAGTGAAAATCTGCATCAATAAGGACTTCTATAAGCTACTATTAATTTGAGTTATCTTCTTTAGTACAGAAAGTGCTTTGGTTAAATTTTGAGCAGTCAGTTGGACACAGCTCTAGTCAGTCTGAAAAAAAGTCTGTTTAATCTCCCTTTTCCCTAGTTCCTTATCTGCACTCAAGAGCAGTAACAGCTCCCATTTCCTGTGCTGTCTCTTCAGCATGCAGACTTCTGGCACAGTTTGTGTTCATATGACATTTAGAACAATTGAACTTTCAATTTCAGCTGATCCCACTATATATAATTTAGAATGTATCTAGGTGCAATAGGTTTTTGCACCTTCTCTTATCCCTTTTTTTCTCCCTACCATAAAAACCATCTGAGTATCTTGTGTGGAAGAGGCTTTGAATTAAAATGTTTCCACTATATACTCTGAAAGTAAATAAAAGTAAACATATTGAGAAACATAATTTAGTGTGTCATAACAAGGTAAATGAAAGGTACAATGAAATTATTTGCATAACTGAAACTGACAGTAAACACTCTTTACCACAGATTTTCATAATTTGCACAGGCACTTGTTTCTTATTATAGAGCCAGCAGTTTTCATGAGAATATTTGTAAATCATATCTAGATACAGCTTTTACTAACTTTACAGGGACAGAGTCTATGAATGCCAAAATGTAGAACTGCAACTGCTACATTTCTTACAAAGCAGCATTTTATCTTGAACTTGCATCCTGATCCACTGGTTCATTTGTTACTCCTACAGCTCCAAAGTGCCAAAAGACCCAGGTCCCCAGCACTGGCTTGCTTTACTGCAGAACCCTTCAAACGTTACAGGCACTGTACCAACAGGATCCTTTTTTTCCACCAATGATGAATGGAATGAGAACTTCTAAGAAAGTGTTCTGGACAATGCAATTCTAAAAATTTTTAATTATAGTTCACTTTGATTTTCAGGTACCATCCTTAGAACATGGTGAACACCAAACTTTTCGGACCAAGAGACAGATACAAGATTTATACCTCATTAATTGCCATAAACCTATTAAAGACTTTGAATCTTTCCTGCCAATACCATTCCATGACCAAACCTGGATTACACAGTTATTATTCAGAGATAAGAGTGACCTACAGAACTCAGTCTAGGGAAGCATTACCTTAAGTAAAAAAAATAATAAATCAGCTACTAAAAAATTTGGAATAAAGCAGCAAGTACTGACCAGAATGTGTTCTGTATAAGCACAATACCAACTTGTCCTACTCGTTAGAGATTGAAAAACCACACCCAGTTGGCTCATACTGCGAACATACAAGAGGATACAAAGTAGAGTTGTAAAATATTAGCGGGCAGCATATTTAAATGCAGTGGCACTGAATAGATTCTGTTCCTTTTGTTCATCAGCTTCCACAGCTGCAGACACATTATTCAACCTAAGCATGAACTCAACCAGGTCAAACTTAAATCTAGTGAAAAGGAATTTGACTGAAGTTAGAACAACTTACACAAGGGGTAAAATTACAATAACACAAGTTTTTCCAAGAGCAAAATGTTGCTGTGATGTGAAGGAAAGTCTGCTTGGCTGGAGGCTTCTGCAACTGCAGCATGACTGTTTCCAGGTGCTAAAGGCTAACAAAGAGGCAGAGACAACTGATTAACCTGATCCAAATATTTTCTTCATTCCAGGAGTTACTTCACTCTGGTTTTAGAAAGCCAAAAAAGTGGTGTGCTGTCCCAGAACATGCTCCAACAACCTCTAGCTGTGGAGACAAGACTTAGAAGAGGATTGTTCTGGGTGTACAAGCTTGAACTGGTGAAGAGGAGGAAGGACTGCCATGAGAGCTACACATTGGTCGTTCAGTTGAGAGCAGGGAGTAGAAAACTGCAGAGCTACGGATGTCAGGGGGAGTTTTTAAGTGCACACTTAGGAACTCAGCTGTGATGTTTACTACCTGGCCTTCAGCCCAAACACAGTCCTGTTCCTGCCCATGAATGCAAATAAGGTACCAAAGCAAGGCAGAGTTCTCAAATCAGGAAATTGCTAAAACTCTTCAAATTGGGCAACTGTAGGCAATCTTTCTTTTCATAAGCCATATCAAATGTAACTTGAAATACCCTTAAGTATAGTGAATTTAATACTAAACATATTTTCATAAAAATACATTTTTAATAAACCAGTCACTTACTAAGCAATTCCATTTTCTTGAGATTTTTTGAAAGTACATTAAAAGTAGAAAAAACCCCAGCAAGTATTAAATGTTTGCATATGTTGTAACCTGATGGTTTTAAAACTGTATATACTTCTCAAGTGTAAATTATCAGCCTGCAAATAAATATTTAAAGAAATGTAAATAATATTAAGCCAATGGCATACAGAGCTGCACCAAAATAACTGTGACCAGCTGGTCAAGGGAGGTAATCCTGCCCCTCTACTCCGCTCTTGTGAAGCCCCACCTGCAATGCTGCACCCAGCTCTGGGGCCCTCAAATACAAGAAGGATCTGGACCTGCTGGAGCAAGTCCAGAGTAGGCCACAAAGGCGATCAGAGGGCTGCAGCCCCTCTACTGTGGAGACAGGCTGAGACAGCTGGGGGTGTCCTGCCTGGAGAAGGCTCTGGGAAGACCTTATGGCACCTTCCAGTACCTGGAGGGGCTATAAGAGAGCTGCAGAGGGACTTTGGACAAGGACATGGAGTGACACGAGAAGGGGGAATGGCTTCAAAATGGCAGAGGCAGTGTTAAGATTAGGTATGAGGAAGAAATTCTCTGTGAGGGTGGTAAGGTCCTGACACAGGTTATCCAAAGAAACTATGGATGTCCCATCCCCCCAGCAGTGTTCAACGCCAGGTTGGATGAGGCTTTCAGCAACCTGGTCTAATAGACAACGCAAGGAGGTTGGAATTAAATTATCTCTAAGTTCCCTTTAAAGTAAACCATTCTATGATTCTAAACCAGCCAATCCTTTACACAGCATCCTACAAGGCATATTGCTTTTACACTCATAATCAAGATTTTACTGAGATTAATTTTTCTTTTATTAAGGCTTTCTTGATGTATCTACATGGGCACACTTCATACTTTATCCATAAATCAAATATATAGAAATAGCTGCTGAACACTCCCACCTCAGCTCTTGCTTATCTCCACAGACTCACAGAAAAACGCCTTTAGAAAACATGTGATGAGAACATACCATGCATAGCCTAATAACAAAAGAGAGAGGAGAATGCAGATCATTGTCCCCTCATAGAAGTTCATTAATTACAATGACCAAAGCTTAAAAAACTTTCCAACCTCAATGGCATCTGTGTCGTTGTAAGTCAGACATCCAGACTGGACTTATGCTCATTTTAGCACCTTGAATTCTATTAAGCAGCTTAATGGCATTTCGAGAATGTGGCGAAGTTTCAGCCTGTTGCAGCTTCTACAACAGAAACAGTCACTCACTGAGCACCTGCAGTGTCTGAACAAATTGAATACACTCACTGCTGAAGGGGCTCCCTGCTTGGAATAGAGTACAATGTAACAAAACAAATGTGAACTGCAGCGAGGTCTTCTCCGCAGAGGTGTTGTAGTTGTTCAGTCGCTAAAGCCTTCTGAGTCACAGCCAGAAATCCAGCAGTCGTCACCATCACAGCCACCATATACATCCACTCCATTCAACTACATTTCCAATAAGTAACTGCAATTACCAGGGCCTTACAGACACAAGCAGCTTAATGAAGATGAAAAGCATCTAGAGAATTGAGTTTGTGACCAAGCTACAAAGGACAACAAATCTCACTTTTAAATGCCTTCTCTGTCTTTACTTGTAAGGTCTTCTCCTAAGCCTTCCTGATGATGTATGAGCTACTGAGTCTGCAGAGAGAGGTACTATTCACTCATGTAAGAAGTCCAAAGCAAGCTGAAGATACACAGGTACATTGGAGCAGAAGGGAGGAAAGGAGAGAGCTCTTGGATGACACTGCAAACCTGCTACCATTGCTGGAATGTCATGGTGAACAAGAGAAGTTATATGTGACTGAAAAGGGTAAGTTTTGTGCCTCTACTTCAAGAAGAGAATCTGGAAGATCATGAAAACTACAGGCTGGCCCGCCTCATCTCAGTTCTTGTGAAAGTTACAGAAAAAAAAAAAATCATATGGAAACCATTTCCAAGCTTCTAAAGGTGACTAGGAATAACCAGCCCAGATCTGTCATAAGCAAATCAAGCTTTACAACACTGTTTGCTTTCAGTGATGAACCGACTATCTCTGAATGGCAGGAGCACACTGGCAGCCTTTCATGCCAATATTAGTGAGGTTTTTGACATTGCCTCACTTGTGGCCAAACGGGGGATACATGGACCGAATGCCTGACTACAAGATGGGTGAGGGACTGACTACAAGGTCAGGCTCAAAGAATAATGGTCAGTGGTTCTGAAGCTTCCTGGTGGCCAATTCCAAGTACTGCTTGACTCCCCAGGAATGTTATCAAATCCAACATACGTCATCTTCCACCATCTGCAGAACACACAGTCAGAAAGCTCTCAGAAGACAAACTGATGGAGTGCTTGATAAATGGGTGTTAGAGCTGTCATTCAGAAAAAATGACAAGCTGGAGAAACACATCAAGAACTTCATGAAACGTACTCAAGGCAAAAACCAGGGCCCTGCATCTGGCACAAAACCACCCCAACCTTTAGCACTGGTTGTAGAATAAGTGGCTAGGACCATCACTGCAAGAAAAGATGCAGAGGTCCTGATGGACAGCAGGTTGGACATGAATCAGCAACAGGCTCTCATGGACACGAAGGTTAACACCAGCCCAGGCTGCATTAGCAAGACTAAAGGCAGTGGGTTGAGAGGAGTGATTGTTTATGCTCAGCACTCATGCAGACTCATCTGGAATACTGAGTCTGGTTTTCAGGTCACTCCCCCCCTCCCACTAAAAAAAGAGATGCTGACAAACTGGAGAGAATCCAGAAGGCTGCCACCACGACAGTGAGCTGGTTGGAGGATGAAAAAAAAAAAAATCCAAGAGAAGCTGAGAGGGGCAGACTTGTTTCTGTTGCAGAGGGGAAGGCTACAGGGAGCTGGAAGCAGCACAATCTGATAGAAGCTTTCTACGACCAAAAGGTGAAGGTCACAGATAAGAGCCAGCCAGACTTTCCGGAGTTACAGAGCAAAAAGGAAGGAGGCAGAGTTGACAACTGTCATTAAAGAAAATTCCGGCTGGACATAAAATATTCCAATCAGAAGACTTGGTAAGCACTGCAACAGCAGCCCAGAAAGGTGACGGAATCTCCACCCTCAAAAACTTTCAGAACTTGGCAGGACTCTGAGCAATTCAGATTAGCTTTGAAGTTAGACAAGGTTCAAGCAGAAGCCTGAATTTAACACTGTCTGCAGAAATACTTTCCTACCTTAATTTCACGATTTCATCTTTGCTAACTTAGACACCAAATACATTTCCATATGAAGATCTGAATGACCATACCAGATAAGACCAAAAGTCCTTTCTGTGTCACTATCTTTTCTCTGATGATATCCAGAAAGGGGATGGCACTTGAAAAAAGGCAAGAACAAATTCATTAATACCAAACAGTCTCTTTGGACTTCTTGAGCCAGCGATGGGAGTTTAATAGCAGAAACACCACAGGCTATTTCTCACTCATGAACTCTGCTGGTGCTGTTGACCTGAGCTTTAGCACTGCAACATCCTGTTGTGAGACATTTCACAGACTCACAACTATGCAAAGAAATACTCTTTGGTTTTGACTTTTCAACTAATTTCAAACCCTTTTGTTCTTATTTGGAAGCAAAAAAGGGAACCCTCTCTTTCTCCTACATACTTCTCACATATCTTGAGATTGAAAACAGTCTTTTAAAACCATTCCTTCCATCACTCCAATCATTCTTGCTCTTCTGTAGACATTTTCCAGTTCTACTATGCCCTTTTTCAGGATGAGAGAAGGGAGAAAATAAGAGTAACTTATACTATTTTAGAGAAGAAGAAATAATGGATTTTAACTGTATTGAGTTCTCCATTCTTCCCTTTCCCAACACTCCTGCTCTGTGTTTATCAACATTAACCTGACCACTCACAGAAAACATTCACTATTAGCCCTAAGATCCCACTGACCAATGATGATCATTTCCAACTCAGTTATAAGACCAGGATTAATTTTCTTTCCACCATACCTAAAAACTGTATCACACTGCACTTGTCTATAGTGAATTTAATCTTTTTTAACACCCATTCAGTCTCTCACTATTTTTCTCTAATGGTTCACACTTGGGCTGTATCTGTAACACCTGAATTATCTTAGTATCAGCAAGTAAACTGTTCATCTCAGCACTTACTTTTTCTTCCAGACTGTTCAAACAGCTGAATATCACCAGGATGCCAGCAGAATCCTAACACCAATCTTCCTCCATTTACAGAGGCTGGCTACTAAATCTTGATGTCTGTTTTTTATCTTGCCCAGTTCCTTATCTACATAAGGACTTCAGTCTTTCTTGCAAGAGTTCCTGGTAAGGCTTATCTCCAAAAAACATTCAGTAATGTGAATAAACTATCAACCAAGTCCACCTCACCACCTCCTTTAGTTTTTTAAAAACAACTCCAATATCTTTATATGGCATGTGCTTTTAAAAAGTCACATTCACTGATGTACATTATTCCATAATTGATTAGTCAGAATACTATTTGTGCATCAATAAGCCATTGGTTGGAAGGGAAAAATCAATTACAAGATATTAAGAATCTCACTAAAATGTTGCTTAAAGTAGAAGCATAGAAAGTCTTCTACTTGGTCTTTCTTCCACAGCTCTCCAACAAAATACTCAGACTACTTCAGCATTTACCAGAGAGTTAAGAGGAGAACTGAACAAAGGAAAAAGGTATTTCTCCCAAGAAATAAGCTTTTAAAAACAACTGTTATGTGCTGTATTTCTGCTCCTTTGGAGGTGTAGGATGTTAGGCCAAAGTCTAATGGCCACTGTGTGAAATTTCAAATACCACCTCGATGCTGCCCACAAGTTTTTCTAACTGGTACAGACCAATACTGAAATACTGAATTACACATTTCTTGCATGACTGAAGTTTTGAAAAAAATGTAAGCCTTTATTCTCCTCCAAACTTTAGCCTTACACTAGACTTCTAGCACACCAATTCTCACACTGACCTGGGCACATACTACAACATTGGCCAAATTCCTTCTTTGCTTATGTAGATTCACACTATGGAGCTCCAAATCAAAATGGAAACTAAAGCACAATCACTTTCAGACCACAACATTAATCAAAAAGTTTCTAGCCCACAGTAAGTGCATACATGAAACTAGTTCAGATACAGCAGAAAAAAGTAAAAAACAGTTTGTATAGCTATAATTTGGTTGTTGGGAATTATAGAGTAAAAGTGAGACTTCAAAAAAGTCAACTGAAGGAAGTAATTGAAGGAAGAAATATTTGGTTATATAAGTAAGACCATTAACTATTCTCCAGACTCCAGTTAACAAGAATTTTCCAACTTTTTTTTTTCTAAAACCTAATTTTCACAGAAAACAGTATAGACAACAGAAACAAGAATCTTTTACACATTTGCCATTCTGTAAAGAACATTCCTTTTCCTTCTGTATTTGGTTAATAGGGTCTAACTTGTACCAACAATTCCTGCAGAGGGAACTTTTAACTCTCCTGACTTAACAGACCTCTGTGTGAATCTTCTCAGTGTTAGAGTATCTTGGCTGTAAGTAACTCCTTCCCACAAGAAAATGTGATTTTTAAAAAAAAAACATAAAAAGCTACATTGTGTATCACTTCAAATTAACTCAGTCATAAGCAAGAGGGAATTAGAAATAGATTTTTAAACATCAAGTTCATGAAGTCACAAAACTAGGGGGAAGAAAAAAAAGTTTCAAGAAATATCTATATATATATATAAAAAAAAAAAAAGGGTCCTACCAGATTAGGTGGGGGGAACCATTACAGAACTACGCTCTCCTTTCAAGGGTCAGAAAATTGGTGTGCTTCCTCTCCTCAACTGTGTTAGCTTATAACACCTGAAAAGCACCAGAGATTTGTATGAATCTACAGGTCTCCAAGACAATTCAGCTGAAGACTTTGAGATATAAAAAGCTTTTTTCAAATGCCCCTACATGAAATTAAGCCTGGCCAGACAGCTAGGGAAAACTGAAAGGTGCAGTGATGAAATTGCCTTTCAAGAAACTAGAAGCAAAGACAACTTAGCACTACTTTAGGCAAGAAGAACAAGGAAATATAGGGACATGTAAGAAAAATTAAGCATCTCCTGAAGAGTTTTAATAAACAGTGTCAAGAGAAAAACTAAAGCCCAAAAGAAACACCTTCAAGAATTCAGCTGTTTTCTTGAGACTAAATTAGATCACCATGCTCACTGCTCCAACAAAACAGAAAAGTAGAGGACATCTGTTATATATGATGCCACAGAGAAATGAGGCAGGGTACAAAAAACTACTGAAAGTTTTCCCTTAAAGAAGTAACAATTAAGCATTTCCATGCAGAATTACTGAAATTCTGTATATGGTTCATTTTTTCCTCAATGATTCTTGGATTACTGCAGACCAGAGTCAGCATCATTATTTGTCACTGGACTTATCCAAAATGTAAATGATATCACCACTTATTCAATGAACTCCTCTGAGTAGTTCTTATCAATTCCTTGAAATTGTAATAGTTTTTCTTTGTTCTAGGGAAAATCAGAAGAGGAAAATAAAGTAAAAAGAAAAGAGTAGTATTTCAGGAATGGATGGCTTAGAATAATGTCTAGATTTAGGTTAATTAGGTAAAAGCATTAGAATAAAGTCTTGAAGGGATATAGATCCAAACAAAGTAATTTCATAAGCCTAAAAGCAGTTGGAGGTAATCTGACTTTTAAAAATAGCTCTTTTTAAAAACACTTCCAATGTTTTTGAAGGGTAAAGTCTAGTAGCCTGCCTTAGTTACAAACAAGTCAGTTTTGCATCTCAGGAAGACAGCACTGTGTATTCTAGAGCAGCTGTGTCTAGATAGAAACCATCATTATATCATCCAAAGCTGTGACTTCAATACAGGAGAGAACAAGCAGCAAAAATTCTTGGACTATCCATCTGCTACACACATACTCAGTCAACAGAAGCAATCACACTCCTTCAAAATATTATCCTGTTAAACTGCAAGTAACTTATTTCTGAATACATTATGAACTTTTGAACAAGGCTTCCTACAAGAAAACTAAGTGTTTTAGAAAGCCGTTTTACAGTTATAGAAAACTGTCTTACATCCTTATCTAAGGAAGTTGACAGCCATTTTAGAGTCCTGTCTAGAGCCATCAGAGGTCAGTCCTTTTCAAGCAGTGCCACCCTTGACCTGCACCTCACAAGAAAAATCTTTGCTTTTCTTCTCTTAGTAGGAATACTGGAATACTAAAAAGAACCTAAGTATTGCTCCCTGTCCAAAGAAGCAGCTGAGTTACAAAGCTAAGGTCACTCAGCAGGTTTGTATCCCGAGTAAGTCCTTCCATTTGTTTTGATCCTTCTTTCTTCTCCAAATATTTGTTCATTTTAATCACAGCACCACCTCTTTACCTCTTGAAATGAAAGAGGTCGTTATCCTTCTGTGTGTTTGCACAGTCCAGACACCATGATACTGGCTAGAGATCCCATTTCCAATCGGACTGCTCCCAAAATTACCTATTCCAGCCAAAGTGGCAGCATTTCTCAAAGACAATTAAGCATTATTGATTAAAATTAGCAGGCCCATATCAGAATATATGACTGACCAAAGTTCTACTCAATGTATTATCTGTTTTACTTTAATTTTCACTAGTTCACAAGTCAAGTTAATCCCCAGAGCTCTTTAAAAAAGCTGAGGTAAATCAAAAGAAGTTGTGAAGCAGTTAAATTACTGGCTATCAAAGTAAAAGTATCTTAACAAAAAAAATTAGTTTCTTTAAATCAAATACCATGTATTTTAAGTAATCAATTACTTTAGCACATTTCACATTGGGTTAGCAAATACTTCCTACATAGACTATCTTCAGGCTGTAAGTTGTGGGAGGCCAAGTGTGCAATGCAGGCAGCTTTCTGACTTAACAAGGACTGATGGATCCTGTCAGTGTGCCCTTATAGCAAATACCCATCTGCCAGAACAGCCCTTCCCTAAATCTGTGAGCCCAAAAGGCACACTCTGATGCTAATTATACAGGAATCACTGATTTGAAAGATAATGGGAAGATGCTTAGGGAGCACACCAAGTAAAACATTTTCCTCCTATTACAATATCTAGGAAATGTTTGAAGCTCATCTTTACTCATTTCCCAGCTCTTGAAAAACACTCACTATGCTAAGACTCAAATCATGTTTTATGTCAACATTTAAAAGATCCCTATGTGCTAGCTACCATACAAACATATTACTCATATTCATAAACATATTGCCAGAAAACATACAGAAACCAAACTCACAACATCAGAGGCCACTGTCCTCTGAAAACACTACAAATGAAGTATGGTGCAACTGGGAATTGCAACATGAGGTAAGAGTTCACTTTGAAGATACCAAGAGGAGATCTGTAAGATGTTTGAGAATACCTTTCTTCAAGTATTTTCCTAAGGCACAATGGGGTATGATAACCAAGCAACAGCTCTAGCTCATGACCACACTGTTACTGCCTTTTACTGTGTTTTCTTCCTTCATTAATCACTTTAAAAGGTGTTTTATAGTGAGTGGGAAGGGGTGGAAAAGACACCAACAGGAGCCAGTTTCTTCAGCTACTTTGCAACATCAAACTTCTTACAAAGTCCCAGAGTGCTAGCTTTTTCTTAAAGCAGTGTTTTTTAGAACAGAGCCTAGTGCAGGAAAACAACAGCAGCACAAAAGATGTCACACTTGTTTGCTGACACATACACACGATGTGTCAAAACAGGAAGTGCATTATTCAGCAGGACAGGAACGCTCGGTATGGACACTGAGCACACTCGGTGAGTCAGAGCACCCAGGCTGAGGATGGATTTAGTGTGAGAGAAGTGTTCATGATGAGCTAGTGCAGAACTGACTCTTACCAACATCAAGGTTTAGCTTATTTTGTTTGAAAAGCACTTAAAAATCAGATAATCTAAAAAGGAGCCTAGAAGAGCTGGAATGGGACCTTTTACAACAGCAGGTAGTGACAGGACAAAGGGGAATGGCTTCAAACTAAAAGAGGGCAGGTTTAGATTAGATATGAGGAAAAAAAATTTTTATTGTGATGTTGGTAAAACATTGGAACAGGCTGCCCAGAAAGCTGCGGATGCCTCCTCCCTGGGAGTGGTCAAGGCCAGGCTGGACAAAGCCTTTGAGTAACTTGGTCTAGTGGAAGGTGTCCCTGATCTTGGCAGGAGGGTTGGAACAAGATGATCTTTAATGTCCCTTCCAACTCAAACCATTCTATGATTCTATCATGATAAAATGTTTTTCTATATTGATGTACAAACAGTGAATTCAATGTTACAAGTTGCTATTTCTTAAGTTCTCTCTTAAGTTTTGCTGGAACCACTTTCACTGAACAACTTTTGGTGCTACACATCCAGAGTTTTGACAAAAGTACTTTTCACTCATAAAATTGGGTTCAAAACCAACTTAGAGTAAAGCTTATAAACATGGGAAAAAAATAAAGTACTGCAACCAGTTATGCAAAAAAAATTAATCTTGCACCTCTTCTGCATCGCTGGGTAAAAACGTTGACCTGAACTTTCCATCTCCATTAGTGACCTGGATGATGGGTCAGAGTGCACCTCCCCAGTCTGCAGAGGATATGAACGTGGGAGGAGCTGTTAATGAGCCAGGTGGTTGCGGTGCCATTCCTACAGATCCCACCAGGCTGGAGAAATGGGCAAACAAGAATGTCATAAAATTCCACAAAGGGAAACAAAGTCTTACACTGGAGAAAAAACAACCCTCTGTACCAGGACATGCTGGAGACCAACGGCCTGGGAAGCAGCTTTGCAGAACAGAGCCTGGGGTCCTGTTGGACAAGCTGCCCATGACAGCAATGTGCCTGTGCAGCAAAGGCTACCAACAGCATCCTGAGCTGTGTTAGGAAAAACACTGCCAGGAGGTCAAGGAAGGTGATCCTTCCCCTCTACTCTAACTGGAACTTAGACCCACCAGAAGTGCAGTGTCCGGTTTCGGCTCCCCAGTAGAACAGAAACAGGGACATACTGGAATGAGTAAAGAGAAGGCCACAGAGATCACTAACAGACTGGAGAATCTGACATAGGTTGAAGGGCTGAGAGAGCTGGGATTGTTCAATCCAGAAAAGGCTCAGGGGAAGCCTTATCAAGGTGTATGAATGTTCGACAGGAGTAACACAGAGGATGGAGCCAGACTCCTCTCAGCAGTGCCTCATTAAAGTACAACAGGCAATGGGCACAAACTGAAATACAGAAAATTTCTGGTCACCAAAAGATTACTTTGTTTTTAGTACCACAACAGCAGTCAAACACTGGAATAGGTTTGCCAAGAGAGGCTGGTCTGGCTATAGCACTGAGCAACCTGCTGCAGCTGACCCTGCCTGGAGAGCAGGCCCACTGGACTGGACTGCAGAGGTCCCTTCTAACCTCAGCTATTCTGTGGGCTCAGGACAGAAACAATATGCACTTCATATAATCCCAGTCTCCTACATACTTCCCTGTAACAATCCAACAATTGCATTTCTATGAGAAATTAGTATCTTTTTAAATCTGCTGCCAGTATTTTCCCTGACAGAGCTGCCAACAAAAAAAATATCAAACAGTAGCTCTGAGAAGGCGCTCACATATCCTGTGCTTCCACAACTCTCCTGCTGATCAACTTTTCTTAAAGAAGTAGCAGACCAGCTAACCCTAAACTGCTTGTCAACAAACAGCCCAGAATATTTTCACAAGCAATCATTCCTGCTTTTTGGTCTTCCATCTTCCACTTTTGGGGTCTTAGACTATACAGCTTGCTATCAGTTTAATAATTACTTATACTTCTAAAGCTATGGATGATTTATCCAGCTTCCTGTCATCACTTGTTTATTAGTTTCAGCAAAGAGCTATGATAACAATGTTCACATTCATTCATTTTCAAATTGTCATCTTTCATCTTACATGCTGTCATCTGAGACTAGCAGAATTCCCCACCAGTAGGATTTAAAAACAAAAGATTCCACAGCAGCTTGGTGGAAGAGTAGCTGACAACCTTCTTGTCCTTGAGAAGGGACTGGAGGGGAATATTCAAGAATTATTTTGTACACTTAAAGAGCTTCTCCAGATTCAGCTGAAGAACTCTATTTACTTCCCCTGTGCTGAACTGCTGGAGAAAGGCTGAAGTATTTCCACTCCAGCAGCAACCACAATTTAGCTATGGAACAGGGATTTCCCTCTGCAGTTTGAAGCACTCTTTCACATGAAAAGCGCTCTGTGGAACACACTGTAAATGTAGAACTATTACACAACTATTATCTAGTGATGCTGGCATGAGGAAGCTAGAGGGAGGAAACAGGAAGGATATAAATACAAGTCTGCAATCTTTTATATTTTACTCACATAAGGGAAAATCACCAGTGTCCAGAGCTCCAAGAGAAATGTCTGAGCTACTGTGTGAGTGAACAAAATTAAAAAAAAAAAGTGATACACATTCATTTTACACAGCGTTTGAATAAACTGGAAATAAAAAAATCAGTCTCAGTCCCACAGAAACTTTAAGGCACCTGACTCCTAAAGAGCAAAATGGGAGTTCATATCAACTTACTTGAGTAGACTTTAGCCTTAGTGCTCATTTCTCCGTGCTGCTTTTTCACCTCCACCACTAAAATGTTTTGATATATGACTCACAGCTAAGAACATTTCAGAGGACACATTCAAAAGATTTGAGCAGACACTGTTCTGGCAGGTTTTTTTAAACAATGAAAAATGTTATTAAAGATTACAGGAACAACCCAGAAGCTGAATGGCTGCTGGGAAGAGTCAATAAACAACACCTTTGCTTGGAAATTAAGAGTTTCAGTACAAGGATATCTCTCTCTCTTACTATTTAGCTTGCTAACTTTACAAACAACATTCCATTCTGTTATGTATATTTTTGTTGAGATATTTTAGGGAAAAAGAATGCTTGTGGAAATAAGAGAATTAGTCCAAAATATTCTCTACCTTTTAAATGGCTGGCACTTTGACAATTCATCTTAAGCACCAAAACAAAAAACTCACTGATCCTCACTGCCAGTCATTTTTCAGGAATGTAGCAACCAAAGCTGTGGTAACAACTGGAAAACACCTAAAATGCAGTCTTAAAACTACGTTCTTAACATTAAATTTCTTCACATTGTTCTTGCTATGGAAAGTGCTAGAGAGCTCTTTACAGCTATTTTAAAATTTAAGCCTGATGCTGTCAGGTTCAAAGTACACAGAGTGACAGAAAGGAGCCTTCAGAAGTAAAATGGGAATTAACACTTTGTCCTTGTGCTTCTCGGGACCCGAGCAGGATGGACATAGTGGAGGAGGACACGCACAAGAAGAACATGGCCAGAGAGCCTGCAGAACCAACACTGCAAAGAGCACACAATGCTCGGCGTGTGAAGGCATGGCATGATCTCAGCACAACAAAGTTGACTTTGCACAAGCGTCTTCTATAGACGGCAAAATGTGGATAGACTGATACGAGAGATGTTTAAATAAGCATTTTGCAATAGAGAGCCTTCTCCCAGGTCCCTTCCACAGTCACTGCTATTGATGTGGTAGATCCCCTGTACATACAACGCAAGACTCCAAACAAAGGTTTCCGCTGAATTCTATGAGCATCATCCTTGCAGTTCAACAGTTCTCGGAGGCACCGAGCATTAAGGTCATCGCTGAGTCCTTCACCTGCCTCACAACACCTGGTTAAAGCCCAAGACCACCTATGCAGCCCCGGGAGACCTCCATCCTGCAGGCAGACCCAGCATCTCACGGAACAGCTTTTACCAAACCGTATTTTGCTTATTCGCCTCCACAGCCCTTCAGTACGTCTGTCCCTTTTTATATTTCAAGCTCATCTCCATCTTCGGGGGACCAAGCAGCCAGGGAACCATATTATACTGCCACCTCCACTCCCTCCCCTTTAGCACGTCTCCTAACAACGCCACGTAGATCCAGATAATCATCTGGGATGAGCACTTGAGGCAGCCCTCGGTGTTCCTGAGGGAGTACGCTCCACTCACACGCCCCAGCCCCTCTCCCCCAGCCCACTCCCCCCTCACACCGCCCCGCGACCACAAGGACCTCACTTCTCTGCCAGTTCCTTCCCGGCTCTTTTTGTGTCCCCAGAGTAGCCCGGGGGCCTCCCCCGTCCCCTCAGGGCACGGAGACACCAGGGAAGAGCCGCATATTCCAGGCACGTCCCTCTCCCTCCGCGGAGGGGGATGGGAAGAGCAGCAGCGGAGCGGCACCAGCCGAGACGTCAAGCGGAGGAAAAACGGGGACAGGCGGGAACTACGCGATAGGGATCGCTCTCAACCTCCATCCCACAGCCCCGGGGCGCCCGAGGAAGGCAGAAAGGGGGTGGAGAAGGGGCTTTCCCTCGGCGCTGCTCGGGCGGGACGCTGAGGGCGTTAACGCGCTCCCCCCGCGCCGGGGGCGGCCCGGCACCCACCTTGAGAGTGGGGTACTCCTGCACCTTCAGAGTCATTGAGAGCTGAGCGGCTGATTCCTGCACCGCCATCTTGGATCGGGCACCGGCCTCCCCCCCTCCCTCCTGTCCCTCCCGCCCTCCTTCCCAGCGCGTCCCGGCGGGAGCTACCTACGGCGCGCGCGGCATGCCGGGAACGGCGCGCGCCCCGCCCCGGCCCTCATGGGCACGGGCCGAACCAACGCCGGGCGCTCCCCCCCCCCCCGCCGCCCCGGCTTGGTACGGTCCGAGGAGGCGGGGACGGAGGGAGAGCGACGGCGCGGGGGCCAATGAGCGGGTCCCGTCCTCACGTGCCCCTGCCGTGAGCGCTGGCACCGCCCCAGAGCGCGGGGAGCCGCGCGTCATTGGGCAGCAGTGCGGGAATGGGCGGGGCCACGCGGCCGCGCGGACAAATCAAATGGGATTACGGCATCGGGAGGGGCGGGACTTGGGGGGGTTATGGACACCCGGCCAGCCAGTGGCGGCGGAGAGCGATTTCCCGCCGCCCAATCAGAATCTGCTCTGGGGCTCAGTGGGCGGGGCCTAAAAGTAAATTTTGCTGGTGACTTCAAACGGCCGTTTTAACACCCCCGAGGTGTCCGGGAAGGGGAGGGGCGGGGCGCGGGGCGGGGCGCGCTGTGATGGGCAGCGCCGCCAGCCAATGCTGTAGTGTCTCCCGTTGACGGGCAGGCTGCTGAACCAATGGGCGGCGCGCCTGGGGCCGGCGGGCGGGGCGGCGGGCGGCGTGTGGCTGTGTGTACATCGGGAGGGGCGGGGCCGCCCCCCGTGAGTTCCGCGGGGCGGAGGGAGCGAGTGCGAGCCAGTGAGGCGGAGACGGCGGGAAGAGGTTTAAATAGCGGAGACGGCGGCAGCCCCCTGCCCTCGGCTCCCCGGGCCGGCGCCGAGTTTCCCCGGTGAGCGGAGGCGCGGGGCGGGCGCAGCTCCCGCCGCAGCCGGGCCGGTCCCGCCCGCCCCGCGGGGGACGCGGTGGGGAGGGGGGGTGGCTCAGTGCGGCCGCCGGGCTCTCTGGTGCTCCATTCATGGGTCCCGCCGCCCTCGCAGCCGCGCCGGGGAGCGGAGCTGCCGCCCTGGCACCGCCCGGCGCTACAGGTGCGGAGTTGGGGCTGCTCCGGCCGGTGCGGGGTGCGGGATCCCGGCGAGCCGCGGGTCTGCACGGCTGCGCTCACAGGCTTTGCGTGACCCGCTGACCTCTGGCCGGTCCCCGTAAGGTGACAAGCACCGGGTTAAGCGAGCAGTAATTCCTCTGCCGGACGTACGTGAGTGTTTCCATTAAAACAAACAAACAAACAAAAAATAATAAAAGGGAGCCGGTCCTGCAGTGTTCCTACCTGTATGTGTACGAGGGAATAAAACCACTCTTGGAGGGTCAATCCTAATATAAAAGCTGCGTTCTGGGTAGTGTCTAGAGAGAGGGCGGTGTGTCGATGTTCGGCTCCTTCCTCGCTGTGACCTGGGCAGCTCCGTGCGGGACACGGGGCACTGGCACAGAGCTTCATCACAGCCGCTTGGCAGCAAAAGGGACACGTGCCCATAGCATCTGTACGTGCAATAAATACAAACCTCATTCTCTTGCTGGAGTCGGTGTCAAAGGTTTAGTTTCGTGATGCACTGGCATCAAATGTGCTTCGAGCAGTGTGCTGCTGGAGTTTAAAGCTTTAAAGAGACCCCAAAACCTGTGTCCATCAATAACCGTGATGGTTCTTTGCTTTCTAAAAGTTGTGGTTATGTTTTTACTGGTCTGCAGAAGACTGGGGGAAAATAAGCATCAATACTTCCAGGAGGGGCAAACACGTGTAACTTTCATGGTTTGAAAGAGCAAGTATGTTTCTTAAAATATTTGGTGGCATTATTTCTGATGTGCGTAGACCTCACTGCACTGAAAGCATCTGTTCTCCACAAAGGGATGGGGGTGAATAAAATGAATGTTGGAAGTCATGTGGTTGAGTGTTAGATTTTCTTCAGCTCTCGACTGTGACCTCTTTACTGATATTTACTCACAGCTGCCCTAGCATTCAGCCTTCTGCTGTCTATAATCAGCAAATGTATGCCCAAACATAATTTACCAAGCCCACACCAAGTGCAAAGCCTCTGTTTGAGAAATGTATTAGTAAAAACTTTCGTGTTAGTTACACCTGGGATTAGCATTCGTGTCTAGACATGATCTTGGGACTAGATCCTGCAAGAGGATTTTTACAAGGGGGATTTTGACTCCATTAAGGTTCTGTGCAGGGAATGGTTCACCCTGAGCTGCTTGGGTGGAGGATCGAAAACTTTGCTCAATTGTTGCTGTATTTACAAACGTAATTATGTGGCATTGTAAAATATTCCTGTTCTTCCTGTCTGTCTTAAATATCCTGTAAGCTAATATTTAGAAGGAAATTTGCTCTTCAGTGTTCCCCATCACTGATGTTAGTGAGCAGCTTGAACTTGGCATACCTTAACTCTATGATGCTTATAGGGACTGAGGAAGTGTGACCTGCCATGTAATTGATCAAGTCATGTATGTCTTTGTCCTAGACACTTATTTGCAACAGGTTTTGTTTATATGTAATCTCTTAATGTTCCTTTCTGATAATACAGGAGCTAATTTAATGTAACACAGATAGTCTATGGATACAGGTTATGTGCTCACACTGTCTGTCTTTAAACTGGAGGGTTATTGGTGAAGGTTTGTCAGACATTAGTAGCCAGAGCTAAAGGGGTTGCTTAATGGAACAGATGGCCAAGCAACCATCATGTCAGAGAAAACAGCATGTATTCGTGTATTCTTAGTTTAACACAAGAGGGAGCATGTCTAATCTTTAACCTTTAAATATTGCAACTTCAGGGAGGAAGCTTGAAGTGTTGAGTGTCAATTTATGTTCAAGGCTCCGTGTGCAAATATTGATACAACCTATGCATATTTCTGGCAAGTTTTCAACTTCATGCTGCAGCTGTTGATTTATAGTGTTGGTGTGATGAATGTGGGGATGAGAACTGAGCTAATGATCTTTTGAAGTTGTTAAAATCTGTAGTTTCCTGCTATATTAAACACAATATTTATGGCTATTGTTATTACTGGATATGGTTATTAATATACAAAGGTTGTACTTTATTCTTTAATATTAGGTTAATATATGTCTTCTGCTTAACCTACCATACAAAGTTATAAAGCTAAGTCTTAATTTAATTAAATTTAGTTTAATTGCCTATATACCTTTGCTTTTAGAGATCTTATAAATCCTAGCACTTTATTCTTCAACAGGAACTATGAAGTTGGATCTACTAAGAAGTTTTGTACTGTATCTTCTTTATTTTTTTCCTTGTCCCCTGGTATCATAAAAGATGAAAAATCAGCTTCCATTTTGTATTTCTTGGTATTGTCCAGTTGAATCACAATGTCTTAATGTTTGTCCTCGTTCAGTGTCTTGTTAATGTGAATTAGCAATTAGTTTAACTTAAGCAGTGTGCACAGAACACTCCAAACCCTTAGGAGAACCTTACTCATTTGTTTCCAGTAGCCTTCCACTTTGCTCCAGATTAATGATCAGAGAAAAACAGCTGTCTGCCATTAAACACTGCATGCAAATGATGTGTCTTTCAAGAACATCGACACTCTGTGTGTTATTTGGTGGAGCAGAGCAGAAGCCTTCATGCTCTGCTTCCACATGCTGAAGAGAACTGCTGTGGATTGAGATTTTACTACACTTGCTTCTCTTTCCTCTCCATGGCCATTGTAACCCCAGTGCGAGGTGGCAGAAGTGGGTGTGTGTCACCATCCCTTCTTGTATTAACAGACCAGACTGGCCTGGGGCAGGGATGTGGAGCCCTGTGCTGGTTCAGGTGGGAAGGAGCACAGGTTGTCCCACTGTTCAGGAGAGTTCTCTTCCTCTGAGCTGGTGGGTGTGGTAGTATTATCCATTTTAATGTCTTCTCCATTATAACGGAGAAGCAGAATCCTTCACTCTTCTGGTGAGTTAGGATGTTTGTGAAATATTTAGGACCTTACCTTTAATCTAGGTTAATTTTTTCTTCTGAATAGTGGGAGAAATTTTGGTGTTTTTTAACTGCTGTGCACAGCATTGACAGAAGAAGGTGCTAATATCAAATCAGCTTCTCTGTAAAACATGCCAGGCAGCTGTTCTTGCACGGCAGAAATGTGAGATGACCTGTACTAATATTGGATACCTGTACTAATATTGGATACCTGTACTAATATTGGATACTAATGTGGAATCACAGAATGGTTTGGGTTGGAAGGGACCTTAAAAATCATCCAGTTCCAAGCACTGTCTATTGTGTGGATATTACATATTCATCAAGTGTTAGGACTTTTTAGAAGATAATGGGAACTAGACGGTTGCTACTGGGGAAGTTGCTTTACTGAGTTTTTCACAGGAACCAAGCATTTTTAATGGATGGCTCCATTTGAATGAATGCAATTGATTTTAAATCCTAGGTATTCAACAGTACTGAGTCAGAAATTCACAGAGACCAGAGGGATGCCTTTTGATGGACTTGAGTTTTGTAAGGACTAGATGAACTGCCTGTTGTCTTGGCTATTCCATATCAGTCAAGACTTATGCTTTGGTTTTTTTGCCTTTTCAGGCTTAGGCTGCTGCACAGTCCTTACAATAAACGTGTATTTTTACTTTAAAAGAAAGTGTTAATATGACTGTATAGTTCATGGTTTGGGTTTTTTTTTTCTTCATTTTGTTATGTAACTTTAAACATAACTGAAAAGTGTCTTAGTGTATCCGGCTCGCGTAAAAAAGGCTGGCGAAGTTTTATTTCTGTATCTAGGAGGAAATTGCCAAGAGTGTAAATACCCAACAAACAAACAAAAGAAAAAGCCCCCACGAACAAAACCCGGCGATTAACAACAGTAGCAGCGATTGCCCTGATGTGCCACAGTTTAGAGCGTAGTTGTAAAGTAGTAAATACAGATCGAGCGCTTTGTTTCCTTTTTTTAACATGATTATAAGGACCCTTTCCTTATCCTGGGAAAATGCAGATGCGCTCAGCAGTTTGGGTTACCAAGTTACCATAATGGATTGGGGTTGAGACCTCAGTAGAGGCTGTGCTGGATGGTCCGTGGGAGCAATTTCGTATCTCTGATACCTTTCAGGCAATGTGTGTGTGGAATTTACTTAGTAATTTATCCAATATTTATGCAAACCGGGTTTCTATGTTAAGGTATTTTTTCTATTGCTTTTATTAAAAAAAAAAAAAGGGGGGGGGCATTCACAATGTAGGTCAAATTCTTGTGAAACCTCATTAAAAAAAAGACTTGTATTTGCATAAAAAAGGCATGTGGGACTGCCTGACAAAGTGCACAGACTCCTGTAACTTTCTGAATGGTCTAAATGGGTGATTTAAAATGCAAAGGGGAGGGGGTTTACCTGCAATATTTTTTGGCCATAAGCATTTTTTCTTTTATTTTTCCTTTCAGAGTTACAGCCCCCTGAAAATGGGGGGGTTTAGAAAGAAAGTGCTGACACAGCCTTGACTACAGAGCAGTGCCCTGCGTGCTGCTGCAATAATTGTCCAGGCAGTGTTTTCTGCCTCCCTGCCATTGTGCTTTACATTCCTTCAACCCATTCCATTTTTAACTTTCCCAAAGTTTGGTATTATTTGAGCCCCCGGCGGGCGTGCAGCCGCCGGAGGAGCGAGGTTGGCAGAGTAGCATGGACTTGTTAATCTCAGCCTGATCTTGTCCGCAACAGCAGAGCAGAGGGAGGGGAGACAAGCGGCTGGGGCAGCGCAAAGGTTCGTCTCGTATTTTTTATGCCTAAATCGCGTGTCGGTGGCGGAGCGCGGGGTGTGCGGAGCGCGGAGGCTCCGCGGCGGGGCCGGGTGCGCGTTCGGCCGCGGTGTTTGTGCTCCGGGGGAGGCTCCGGCTCCCGTGTGTGTGTGTGTGTGTGTGTGTGTGTGTGTATCACGGCCGGGGAAACGCCGAGCAAGGAGAAACCCTGTTGGTTCTCCATGCAAATGACCGCTTTGGTTGTAACAAAAGCCTTGATGTTGGGCTCGGAGAAATGATCTGACAGTGTAACAACCCCAGGCCACTTTCGCCATGTTTTTGTTTATTCATGTTTCATCCCGTTTTCCGTAGCTATCTCGCAGATGTTTCCAATTTCAGTGTTTGTTGTTGGTTTTGGTTTTTTTTCCCCCCTCCTTTTTTTTTTTTTTTTTTACACCGTCGAGCCTTTTTGGAGTTAGCAAGAAAACGTGTGAAAGAATGTTAACAAAACAGAGAGGTGTTGCAGATGTTTATACTTTAGTTCTTGCGTTGCGCCTGGCGATTCTGGCACAGGGATTCAGTGCATATGAAGGAACGTAAGAAGCATCTGTTTCACCTACCGAGCTTGTGGTTTCGAAATGTGCCCATTGTAACTTGAATATTTACACGAAGGGATGAAGTGAGCACGTTCCCGGTGCAGTGTGGCAGGTCGAGATCTCATTTGTTTGCTACTGTTTTTGAAAGGGGGGAAGAATCCAAAAGAGCAAGGAAAGGAATATCTGTAACACAACATGTATGCTCCTAGATAAACTCCTGCCATCTCGGAGTGCCTTTAAATATTTGAACAGCTTCCGTTTTAGTCAAATAAAATTGGTTACCATGAGAAACAAAAAAGTCTAATAGAATAGTTGAGCACTCTAATGAAAATCTGTACGTGAGATTGTTTCAGAATCATTCAAAGAATTGGATTAGACAGAAAACCTTGTCAATCACGGTCATAGTAACACATTTAAACATTTTTTGCTTCTGAGATCCTGGAAAACAGCACACACAGTACAGAAATAGCAGAGGTGGATGGTATGTTATCTTACAGTCGCATAAATTGAACTGTAATTGTCTACTAATGATATTAAAATCAGTCTGGTTGTAGAATTTTATGCTTGATGAATGTATCGAGGCATACACAAATAAAATCTGAAATCTTAAAGGACAATGATTCAATGTCCGGAGCCAGTGGTTAAATCAGATGTGGTAACTATGGTGAGAGGTAAAGTTACTTAGCTTCCCACAGACCATGCATATGTGGTTTTCTTTTTGTATAATGGAGATTAAGGAGAAAAGGATTAGAAAATCTAAAGAGAAATTTTGAGTAGGAGACCTGTAGCCTTGCTCTGGGAATTAACACTGAGGAGGCTTTTAGAAGAGAGGCAAGGTGGAAGTAAACACTCTCTTGTAATATATATTGATGATAATTCTAGAAAGGAGTCTTTCTGGTTGGGAATATCAACAGCAGCTCATGCATACAGCAACAAAATCAATCCTTTCCATATTAAGATAATCCTCCTACTCCAACAAAACAAAAGCAGAACCCAGCATAGATTTTCACATTACCAAGTGACAGCACAAAATCAGGTAAAGTCTGCTATTCTGAATGAATGAATTTTAGGTTTTTGCAGAATGAAGCAATATTGATTTATTTGGATTGCTTCGCATTCCCATTTTTAAACATGTGTATGGTATGTGTTTAGGATTTTTTTAAACTTCAAAAATGGTGGTCATAGGAAGTAGGAAATAAAATCAGAGCTTAGTGTTCTAGCTGGTAAATATTGGGGGAGTTTGGATGGCAGCCAGAGAGACTTGGACCATGTTTCTGATTTTCCTTGAGTTGAGAGGGTTCAGTGTTATCCTGAGCTTTTCAGGGAAGAACTTCAGATTGTGCTGATCAGCTCCAAGGGGTGTGGGAAGGATTGTCGTGCTTGCACATAAAACTCAGGTGTTCTGAGATGCTAATTAGTGATTAGCTATTTGAAATCTTAGAAAGGGGAGAGGTCAGGCTCAATTTCCAGCATAGAGGGACCATTTCCCTGTAATAGTGAGATGCACATTCACTGTGAGAGTGCAGAGACTTCTGGGGGACATGAGCTATATTCAGCTTTCTAGTAAGAGATGCTAAAGTGTATTGGGGTTTTGGCAATGCATTAGACACATCTTCAATAAAATACTGTAAAGTTCTGGGTTTCCCCTCCTCCCTGCCCCCATTGTGGTTGTAAAACATTTGTTTTATGAGGAGTTTGCAGGGGAACTGGTTGTTGAGCATAGTCTAGACACACAGTGTTGCAAGTTTTAAGGTGTTTGTGGATTTGCTAGGAAACACTTTGAGCTTTTTGTGGGTCATAATCCCACACTTTCCCTTATCAGCTGCTCTAAGAGGGTGTTATCAGGTACCTGTTCAGGAGACTGGGTTCACTATCACTGTGCAACACTGCAGGTTAAACCCATGAATGGAATGTACTTCTGGACTTCAGGCACAGTCATAAAGAGCAGACCCAACAGCAAAGAAATTCACATTTGTTACAAATTGCTTTCACAATAGGAATGATCAACACATTTTACTGATTTGTTTTTTTAAATTGTCATTTCTTCAAAGGTATTAAAAGTTCACTAATTGTATTCTGTGCTAATAAGGAGGAAGAGGAGGAAAAAGAATTTAATTGCTGCTATCAGTGGACAATATTTTGCTTTTTTCTTCGTGTTGGAGTTGACATTTATGGAATGGTACACTGTTATTGCATTAATAATGGATTATTATTTCAGAGGAAAATTTTTACTTATATAGAGATTGCTATTTTAGATTGAAGCAGAAAGCTTTCATATCTAGAGCAAAACTCAGATATAGCTATTGATGCGTAACAATTCATTTCCTTGTTCAGTGTGTTTTGAAATTGTTTTATCATCCTCCTTTATTAGGATGTATTATATTTAAGAGCAATCTACCTAATATTTCAGGCACAGGATGCTGGAGAACGTAATGGACAGGAATAGTGGAATTGGAACAAACAGTGTTTTTCTTTCTTTGTTATTGGATTAGGGCAAGTCAATTCACCTTTCTGTTTCTGTTTTCCATCTACAAAACAGGTGTAATGGTAATTCCCTCAATATCTACTGATGAAATTTTGAGATGAGCAATATTTTGTCTTACAGCAGCACACATGGTAGATACTGACATATTTGCATCAAAAGTCCTTAAACACTAAAGAGAATTAAAATGCTAGTGATTTGATAATAAAATGCTTCCAGAAAAAAATTCAGAGTTAGTGCTGATGAGGTTTTTTCAGATATATGTGACTAATTGTGGGAGTTTTTTAGGGTAGCTGAATATCAGCTGGCTGGTTAGTACCTTGAGAGTGAGTATTGACAGATTATACATGTCTGGTTTAAATCTTGAACAAAAGATGAACCTTTATTGAGTTGTTCAGGTGTTCTGTTGGGATCCAGCCAGAAGTGAAGTTTTAGCAACATCTCAGGATGCTGGAAAAAACCCCAACCAACTCATTTCCCCAGTAAGTCTATTTAGATTAGGATTGGAGAACCTCTGGCCTTCCCTATTAAATTTATAGATTGCAAGACTGAGAAGTCCCATGCAAATGGCTGTGGTTGTGCTCACCCTCAAACAGCTGAGTAATTCTACTGAAGTCACTGGGTCTGCTGAAAATAAGGGTTTTCAGCACTAAACTTTGCAGGATTTATCTTGTTCCTTTTGAGAACGGCCATAGAAATTCTCCAGCAGGATGTGAAGTCTGAAGTGCTCTCAGGTATTTGAGAGGTGATTCTTGCTCCACTTGCACATTGTATGAAGTTGTGAAAATTGGTTTCAGGTGCAGTATAGCGTAGATGGGGGGTAGTTTAATGCTGAAAATTGTGAGACAGTATAGAAAGAATTCAAATAGACTGTCAGCCTGTACAGGTTATACATCACCAGTGACAATAAGGCTTATTATTACTTGTGACTTGCCAAATCTGATCAGTTTAATCAATTGCCAGAGAAAAGCATTTACATTTAAAATTTGATGATGAAATTTTGGAAATCATAGTTTGAAGTACAAATTGCACCTTAAGTTTTCACAGTTTCCTTCATGACCCTGCTTTGGTTATCTACTTGTATCTTTATCTTTGTGGATAGCAAGGTCAGTATTTTATTACTGAAAATGATCACTTGCTGTGGTTTGGTTTGGAGATTTGGGTGTTATTTTGATATAATTGAAACAGCCCCTAACACTTTTAAAAATATACCTTTATTTTTCTGTTTAAAGGACAAGCTTTTATCCTAAAAAGAACTTTAATATTAAAACCCAATTTTTCCAACAGTATTCCATTTGAAAGGAGTATTTTTCTTCATCTGCAGAACAAGCCAATATGGCTTAGTTTGTAAAATTTGTTTATACAATGGCATTTTCTGTCCACACAGTGCCTGGAATATGTCTTAGCCCATGAATAATAGAATAAATAAAAGCTTTTGTATCCAAACAGCTTCTGTCTATATTTCTCAGTAAGAAGTGTGTGTGTGGAGAAGGATTCTTGTAGCTTTGAGAAACTGAGTGTATGCTTTGTCTAGTAAATTATGTCATTTGTTATCTTGGTAAATCTTAGAGCAGCAACTACATGACAGTTTCCCTTTGGAACAGTAAAGATCAGGTGGTGTTTCTGTGAAAATCATTCTAACTTATGCTGTGTTCTTGAGGTATTTCTCTATCTGTGCTTGGGTTTTGTAGAGGAAAGTTAACCAGAGACAATGTTGTGATCTGGTAATGCCTGTGCAAACTAGATTATCTTCCTGGTGTCTTGCAAGGAAATAATGATGGTTTGAAAGCTTTTGCATGCCTTTTTTGGTAGGTCTTTCATAAATTCCCTGCTTTGCTGCTGATACGCCTCCAGAAAGTGTATGGCACAACATTTTCTCATATCTTCTTTTAAACTGTAAAATATATGTGTATCTTTTCTGGTGCTTTGTTTATGCTGCACTGTGACAGACAAGTAGAGATAAAAAAAATGCTACACTTAAAAATACTTAGAATAATATATTCTTTAAATAACAACTTCTAACATCCTCTCTTCTTTCATCCTTCATCTCTGCAGTGAGGGAGTGATATCAGGGAGTGATAATCATTCTGACTTTTTCATACAAATGATGTGAATTTGATCTAATGCAGTTACTATATCATTCCTCAGGCCCTCTAGTACAAATAGATACAAAAAAAAAAGTCCATGGTATCATTCAGTGTGAGTTGAGAGGTGACCAGTGGAGTTCAGGCTGTGAGAACCAGGCAAACAGATGTGTTACCTTTACATTGTTGTGCACAGGTTGATGTGTTTCCTCAAATGCTGGCACAGAAATGAAAGACAAGATCCTGTTTACTTTTAAGGTCAAAGTATCTGGGAAGGATTCTCTAGAGAAACAATTGCCATTTCCTATTTTACTCTATGACTGTGGGACAGGAAATGGATTTTACCTCTTGAAGAAGGTAAAGATTATGGTAGAGTCATTGGACCATGAAAGTTAAGCAGATAAAATAATTTAACCTGTTGAGGTTACAGTGTATTAGTTTCAGCCCTATGTTGTTAGACTGGTGAAGATGTCAAAAACAAGGTGTGCTCATCCCTACTGGAGCAATTAAAAATGTAACTTTTCTGGCTAAGACTATATCAAAATCAACACACTTGCATTCTGGCTGGGTGTCAAGGTCTCTGCACCTTATTGATACTTAATTTGAATAACACTTAATTAAATCTATGTCACATTGCTTTTAATTTGAGCATCCCTGCCCACCTAATTAAGGGAGAGTTTAACCTATGAAAATGCTGAAAGCTTGTACAGAAAGGATTGCCTGCTCCTCCTGTGACTGGGGGCAGCAGAATAGACCTAGAGAGGACAAGAAGTTAGCAGTAGAGTGCACAAGTTGAAGGAATAGACAGTTTCAAGTTTCTAATTAGCATTGCACACCAAAATTAGTAGATGCATGGATAAGTATGGCAGATATTTTCAGCAGTCTTTAATGTCATTCGAAGTTCTGCATGCTTGCATTTGATTTTGTTCTGTATTCAACTACATATTTACCTCTGTTCTGCGTTGTTTGTTTCAGTGTTTGTGGTTGATAGTGTTTTGTCTTGCAGTAATGTGTCCTAAATGCATATACATAATTTTCTTTTCCTGATTTAGAGCCCATTGGCAGTTTCTTTGCCTGCTAGTCATAGGTTTCTCGGAAACGCCAGTAAGATTTTCTGTTCCTTTGGATGTGTTTCTAGATGCAGCAATGTGAGAATTGGGTAAGGAAAGGCACAGCAGTCTGGTCTTGAGTTGGTTTGTGGATTATGATTGTTCAGATCTCTCTTAGGAGAGAGGGACAGTCTATTAGCAAGCCTGATGATATAATGCTAAACTGACCCTTCTTCTGACATATGGGCAGCATGTTCTGATGAGAATTATGAGTACAGTCTGGGAAGTTCCTCCGTGTGTTTATGATTGCTTCTGCCTCAATAAACAACTCTTTGCCAGCTCTTTTCTATCCCGGTGCTTTGATTTTGTGGGCAATTTCCGTCTGCGTAATATTGATGAGTCAGAGTATTGTCAGCTGGAGTACCTCAAATTATATGAGAGGACACAGAGTACAAAATATTTTCTGGTGTTTTGAGAAGAGACGATGACGTTCTGGCAATTGGAAGGTAAGGCTGAAATGTGCAGGGCACCATGCTGTGCATTTCTGATGTGTGTTTTTGGAGTAATGTCCTCACCTGGACTGGAATCATTTTTGGGAAGCCACTTCTCTGGTTGACAGCCATTTCCATAATGCTTTTACAGTGAATTCTGACAATGTCATAATTGGAAATTAATGTTTGATAAGAAGTGATCTGCACCTGGAACAGTAACTTTTTAAATACCTGGTGTCAGTTTTCCAACTCTTTCTTAAAGTGCTTCTCCTTCGTGATACTTCTAATAGCTTTGTGTTATAAAAAGTGAGGGCTTTTGTGTAGAATCTCAGCTGTTACTTTCAGATTAGGATGACTTTGTATCCTGAAAGGTATTGTCTTAATTTCATCATTTGGCTTTAACTTGTAATTACTAAAACATATTGCCATTTACCCTCCAGTAGTTGCACTTTGATGATCCTTGTGGGTCTCTTCCAGCTCAGGATATTGAATGATTCCATGATCTTTCTTATCACTAAGGTTCACAATGGGCTTTCTTTAGGGGTGCAGGCAGTAATTTCTAAGAGTATGCTCCCTGTAGTTTCAGTCTTCTTTCCTAAATTCATAATTGGTATAAAATTGGTCATAGTTTGCAGTTTGTATAGTTCTGGAAGAAATTATTGTGTGTGTGTTGCTGTCCAGGAAACCAGTGTATACCTGAAGCTGCTCTGAGAGCTTTTTATGAGCCCATGGTTATTTATTGTAACTATAGAAAGTCTTTTATGTTAGTAGGCTGTTACCCAATGCTAATTAAAAATGACAGTCACTATTGTTGCAAATAGTAACCATTGACTATGCAGTAAAAACATGTGAAGTAGCCTATTAACTGCAAAATGGTTAAAAATATGCAATGCAGATATTAATTTGTCCCATCATTCTGAGCAGTTTGCCTACAGTAATGAACCTATCCAGTGTTTTCCTCTTAAATTAGCTTTTTTTGCTATTACCACTATTGCATGTGTTTTAGAGCCTTGAAATGGTAGGTGATGTAAACACTAGGTATTAAAAGGATCAGATAATTTTAATGTCATTTTGAAGAGGTATTTGTAGAATTCTAGTTTTGACTTGCTGCACTTTGATAGCAAAAATGTTACTTATTTCATCAGCTTGGGACTGCAGTAAAATTTTAATTTAGAAATAGTGTTATGCCTGACTACTTGTTAAAATAATCCTGTGTATTGGTTTCAGTGCCATGAAAGTTTTACACAGTTTGCAGTGTGATTCAGTATTTTTTCAAATTGATGTTCACATTGATGTCAAGGCTGACAGTAAAAATGGGTCTCATAAAAAGTAGGATAAGGCAGTAGATTTTAATTCAGCATGGTATTTTTTTCTGTTGTTCAGCATTGATACATACCTCTGGATAGGACAGTTAACTCGAGATTAAATTAAAACTGAATTCAGTTCAGATTTTAAATGAAATAAAATACTGGCACATTAACTATCACTGTGCAGTAACAAAGAAATTGTCTTTTATTATGTGTGTGCTGATTCTCGAAGGAAGAATATTGTTCTTTCATAAAACCATTATGAGTGATGGAACTGATGTCTATACAAAATGACTCTATATGGGGTTTTAACAAAACAGTGATGTATCAAAGAAGGTGCTTTCCAGCAATATTTTCTTGTCAAATGCATCTCTTAAGCTTTATGGGTGCAGCTTGTCAGCAGAATAAACAAACATCCTGTCACTGTTTAGTTATGCTACCAAAATAAATAACATGACATTCAACCAAAAGTATTTTGCATTGTCCAAGACAAACATCCACAGCAATTGGCAGCCACATGTCCCAAAGCACACTGTGATGGAGGTTTCCCTCTTCAACACTGACTCTTGAGGAATTGGGAAGGTTATTGCTAAACAAACATCAGGGGGGATTCCTGCTGCACTTCTTGTGTGGGAAAAGAATTTGTCATGTTGCCAATTGCAAAACCCAGATCCAACCAGAATCTGAAATTTAAATTGACAAGCCAAAAGCTTCCACTGTTTGGGTTTTCAGAGATCCTGGTACAATCCAAAAAAAAGGGTCTTGAAAGTTTTCTGTTTTCAGAAATGTGTGGTAGAATTCTGTGAGAGATTATTCTACCCAGCCTGGTTATGGTGCCTTATTAAACCAAGTTACAGACCAGTTTTCTATTGGACACTGTGTCAGTATAGGGGGGGAAAAAAGCATATCCTGAGGAGTCTGTCAGAGCATGAAACAGGAAACAAAAGATGGATTCACACAAGCAGTAGTTCAGGAACTGTGAGAGTGAACAGAAAGTTCTCTGCAAGCCTGACCTGTGGTGCTGATGGATGGTGGTGACACTTGAACAAACAGTAAAATTGCAGTGTTGTGCTGAGCTGGTTGTAGTGAAAGGCTTTTGTGGGCTTGGAGGGATCAAGAGATTGCAGGTAAGATGATAATAGATGGTGGTCTCAAAAAATATCTACCTTTCTTTTTGTTATACTGATGAGAAAGAAGGCTCAGACTCATCAATGTCTCTGTATCGTGCTCAAAGTTGAAGCTGCAATGGATTTTTCTTCTCCTTCAGAGCAGGAAGTGTCCTACAGCAAGTTCTGTAGTCTGATGATCTGTATGATCCTTCCTCTTGCCTAGAGAAAATATCTGGGATCTTTTCAGCAGCTGCACTTAGTGCTTAAACTGTGCAATTTACAGTCTTCTTCTTCTCCTTTCCATGTAGTGTGGGGATGGATTATTTGCCAAGACCTAATACCTATTCAAGCAGAACAGAAAATTCACTGAGCCTGGAAATAAAATCATGCATTCAAATGGCAAGAGTTGCTGCAACCCACATCCTCTCCAGTGAGAAGCCTTCCCTATTCATTCTTTGCATTGCTTTTCCTTTATTAGTGATGGCTCTTTGATACCTTGTAAATCCCTTACCTGGGGAGGATATGATAGAGTCACTTAGATTATAGTGCAAGAAGGAGTGTGAAATTGCCACCTTATTTTTGTGGCTGCTCTTTGTCAAAGTAGGCATGATTCCATTTTACTGTTCTTTTTGACTGGGGATTTGCTATTACAAGATTTGAAATAAACTACTAATCATTTGTATTTGCTTATTTTTGCTTTCCAAACTCAAGGTATTGTATTTCACAGGGTACTGCTTTTCTAAACACAGAAAGACTTCATGATGTAGGCTGTTTGGATATGCATGAATTATAAGATCAATAATGTAATAAAGCATTTCAGATACAGTGATGTGTAATATGAGATGTTATAACAGGTGTCTCACAATTAGGTGTTTAAAAAAATTGGTGTTGACCCAAACTTTTTTTTACATATTCTTCATTTGGGATTGGGAAGGATGTGTGGTAGATGTAATAGAAACATAGTTATCTTTAGTAACTATAACATACTTAATATGTAAAGAAAAACAAAAGAGGGGTGCTGTCAGTTTTCAGTTCTGTGTTTCAAAGTGTGGCGCATTCATTGTGGATCTGTGCACCCTTGAGAGTTGGGTTAAGAATTATGCTGTGATATTCAAATTATTAAACTACTTTCTGCTTCAAGTGTTTGACTGAGCTCAGGAGGAAGAGAAAGAGAATTTGTTCCCTCCTCTACCTGGTTTTGGGGGATAAGACTAACACTTGATTTTATAACATTTAAACAGCTATTACATTTAGTTCTAATTCCAGATAATTTTTAGGAAGATGGCTGGTTGTGAGCATGTACTTTAGGCAGAGGTACACTTCTGTGGGGAAGTATGCTTTTTTGGCAAGGAATTGATGCTGGAAATGCTTAGATTCTTCTTTGGTCACTGAAAAAAAGCAGATGAACCCTTGGGTGTTTCAGAAACTTGTGTTAAAACAAGACTCTGATATCTCAGGGCTTGTATCTTCTGGATGAAGTGGTTGCTGCTTTTATGAGTTATAGATCTCCGTACTTCAAGACAGCAGAAAGAAAATGTTTGATTTAAAGATGACATAGAAACTTTTATTGTTCTAGATTCAATTTGTCATATATAAAACTGTTGTTGTATCTGATGCTGATCAAGTCATAGGTTAAGGTGATAGTCACATTTATCTGGTGTTTGTGGCTTTCTGATAGTTTGATGTGGCTTTAATGGATTTGGATTATGGTCAATGAGCTACAAAGATGACGTAGACCTGAAAGGTAAAGCAATAACCACCACCTCTGTCTTGTGTCTTAGTCAGGTTTACAGCACAGCAAAACCCTGCCAAGCAATATAAAACCTTGTTAACATCTGTTGGGTATTAAAACATATCTCTGGCACCGTAATGGCTTGTTTCTCTTAAAGCTGAACATTGTTTCCTCCTTCTATTGGAACCATGAGGGGATAATCTTGGTGATACAGAAATGTGGTATTCTAAGTCATGGTATGACCAAGCAATTACCAGGACAAAATTAAGGTAATGCCTTTAGGATTCCTTTGTATTGCTTTTTGGTTTATGTACTAGATTTTTTTTGTTTGTTACTTCTGGTTCTTTCTTTGTGTACTTTGGATTCTGAAATTGCCTGTTGGTGTCCGAAAATATAAGGCTGAATATTGGGGAGAAATCAACGAAGATGTTAAGACTAGTTGTTTTTAATAAAAGTTTTGCTGACATAAAGTCCTTTTCTGAGCTAGAACAGGCAATAATGTTACTTAGAGACTGGATTTTCAATGTTGAAGACCTAAAGTTCGGAAATAATATTTAAAGAAAAAAATCTACTTACACTCTAAAGAAACTTCGTGACTTTTTCTATTTCTCTATGATGGATTGCTGGAAGAATTATCTTGGAAAAATAACAGCTGCTTTCAGCTTTTATTTGGGTCAGATGCTTTTTGTAATATAGCATGTTTAATATTGAGATAGAAATGAATCTGTAATTATAGAAATGCCTTTCTGTGAAGTGACAGAGACTGATGCAGCCATGAGAGGGATGTGTGAACTGCACACCAGTCATGCTTTGTGGTCCTGGAGCTGTAGAGGTGGTGACAAAACTGCTCATAGGTATTTTTTTTCCATCAATACTGTAGGAAAAGGGAAAGCAAGCAATCCAATAAGAAGGTATGTACCAGTGTGATGGTTGTATGAGAAAAAGCATCTGGTTTGTCAATTTGCTCATGATTTTATCAGTGAAAGTCACTGATAAAATTGTGATGTATTTCTTCACCTGTAGTGATACTGAGGCTGGCTAAAATATTGAGACCAAAGATACCCTTTAATTTCTCAGAGATTTTTAAAATGTTTGTTTGATGTGAGGCTGTTCTAGGATTCTTTCAAGTTTTTTTTTTTTTGTTGTTTGTTTCAGAGTACTTCATTTTACGCCGGATTTTGTTGCAAGATATGGAATTCTACTAAATTCTATTAAATTTTAAATTACATTGCATAAAATTGTCATGTAGACTGAAGTCTTGTAAAGCCTGACTTGGAATGAGGAATAAAAAAATTAATTAAAGTTTTATCTGAAGAGAAAGTTACTAAGGGTTGATGTGAGAGCTTTTAGGTGTGCAAGAAGTATTTGCAGAGACTGGTGGGAGAGTACAAGAAATACTGGACTTGGAGCAAAGCAAGAGACAGTCAGGCAGGAACTTTATTACCATCCAACCAGCAGATTTTTTTTTTAAAGCATAATGATACAGAAACTCTGGGGTCCTCTGCCTGGAAATCCTACAGTGTCTGTTACCTGATACCTTAATCTTCTGTTTAGACATCTCTGTGTGGAGTGAGGGAAGATGATCTGGGCTTGGGAAAGGAGCAGGCCAGGTGATCTCTTGAGCTCTCCCTTCCAGTTACTTTTTCTGTGAATCTAAGAATAGTACAGGACAACTATGAAAAGTTTCAGTACCTCTCACTTTTTTTTTATTGTGCTTTTAAATGAAGGGATATAATTCTGTCAGCGTGTTTTATTTGTTTTTTGGCATGTGTGTTCTGGGACAGTCAAATGTTGGCAATGACTACCATGTTTAACCAATTTCCAGTATGAAGCTATGAGTGCTATGTGCTATCAGTTGGTTTAAGATTCAATCTGTCCATTTAATTAAAGTGTTCTTTAATACTTCCTAGTGTGTGCAAGGACACGAGTAGGCAGTGTTTGGGAGCACCAGTTGATGAGTTGGTGCGGTCTGTGTTTTGGTTTTTGTCACTTTTCAAGAAGTCTCTCTTCAGAGCATGCCAGCCCTATTCTACAGTTTGGCTTTAAAGATATGAGATGCAGCTCTGGAATGTTTTCATCCTGTGGTTTTATTTTTTTTTTTAATCTGGTATGGTCTGCTATTTTATAAACTCTCTGAGTGCATTTGTGTAAATGCTTATTCAGCCCTCATGGGTTTATTCATGACTGTATTGCTGAAGCATTTGGGAGTTCATTATGTTCCATACTTCCACATGAATTAAGTTGTTTTCTCAGAAAGTGGAGTTTTTGAAGAATTTTCTTCTTGATTTCCGGAGTTGTTTGGGCTACTGTTGTGTTATTGTGCAGTTGCTGCTTGGGCAGTGAAAGCTCAGCATTTGCAGACCTTCTCCCTCCGCCCAGGCACTGATTTAGATGCTGAATTTCTAGGACAGGTGGGTGGGAATTGGGCTGCAAGGCTCCACTCTCATTGTTTGCACCCTTTCATGGAGTCCCCCTTTCTCCCCTCCCATCCCTCCAAAGATGAGAGATTTAATGAGAAAACCTTCATGTCCTCCCAGCACAGGCTTAGTCACAGTAAATGAGTGAACCTAATGAGCCTCTTGAGGAGAATGGCTCTATTTGCTGTTCCACCTGAAACCTGTGCCCAAAAATCTGATGATTAGATTTATGTGTTTGTCCTTAAGGGCAATTCTGTCTACAATTTTAGGGCTGATGGAATTTTTTTTTACTATCTCATATGTCTGGCCAGACAATTCAAAGTTATGCTGGAGAAACAGGGACTTTTTCTTTATTCTCATGGCCAGAGTGTTTAATGAGATTTAATTAATCTGGATCTTGAGAGGTCCACCTGGAGAAATAGTCCAATGAAATTGGTCAAATGAATTTTTAATTAGAGCACACACCCACTAATGACTGTATTTTTTTATTTAAGGTTTTATCTACTGCAAATTTGTACTCAAAGGACCTTAACTTTTTTTCTTTTACAGCTGATTTGTTTAGTAGTTTTAAGGGGAAAAAAATCAGATTTCTGATGTGGAAATACTTAAATGTTGTTAGACTGTGCAATTTGAACTGTGCATTAATCCAAAGGTTTAAGAAGACTGTTTCCCAGACTGTTTTCAATGGCTGATTGACAGAAAATTCTTGAGCTTTACTATAGGACTGATTTTTTTTTTATAAATTTTCAAACCTGATTCTTTTTGTCTGCCTTTTCCTCAGCATCGGGTTCTTGAAACTTCCTTTTGGATGATTTACAAACTGTCTGTTTTGTGCTGCTGAACCAGCCCATGGAAACATGGCAGTGCTTCATGTGGTTCTGAAATCAAGAGCAAGGCTGTTGGAATGTGCCATGTTAGTCTAGCAAGGACTGTGATTTGTTTGGTTGTTCCTAAATTAAACCTGATTTATGCCCACAGAAGCTACTAAAGCTTCTAAGATCTCTCTTTTTTTCCACCTTCTTATTTTCAAATGTCTGTAGAAGAAAGTATGTTTCTGGGTATTGAAACAGGTGGAACCATTTATCCAAGAAAGTATAAAAATAAATTAGTAGGATATCTGGCATTTTCTCCTAGAATCATGTGGGTTTTCCTTGCTGGAAAAGTCTGGTCAAGTTCAGAAGTGAATCTGGGCTCTTAATCTCTTATTCTGTTGAGGGTGAGTGTGTCCTATTCTTCTCATTTATTACAGAGTGTTCTCTAGGTTGGCTTGAGTGGTCCTGTTGCTTGAAAATGGAGTTCTCACTGAGTCCTCTATGCTGTGTTTTACATTTCCTTCAGGTCTGTTCCAGAAAATGGCTCTGTGTTGTAGTAGTAAATTTGTGATTTTATTAAAATTAATTAGAAAATAAACATTTAAATAATAATAATTATATATACATACATACACACATACACACATATATATATATATGTAGAAATCCTCGTGCTACTTTTGAAGTAGCTTGACCCACAGAAAATCATGTAAGGCTATCAGAATGATTTCTGAAAATGTCCCTTGTAGAAAGAATTGATATTAACTTTAACCACTATAGGAGGTGGTATTACTCTGTTGCTCACTTTGCTTTTTCTGCTACTTTTTATGCTGCAGCTGAACCTCTCTAATATTTTAAAAATTAACAGAGAATATTTATGTAGTACCTAAATCTTAAATTATAGCTTCTATGGTTTTACTTTTATTCTAGAGAAAGGAATTTGCAGTCTGTTTTGTAAATGTTCTTGCATATTGTAATTTAAAATAATGAGTACCTCATTGTGTTACCAGCATTACTCATAAACTCACATGCCTTGTTTCTCACTCTCACTGTGTACATTGATACAGGAAAATTGCAGGGCCAAGTATGCTGATTCTCAGAAAAGTTTGTTAGGTTTTCCTTTCTGTGGTTAAAATTTGTCTAATTCCCAAGTGCTTTAAATTCAAGTTTGAAAATAGATTGTAATAAATATATTTTCGTGGGGTTTTTGAGTATATTAGGAGTATTTTAAATAGTATATTAGAACTTTTTTGTAGTTTTTAGTATTTGTAGTGCGTAAGTATTTGACACTAGGAACCCTTAAGAATTGGTTGTTTTTAAAGAGGAGGGGAAAGAAGGAAGCTAACAAAATGCTTTCATTTGTTTTGAACTTTTCTCTCACTTTGAAATATTTAAAATGGTGACACTTCTATATGAAGATTACACATTTTTTGGTAAAAAGGAATTAAGAAAATAAACTTCAGGTATTTGAAAATGAGAAACAGAATTGTAGAAGCTCTGATCTTTTGGTCTTTCACTGGGGACTGGTGGGAGAGCTGGTAAGAGTCACCTCAGCAAAACCAGGATGGAGAAGTTAAATAAACCAGCTTGTGAAACTTTGTAATACACTTGCTGCTTTCTGGAAGTACCTAGAGTATATGAAAAGCACTTGGATGTTTAGTCCTGTAAAAGCTGGCTAACAAGTTGTGTGTTTCACAATTTATTTTATTTGCAATACTTAAGTTACTATTTGATTGCTCGTTATTTTAATTACAGCCAGTAAAGTGACAACAAACTGCCAAAAATTATACAGCCTTGAATAGTGTTTATTGATTGCCAGGCATGAGCATAGGAGCTGATCTGATTTGCAATACCAAAGGTGGAACAAAGAGATGGAAACAGCAGAATAGAATTCTTTCCAGTATTTCAAACAAACATCTTTTGTTTGTAATATAGCTCAGTCAGAGATTTTGCTATTAAAAAAAAGTAAATTAAAAAGCCTCAATTTGTTTTAAAAAGAAGCTTTGCAATTTTCTCATTAATGTCATTTTAATATTGTTGGAACATGCAGTTTGTGACTAACAAATCCATCAAATGTATTAGCCAAGTGTTAATTTTATACTAGTGTGGGATGTTACAAATAGAAAAGTAAATGAAAGATAAAAAATAAAGGCAACTTAAAAATTGGCATTAAAATGAAATTGCATGTAGAATTAAAAATGTCTACGATCTTTTCAAGAATTCTATGGAGAAGGTTTTTCTTCATCTCAGAAAAGGGTAAGAAGAATGAAGTGCATCTCCAACTGAGGGACATTTGAAAAAGGAGTACAATTGTTCATGCTTTCCAATGCTTGTTGGAAATTTGGGAAGATTGCACTTGGAATTTTATCTGGTTATTAGTTTATTGGAATTTGCCCCAAGTGTTTTCATCAAAACCTGAAAATAATCACAGCATTCAAATAGAAACCTCAAAAAGTCAGTTAAAGAGTTTCTGCCTATGAACCTGTAGTCCATTAAAATGACATTGCTGTCAAAATAAGAACAGAGGAATTGAAAATTAAAATAATTGGACTATTGAATTATTCAGTTCTTTAACCCTTCCCATTCCCAATGAAAAGATCACATGCTGAATTGAAATTAAACCCATGGTGGCAGGAAAAATGGAACACTGTTCTGATGTGTCGTATGTGAAAACACAGTTTGATATTCCCTCCTCCCTTATCCTCCATTGAAGTCTAATTCCTTTTGCCTGTACAAACTTTACTAATGACGTAAACTGCACTTAAAAGGTGGCTGGGATTTTTGTGGTCTTTTGTTTGATTGTTTGTTTTCTCTCTGATTAAAAAAACGCAAACATTTCAGCATTGTGTTGCACTGTGCATTCCTGAGAACAGTTGCATCAGCATAGCTGGGAGTATTTATGGAGTGAAGCCCTAAGGCCTGGTCTTGTTGCCCAGAGACAATTTATATCTGTTTGTTTTGTAGTCTCTGTCCATCATTGTCACTGCCCATGTGGCAGAGCTGCTATGGCAAATATGAAACTTTTCACTATCAGTAATGTTCCGTGTGACAGAATTTTTATTCCTTCCATTTAAAAAAGGGTGCTGGAGGGCTCAGTGAATGCACAGTGCATACTAAAATAAGTGATGAAGTTGCCAGAGTGAAACCCTCAGAATGTGGTAAATGAATATGCTGTTCACTATGATGACATCCTTTATTATTTATCTATATATTCTGTTGTCAACAGGATTTCTGCTTCATTTAGTGTGCTGGAGGTGTCATTTCTTGTTTGCATTGATTTCTGTGCAGCCTGTTTGTAGCAGCCCAGCACTCTGGCGTGTAGATGGGTCAGTGCAAAACTATGGTAGAGAAGTCATTGCCTATGAGATCTTTTACCTTGTGTTCCAAAAGCAGGAATGTGGATGGTTTTCAGGAAGTGGGTACTTTTCCTGGATAGATCTGTTCCTTAGGATGCACCAGTGGTGGGTATCGGTTAAAATATGAAAAGCTGTTTTCTGGGGAAACGAGATGGATATTTCTTGTGTTCTTGCACTGCTAGAAAGGTTTGTGATGGCTGTTTTGTTTTTTTTTTTCTGGGGTAGTTGCCAGCTTTGGCAGTCTGTTCTTGAGCCAGTTGGGCACGACGTGGAACCTGATCCAACAAACAATTGCCTCCAAGAGGGGAAATCCCTCTCCCCCTCCTGAAGCTGTCACTTTTCTTCCTTTACATCGAATCTTCTGCTTGCCAAACTAGTTTAGCTCACTAAGTCAGCAGAAGTCAGTAGTTTTTGTGGTTATTCTGGTATTATTTTTGTTCTTTGGGATATATTGACTTGCTGGATAGTCAAATATCAAGCTGTGCAAGTGAAGATTGAAATCTCTTGTCTGGGAGAAGTGAAGGGAGGTACTTGAAGATTCCCTTCTTTTAGCAGCTGTGACTGACCATACCTTTGAAATGGTGTGATGTACTGCAAGACAGGGCTTGAATATTTGATTATATGAATCATGCCCTTTGAGAAGTCAGATCTAACAACCTTCTATTGGCTATTTGAGTCATTTAATACCTCAGAACTTAACCATCTTGTGCCTTAGTTACATTCTTTTGCAGATTGGAAAAGATGCCTTCTTCACAATACATATTCTATGAAAATAAATGAATGTATGAGTATTCAGGTATTGCAGTTGAAAATGCCACAGAAAAGCACATTTGGGTTTTCTTTTTCAGGAGCAGGATTTGAATAGTGTACAATAAACAAATTCTCGAGGAATAAGGTGGGATTTATCTCATAAGGTTTCTTCCTATTTAGAAAAATGCAGAGCATGTTACTTTCTAATTTTAGTGTATCCTAACTTTGACATGCCTGATTTTGCACCCTTAATCATGTTCATTTAATCTGATTTAATTGTGTCAATTAAATTTTCTATGCACTAAAATGTAATTGATAAGGTACTAAGAACAAGCCTTAAAAAGAGAATTTGGGATGCATGTACTAAACATGTTTTTTACTAGTCAGTAAGTTTCGTATTGATTTTAATATAAGTTATGCAAAATACTGCTGGTTCTTTGGTTGAATTTTAGGTATTTATTGAGTCTTTAAACACCTTATTCCCTTATTTCCGTAATATATAGCTGCTAAATATTAGAGTTTTGAAAAAACTAACTAGTATAATATTAGAATTAAAATAACTAAATATTTTTGCTATAACCAGTGGTAAAGTGATTTTAACTAGAAGTTTCATTATTAGGGAGCTGTCTCTTGGTTGTTTACCAAAAATCAGTTTAAGAAGTTTTTACAGGATTTTGTACTTGATGACAAAACTGTGAAACTAAGTAGGAGAGAGAATAAAACCACAATCAAATTTTGTGCTTGCTCCAATTCTTTTAGACCCCATTTCCTTTCCCCTCACTGTAATTTTGATTCTCATGCTCTTGAATCTGGTGCTTCTGCCTCTTTTCTGTTTGGGGTGAGCAAAGCTCAAGGCTGTGAGCACTGCCTGGGATGTTCATCCCCTGACCTGGCTGATGTGCAAGTGTCAGGCCTTGGATCTCCAGTAATTTGAAAGTCAGAGATAATCAGAGCAATTGCTGCTACCCAGATGTTTTGCCATCCTCTGAACGTTCTCTGGACAAGAAGTTTTCAGGAGCCAATCCAGCTGCTGCTTTGAAAAGTAACCCTAAACCACTTTTTTTTTGGGCTGAACTGCCTACAATATTTTTGACCAACTGCAAGTCTATCAATAAAAGTTGTAACTTCCTACTTAGAATTGATTAAACACATTTCCTGTTGCAACCAATAAGTTTAAAGTAAAAATTAATTTCAGCTCTTGACTTTCTATAGTGTGTAACTGCTGTAACTGGAGACTACCAAGGGAGATAGTAATAAAGAGAGGATTACAGCCAGGGAAAGCAAATGCTCATTCTCAATACTGTTTTTTCTGAAGTCTTCTGAAGACAAATCTCTGTTTTCTGAGCCCACATATCTGGACAGTGGGAGGATGTTTGATCATGCTGAGAGTTTAAATTTAATTTTTACTTTATTCACTGGAGAAATTGTAATTCATGTTTGAGACTTGACAAAGTAAGAAATTTATGTTGCTGGAAAGCATAACAGATAGACTGATACAGTAATTCAGGCATAACAGATGGCTGAGTTTCAGGAATGGAATGAAAATTAAAGTGAGATTATAAGCTAGGTATAAAGTACATCCAAAGACCTGATGAAAGAGAAAATGGAAAGAACTGCTTCAAGGGTCAGTATTGGGCACATTTAAGAGTTTGTTTTTTCAAGGTCTTTATAGTCCTATGATGATTATTCTATAATTGTATCCTGTGAGTTTAAACTCTATTGCTTTGTGCTCTGATCCTGGCTGTGATAAGACAGATAATTTGTGAGAGGCTGGAGCACTGGTGGGCTCCCCTGCAAAGAGAAAAAAGGTTCTCTACCTTCAACTCTTCTCTAATGACACCGAGGAGTTACAATATCAGACTGTAAATAGAAATACAATGATGAATTGTAGAGTAGAACAACAAAAAACATGTTTACATGGGGAATACTTTGAAATAGAAGTCCTTGACTAGCAATCCCAATTATTTTTTGCACAGCTGCTCACGTTCCAGCAAAAGAATGTCTTGTTTTGAATTAGCTTCATGTGGTTCAACGGGGAGTCTTATTTATAGATCAAAAGTATTTGCATGGATCTAATCAGGAATGATATAAATTAATGTCTCATCATAAACAAGTGCAGAGACTTGTAAAGTTTTCCTAATATTCTCTTTGCCAAGTTAGACAAGTAGTTTACAGCTTCTACACATGGCACAAGCAGATTTGCACTGCTCTCTGAGCACTGTGCTGTGAACAGTTGTTTCCAGTTTCTAGCAGGTGGCAACATGTATTTGTTTACTGGCTTAGTGGGATGCTTTTATGAGAAATATTTCTGCAGCCTGAGAATAAGGCAGTAGGAATGCTGGCTTTACAGTAATTGTCTGTGTGCTGTGGAGCTGGGAAATGAGCACTGTCTCCTTACCTTTAGCAGTATAATCATCTTGAATAACCTGCTTTGGAAGTTGAACTGACAAATTTGCTTATTTTTTAATATCTTGAGTGCTTTCTACTAAATGTTGAAATTAATTCAAAGGCAGTTAACTAGACCTGAGGTCTCTGTCTCAGCTGGGTGTCCTTTTTCCTTACAGAACAGTCTCTTGTACTTTCTGTCCCACCCCTTTCAGCTTTGAATTCTCCCCTGTGCTGTGCCTCAGATGTAACCAGATGGATAGAAGACAGCCTATTCTAGACTTGCTTTGCCCTAAACACTTTTGGTTGGTGAGAGATGTCGGTTTTAATCTTTCAGATAAGGTAGAGCACTTTGTGACGCTGTATATAAAATGTGAGTGGTGCTTAATCTTTCTCTGCCTTTTTTCTTGTGGAGCATCTGTTTTAATAGTTGATCTCTGAGGGTGCCTACTTGGACATTTGAGGTACTCTGGAGCTTGTTTGAATTGGTACAAGGTCAGGAACCACTGTAGCTAAGTGAATTTGCTGATGTTTGTATGGGAGCTTGTCTCAAGTGTGAAGGAGACATCTCACAGCAGAAGGCTCAGAGGTGCTTGCTTGAAAATGCCACATTTTGGTGTGGACTCCACTTTGGTGGTCTGGCTTCATAGGTTTGGAAAAACATAAGTTAATTCTCTATTGAATGAGAGGCAGTAGTTGTCATTGGGATGTCCTACAGAAGTCTGCACTCTAATAATTTGTGTTCAATGTAGTGGAGAAGTGGGGACAAAAGGGGTGAAATATTCAGAAGCTAAGCTAACTTTACAGTAGCTTTGTGGAGGCTATAAGAAGGGAATGTATTTTCAGATCAGAAAAACCCACACAATGTGGGTGTTCTAGCTGGGACTAGACTTTTAGTTACATAGAATTACAAACCTTGCAATCAGCTTTGTTTAGATCTTGCTCGAATGTGAGCACCTGAAGAACCCTAAGCCTAAACTGAGTTCCAGTGTCACAAATGCAGTGTTGATGGTGTCTACTGTGACCAAGACTTAATTTTGTCCTTCCTACCAGACAGATGCATACTAATGTTCAGCTAAAATAAAAAAAAAAAAACCCAGCCTGCAGCCAAGGTTTGTCCTCAAGAGACTGAGATATTTTGCTGTGCCACGAGCCAATAAATCAATTAGTCTAAGGTCAGCCTTACAGTTAATGCTGAACATTTCTCACAGACAGAAGCTTTAGGGGAGGATGAGGAAAATTTGCAGCTCCTTTTTATTTTTTTGCTTGGGCATAGCAACTATCACAGGCATTCCTTTCACCCAACAGCAATATTGGTTTGGATTAGTTACATAACAGCTGAAACCTGGAGGCATTTTTCTCAATAACAGTACTTGAAGTAGTTAACAAGTTTAGTTTTAGCAGAGGTTGATTGTACTTGCATGAGAAAATCTCTTACTCTAGATAAATTGGATGTGAAAATAGACTTCTCTTGGCTAATACCGAGAACCTTGCTGAAGGAGAATGTCTTAAGATATGGAAGAATTTTTGTATAGGGTTCTTGCAGATAAAAATACCAAACCTGTGGGGTTTAAGAGACTTCTGCAGGGTATCTTGTCCAACCTCCCCATCAGAGCAGAGCTCTTGACAGCACAAGGTTGTGCCAGCTCTGGCTTTGTCTGCCTCATTCTGGAGATCTCCAGGGTACAGCTTCTATCATCTCTTTAGACAACTTTTTCTACTGCTGCAGTGCCTGTGCCCTGAGGAAAAGGCTGAGACCAGTGTGAACCTCCCAAGCTGCAACTTTGCTTTTGAGCCCTGTTGTTCTCTCTGCTGCTGAGATAACTTTGGCTCTGTGATAGTTTTTTTTCCTGAGCTGACTCTTCCAGGAGCTTTCCAGCAGGGCTGCAGTCTGTTCCCGGTCTGTACTGGGATGTGGGGTCTCTCTGGCTCAGGTGTGCAATTTTCTACTCCTTATTGGTACCCTTCTGCTGGCCCAGCCCTGTAGTTTATCAAGGTTCCTTTGAGCTGAATCTCTATGTTATACCAATCCTCCCCTTTGCAAGCTTGATATTGCGCTGGATTTCTGTAGATGTGTTTATTCCTCTGGTTTCCTGATAAGAATTTCAAACATTAATAACTGCTTGGCTCATTATGTGCCCCCAGTCAAGGCACTGATTTAAGCTCTTTGGGCTGTGGTGCAGCCAGTTCACAACCTGTGTGAGCCCTTGGTGCAGCTCCTGCTCCATCACCTCCCAGCTGAGGCTGCTGTGAGATGTGGGGCTTTGTCCTTCCTGGGGTCTTTTGCATTTGGGTTGGTCAAGCATGATGTGTCTGTGGTGTATAAATACCTTGTCCTTCATCTGTTTTTGTGCTTCTGTGTGAGATGATTGTCAAATTAGGAAATGCTGAAATAATCAGTGTGTGTATGTAAGATCTCTGCCATTTTAAATTCCTTCTTGCACCAATTCCCCTTCAGTATATACTAAGTTTTTTGCTTGATTTTATAGGGGAATTTAGAAGTTTCAACTAGAACTTTTCTTCTTTGTTTTGATAATAAAATATTTATATGAACTAAACTGTAACTGAAGCAGAATTCATGCAGTAATTCAAAATTCTCATGCAGAAAACTGCATGTTAGTTTTGAATAGTTTCAAGTACTGTAGTGGTGCAGTTTGTGATGGTTTGTAAAAGCTTTCCCTGAAAAAAAAAAAAACGCACGACAAACCCAAGAATTAACTCAAACTTTGCATTCTCAGGAGCTGGAAGAAGATTTGTGTGTATAAAATATGTATTACTGTGTGGGGAAACATTTTTGTAAAACTTAAACTACAGTGCTATCTGGCTTGGCTGCCTGTTGTTTTATTCCCACTAAAGCAACCTTGAAAATTACATGAAAATAGAAAGAACAGAATTTGCCTCTAGCGAAACATGTTTACAGTAACAGCTGCTCTCAGAGGAACTGCAGAATGTTCACAAAATAGTTTATTTTTGTGTTTATCTATATAGCTGGTAAAGAATCAAATCAATTGACTTAGATATATAGGAACCTAGTACTGATGTTCTGAAAAACAGCTACATTTTCCCACATGAGAGTTTTTTGGGTAGTTTATGAATGCTTTAGCTATATAAAATGTAGCAATAGCTAACGGAAGTCATCAGGATGGTATTTTCCACATAGTTTCAGGGAAGAAGATTTATTTTGATGCATCATAGGCAGGCACTTACTTTTGGGGGCATTTGCATGATCCATCTAATTTTGGTGATCTTTCTTCTGTCATACAGAACAAAAGGTGAGATGTCACTGATTCAAAGTCTTTAAAGTTTACTGATTTTGAGGTTTTTTAAAGCCTCTGCTTTTTTTTTTGCTGCACAACTTGTCTGTTGTACTTGTCTGGTATAAATGCCATCAGCAAAAAAAGCTTAATCACAGGCAAAGATCTGAAGTTTTTTATAAGTCATGGACCTAGAAATGGCTAGTATTGTGCTTCAGAATGAGCAGAGAAAAATAAAATAAACTGAGTTGAAATGCTGCAGTTCAGTTAAAAGCACATGTAGTAGAAAAAAACCCCTGAAACCAAACAAAAAATGTTTGAAGAGCTCCTGGATGCAGCAGTTGATGTATGGGCATCCTTGTGGTTATGTTTGTCCCTTTAATTTCCAGTTCCAGCCCTTACACTGCTGCTAAGTTCATAAAGGCTGCAGTATTGCATTAATCTTTGTCTGCTGCTTTAAACTCAATAAAGCTGCACCACTTGGTCATGACACAATCTAATATCTCTGAGAAGGCAAGTGAAAAAAGCTCCCAAAGATACAACAGTCCATTGGTAGCTTGAGTTGTGGTTGTTTTTCCTTTTCTCCAGTTTGTATGATCTGATTTTGCTTGTATTTGTTCTGTTTCTGTTTCTTTCATCTCATTAGAGATGAAATTGGTGGATCCTGAGCGTTTTGTCAGCTATTGAATAGGGGAAAAGTCAGTGTTTGAATATACATTTAAAGTTCTTATTCAGGTTACTCATTTACTTTTTTTGCTTCATTTACTTTCAAGAGGTTTCAGACTAAGAGATATTTGGAGGATTTGCACTTTCACGTCTTGGTATCCTTTCATATTGTTTTTCCAGAGTTGCATTTAAAGGTAACTTCATTTGTCCATCAGTGTCTGTGAGAGTGCCTGACCCCTTTTACTGGACAGATAGAATTTATCTCTGTTTAGAAGACTGAGGTGCATTCTTCACAAAGAAGATTTAGTACTAAGCTTGTTTTTTGACAGAATTTTTCTAATGTGTGTGAGGTTATTTTGGGCAAAGTCCCATTCACTCTGTCAGCATTGAACAACTAACTTGGCATCATTTTTTTTTTTTAGTCTCCTGCCATGGACGGAATGTTCCAGGGGTGTGTTTATCCTATCAACTTACAAAAAAGAAACATTTCTCAACATCAGTCTTTGCTCTTCATACTGAACACTGAATCTCTTGCTTTCTACAAATGTTATTGTATTTTGTTATAATATGTTTCAGTGATGGGTACTGACTGTTGTCTTTAAGTCTGTATATCTTTAGGTATGTATCCAGAAAAACAACTTAGGTGCTCTAAGTACTGTACTTCTTGAATGTGATGTAAGAGCATATAATGGGTTTAGGACCAGATTAACAGTTATTTAACAGCTGTTTAAATTAACTTGTGACAAACTGCATATGAAATATAAATAAGAACATTCTGAGGAGGAGAAATAAGATGGAGCTCTCATGTATCACCTGCAGAGCCCCATGCTGGGAGTAAAATAGCTTAATGTACTGTGGCTTAAAATATTCGTAAAATATATAATAAAAGTAAGGTATAGAGGTATTTATTGTGTTTTATGCTGTATTTAATGGTGTATTAGGTTTTGGTGCCGCAATGCTTTCAATTTTCTCTAATAAATCCAGAATGTACATTCAGTGCTACATTGCATATTTGTTGCTTCTGCTTATGACCCTTTTACTATCAGAGTCAATGAAATGCATCACTTGCAGAAGACACCCCAGGGACAAGTTCTCTATTAAGATGACTTAACAGGTCTTTCATGTCTCCGGGTGGTACAATAAGAACAAGTCTAAAGTCATCTTGGCTGGAATTTCTGGATGCAAAGGGTGTCTGAAAACATCTTTGGTAATTTTTTTTCTTTTGAGTTTAACGATTTAGTGTGTTCTAACTATGAAAGAGAGAAATACTTGGAATGATTCTAATAAACACTTAAGGAATTGATGCCTAGAACAGAAACATGTGGATTAGATTACTTTTTACTTCAAATTGGTAGTAGCTTATTAGGTACATGTCTCCAGAATTGAATTTTTTTTTGCTCATCCATCAAAAACTGTGTTTATATGAAATAGATGCTATTAATCCATTAAGGTTTTTATCAATGATGTACAGCTCTAATCAGTTTTTAGTAACTACACTGTTCTATAAATTTTCTAAATACAGGAATATCTCACTTTCCCTGGAAAGTGTAATGACTTAATATCTGCAGCGTTCCCTCCTGGGAGTAATCCATTCTTACCAAGTGATTTAATTGGAGTTGATTGAACAAGTCACAGAAGTTAAACATTGCTTTTAAAGGCCTTTGCTAGTTTGAAAATAGCCCTGCAATGTCTTATTTTCTTGAAGCACACACCAAATATAAATTATATTTGGACAAGGAGAACACAATAAATGTGTTAGAAGTGCTCAAGTCAGTAACTGTTATAGCTGGGATTTTTTTTTTATAAAAAAAACCACATCTGTTAATGTAGAGGTGCAGTTTTACTTTGCCAAAAAGGAAGTACTACAGGCATTTTTGGAGTGCAGTGCAGTTGTGAGCAATATTCAGTGTTACTACACTGTACTTTATAATGGGAAGTAATGAAGAAAATCCCATTTTAGTGGTTCACAGTTACAAGTGATGCTTTCAATTGTTTGTAGCTAAGAATGGGACCGAGGGAAAGGAAGATACAACAAAAGGTGAAAATGAAATGTGGCTAACCTTTTCTTCTGAAAGGGAGGTAAAAAATCACTGGAAACATTACAAATATGTTTCTGAGGACTTTTCTGGGGGAAAAAAACTCTGTTCTAGCAGGCACAAGTCTGACATGTTTTTCAATAGAAGATGGCTGAGTTAGTATGGCTGTCACTAGAAGAGAAGACAGTCTATATTTTGTCTTCAAGAAGAAACACTGTCCTTTGGAACAACTCTAAGAGAATCAATATCAAACTGTAAGGGCCTTTTTTTACTGCTTTACTCACTTTTTTTTCTTTTTGTACACTGAATCAATTCATGCTGTGGGCAAGCAAAGTTCTAATCATTGCAGAACAATCAAACTAAGATTTTTAAACTGGTGACCTCCAAAGTTTTTCATGCCTTGCAGATTCAGTTTTCCTTGTTGACAGTATGAGTATTATCACACTAATATTTGAACACAAATTCTTCTTTAAGGGCTTTTAATGCATGTTCTATAGGCATCTGAAGTTCAGAGTTTCACCATCTTTAAAAAAATAACTTGAACTCTCTCTCCAGGGATAACTATATAAATAAAATGTCTTTGCTCTTATGTAGATACATTTAAAGCAAAGAAGTAAAAGCTTAATATTTGACTTCGCTCAGTCCAAATAAGCTTAAATCAATGCTAGTAGATACTGATACAATGTTTATTTTTTATTAAACATTTGAGGTCTTAGGTCTTTACAGAGGGACCTGTATTTGTATTAGTCTATTGAAGGACTTTAGTGTTAGACTCAAGGACTGGGAAAAAGGTATCATCTTCATCTTGTTACTTGAAACTGAAGTAAGCACTTTGGGAGGAGACATCAAGGAATCACAGATCAGAGCACTGGCTGTCACATTCTTCAGAGCTCTTTTTGCTGGATGATGTGAAACCAGGGAGTCCTGTGGTGCCTGTACTTATGTCTTTTTTGAGTCCTTTTTCCCCTCTGATTTCTTCTTCAGACAAAAAAACTTTAAAACAGTTGGAAAGTAAATTGACTGTAAATTATTCTGAATCAGAAGCATACAGGCAGAATCACTTGAGTCTCATTTTGTTAGGTATGGTGCTCCGCTTTAAGCTTGTGTAATAAATGTGAGATCACCTGAAAATCCACTCTACTGAACATTTCTAGAGTGCAATTCTGCCTCATTGCTGGTAGGAAAAGGAGGGGAGGTGCTCTGAATCGTGATTTTTCATAAAATGAGTAAAGCTGTTTTTTCTCTGAGATTTTGTGAGGTTTTATGTAGACTTCAGTCCTGAAAACTAGAAGTAGTAGTGCAAGTAATTGGAGCTTTGTGGTGTTTAGGGTGGGGTTTTTTTGTTGGTTCTTGGTTTGTTTTTTGTCCCAAAGGTAGGGAATACCTGATCTTTTGAATTAGAATTTTGTACTCTGGGAAAAGAAGACTTTGTCATGTTTCTGTAAGACTTTGTGGTTAGTCCAGTGACCTGTTCACTTTTGCACCTTCATTCTGAGGCTGCAGACGTTCAGCTGCATTGTGGCAGGACAGGCAAGGTGTTGCTGGTTTTGCTGGGCTGGAGGTTGTTTCAGAGCGACCACAGGGCATTTGCTAAATGCAGAATAGCACCGTCACATCCTCTTCCTTTGCCTTCCCTCTGATCTCCACCCACGAGCTCTCAGCAGAGCTGCTCCTCATTGCCTGGCAAAGCTCCATCCTCTGGAGCCTTGGCTTTGCACAGAAAGTGCTGCCACTGCCCATCCATGGCTTCCCTGCCTATTCCCAAAGCAATTCTCTTCCCTGGCTGCCTCTCTGGGAGCTCTGTATTGAGGTGTGCACTGTATTCCTTCCCCTCGCTTTCTTTGAATTTCTTTAAATTTGGGTTTTAGTCCTGTGGAGACCTCACTTGCTCACTGTCCCCTGGCAAGGCTGTAGCCTGGCTGGCATGAAGCAATTCCTCAAATTTTTGGCAGCAGGTTGGCAGAAGACATTACACAAATTTTCTAAGAAATCATCCTGCTTGAGTATTGTTGTTAAAGCTGTTGTTTGCTGCAAATATAGGACCAGGCCTTACAGGCGTGTGCTGAGGGTCTGGAAACTGGCAGATCTTACCTTTTCCTTAACCTCTTGCCAGGAATGAGGTGCAGGTATGCAGGACATGTATTGGGATGGCAGATGCTAAGAGGAAATGGTCTGGAGTTGTGTCAGGGGATATTAGGTTGGATATTAGGAAGGTTCTTCACCCAGAGGGTGGTGAGGCACTGGCACTGGTTGCCCAGAGAAGCTGTGGCTGCCCTGTCCCTGGAAGTGTCTAAGGCCAGGTTGGATGGAGCTCTGAACAATCTGGGATCTGCCCATGGCAGGAGGGTTGGAATGAAATGATTTTTAAATCCAAATCTTCTCTGAGTCTATGATAGTAGACTTCTGAACTTTATTGGAACATTCCCAGAGGAGTAGCCTGAAGAACTTCAGTTAGTTTGTATTTGGAGCTGTACAAATGTACTTGAGATTTGAAGATCAAATAAATGTCAAAAATGAAGAATTCCAGAAGTGTTCCATGCCTATTGGGAAGACAGATCGGACCTGGAGCAATAGTTCACTTTGGGTATACAAAACTCCATAGGTTATTTTATGACATGGAAGCAAATTGCTTGGATGGCTTTGCTGAGTTTTCCCTGTAGCTGCCAGAATGCTGAGAGTGTAGTTCTGGTTGTTTCCTGAGCCTGCTGTGGGGTGTATGGAGTTACATTTTTGTGGGCTGGAGTCCTGCAGCCTCTGCTTGTCCAGCAGAGCTTTGAGCCTACCTGTAGCAATAGATGAGCAATGGTTTAATAGCTAAAAACTTGGTTCCCCTTTGTGGGCGTGACAGCAGCGTGTCACAGAGCGAGGCTTGGAGCCATTTCGCCTTATTAATCTGCTGATTAATTCTTACATTTCCTCCCTGGTTATCTCAGGTGCAACCTCAGAGCAATAAAGCTGCTCTGCTCCTGATTCTGTTTGCTGTAATTTTTATTGTAAGCACTGTAATAAGACTGCTCCAGATACATTGATTGCCAAGCTTATTTTAGGTCTTAAAACCATGAGAGATGTGCTCTCGTACACTTGTCATTATATATTGGAGAATTAAAACATAAAATGTGTGGAGGAGGGGAGGCTGCAGGTTTGTAGCTACTGAAATTCCTTTTTATTTTCTGATACATGTGCTTATTTAGAATCTATACAGTGTATTTTTTTATTGCTGTTTGTAGAAACATAGACATTTGAATAACTTTGTTCTACTACTTCAGTAAAAGGGTTGGAACAGATGAATTAAATGAATGCCAACATTTTCTTACTGTAATTTTATAACTGTTTATTCCAAGTTATTTTGGAATTGTGAGTGGTTCATTCCAATTTAACTTTCAGAGTAAGCAGCAGGTATGATAAATTCAAATTCAGTATACAGATACTTCTTTCTATTTTCAGAGGAGAAAAGCCTTCTGTGCCTTATATTTCAATATTCACTAATACCCAGTATATAATCTTTAAATAATTTTTCCATACTTCATAGTTTCTTCCTGAAGTTTTCTTAAGCTAGTTGCGTTTATCCTGATTATTTGTTCTTGCTATTTTCATCTTCAGAATGTTGAAAGTTTACTTTAGTTATAAGCTTTTTTTGGTAAATATCAGTTTTGCTGAGTCTTTTCAGTTGTTTTCCATTTCAAAGGTTTTGAGCAGTGATTTCCAAAACTATTAATAAGAACAGCCGCAGTCTTTAAGGCTTTAAACAAAAAGAATGTTTTTAAGGGTCAGTTTGATGAAAAGCCAAGAATAATGCACAAAGTAATACTTGATGTAATACAGATGGTCTAAATTTCTCATCCTTGTAGGGCCTGGATTTCTTGTCTTTGTAGTTAATCTATAGTGTCCACTTACAGCTGTAAAAACTTCTGAGAAATTAATCTTCTTTATTTCATGATCCAGTTTTTCAACCTCAGTAATCATAAAGTGGCATTAGAGTGAGAACTGCCTAGATGAATTACTGTACATTTCTTTTGATAACAAAGGATTTTTACAGTTATATTTTATATGGATGCTTTATTCTTTTGTCCATTTAAAAAATTTGAATTAATGATTTGATGTAGGAAAGTCTTTTTCTGAAATTCATTATAAGTTTGCCTTTGGTTTAAATTTCAATTTTGCAGTGGAACTGGGGAACTTTCCCATTAATTCTGTATTCATTATTCTTTCTATTAAGGGATGAGCTACCTTAAATGCTCACTTATTTCCATAATGATTGTCCAGTGTATTTGCAGGTTAATGTCTAGTTTATAACTACACTTCCCAGTACTAAAGAGAGTAATAGTTGCTCCTCAAATAATTTCTGGAAGCTATTTCTTTTCCTGAAAACAAACTTGGTTAAAAAATTAAGCTTTTAGGAGAATTGCTCACTGAAGGAAAACAATAGTGTAAGTAGTACTAATTGAATATAGACTTGAAAAGCAGGTATTTTTTATTTGCTTTTGTTTTTAGATTTTTTTTTCAGTCCAGTCTCTCATGAGTAGCAGGTATAACTCTAGAACCATGAATACCTTTGAATGAACATATGACTCAACTGGTCTAACATCAAAATTAGAATGACTCTGGATCTAAATAGCCAATAAGTTTTTTTAAAGTGCCGATTACATTAGCACAGTAGGAAGTTTTTAATGAAGATATTTGAAGATTTAGACTGTTATGTACACACATAAATAAAATAAGTGTAAAACTAGATTATTTTAGACTAACATAATAACAGTCTGCTTTTAGACCATGGTAAATATAAGAGAAGTCAAGTTAGTCAAGAATCTTATTTCCCTTAGTTCTTGATTTTTATTTGAGTATTCCATCATTCAGGTCGTATTTTGTCAGTTTAACTGCATTTTTATGTGATGTTTGATTGATATGTGACAATTGTCCTTTTTGCTGCCTGGTATCATTCACAAGCAGGATTTGTGCACAAGCAGGATGTAATCTGAGCAAACACAATGTGCAAAATTGGAACACAAATGTTTTATTCCAGGGATGGTGATTCCATCTCTTCCTTGGGCAGCCTGTTCCCGTGCCTGACCGCCCTTTAAGTAAAGAAATTTTCCCATTGTTTCATAAAGGTAGAGACTCAATATACACCTTTAGTTTAAAAAGGTTCACTTCATCACAAAACCCTTTATTTTACATGTAACAAGTGTATTTGATGAAAGTCAAATTCAAAAGGGATTATATTTTTGAAATATAGTTTTAGTAATGCAAAATCTGAAGTTTGCAACATCTTTTTTTTTTTAGTTTTTCTGTACAGTGATAAATCAGTCTTGCTATTGATGTTCACTGATCAGGAACTGTAGTGATAGGAGAAGGAGTAATGGGTTCAAACTGAAAGCTGAGAAATTTAGGTTATATATTAGGAAGAAATTCTGTACTGTGAGAGTGGTGAGGCACTGGCACAGGTTGCCCAGAGATGCTGTGGATGCCCCATCCCTGGAAATGTTCAAGGCCAGGTTGGACAGGGTCCTGAGCAACCTGGTCTGATGGAAAGTGTTCCTGCCCATGGTAGAGGGTTGGAATGAGATGATCTTTAAGGTCCTTTTCAACCCCATTCCATGATTCACTTAGAAATTATAACAATATGTTTCATTTAGAAATATATATTGCTGTGAAATGCTTTGATTTCTTTTGTAGTCGAGGAAGTTGAGTACTGAAGATTTGCAGTTTTTAAAAAAAATAAAATGTTTAAATACCAATAGCTCCTATTGCTCTTGAGATGCCAGAAAGATGCATTGAGTTCCATATTACGTATTTAATTTTGATGGAATGACAATCAAGAAGGAAATTTCCTTGTAATTGAGAGTACCAACAATAGTTCTTATAATTGGTTTTAGGCATGGCTTTTAGTGTATAATAGGGGTCAGATATTGATCTCAGTGAAATAAAACTTTCTATGGGGATCATTAAATCATTTATTCTGTGCTGGCATTGGCCTAAGTTATTACTTAACTTGTCATTGTTATAGCAAAAATTTCCTTTGAAATCATTTACTGCTCGATGGGATTTTTAACTGTGCTAATTAATATGATTATTGGTTACTTCCCAGTAATTAAATACCTAGGATGACTTTTGGGATCTCGTGCCTTTGTCCATTAATCTATCATTTACTGTAATAATATCCAAGATGTCAGTATCAATTCAACCTTTATAGACTCACTATTATTAATTTATGGCATTGTTCTTTCAGTCCTTGGGATCTGCAGTAAAAAGTATCCCCACCCCCTGTGATCAGAATTTGCTCACTTGATCCATAGGCAGCCATTTGTTCTCAGGATTACAGGATGTTTTGATGATTCTTAATTTTCTGTTGGGGTTTTTTTTTCCAGTGTTGTCAAATTTGCTACTTTTAATAAGCAATAGGGAATTAAGAATTAGAGTGGGTCAAGTGATTCACTTTGGGAACAGTAGCAGATGCTTTGCTGCTTTCTGAGCCTGTCGTGTTTGTGCTGTGCACTTCTCCAGCTGTGCCCTCTGGGGCAAGCAGGGCCAGTTAGAAATGGCCATCTAACATCAAACAAAAAGCAAAGAAACAGCAATTTTATCCACTGCCGAGTCTGACCAATGTAACTTCCAGAACTGCGTCCATAGCTTATGTTAAACATTATATAACTGCATCTACATGGATGGAAACCAAAATGAAATGTGTCAGGAAGGATTTATTTCAAAAGGGCACATTCTAAAAAGTTGGCTGTTGTACTTACTGGCCATTTAAATAAAACATTTTTGTAAGTGCAGCTTGTAAATGAAGTGAAATACCTGTCAAGGCTTAGTTTAAAAGGTCTGAAGTTGCTATGTTTGCCTTATACAGAAGTCAAAGATATATCTACTTTTTAAAAGCAAATCAATGTTCCATGGTATTTCAGAACAATGTTTGAGTAGTTGTAAAGTAAAGAAATTATAAAAGTTAGATTTCTAAGCTTAATATTTCCATTTCCTTCAAATGCATCTTCTGGCTACTGTTAAATCTGTCATTGCACAGAAGTACTTGAAAACTGTATACTCATGCAAAATTTCATTTCTTGCTATTAAAAAAGTAATTTTATCTTACATTTAAATATGTATTGTCAAGGCTGATTACTGCCTAATTGTATTTTTTTCAGGGAATGTGCATCTAATGGGAAGGGAAAGTTTATTTAGTGGTATATCGTTTTTGCTTTCTAACATATGGTAATATTTTTAGAGTTTATAAATACCCAACTGTATAATTTTGCCAACCCTTATGTGCTCTGGCATATAGATTTCAAAGCATCAGATAACAGACTGATACTTCAGGAGGGAAGAAGCTTTAGTTTCAAGTTCTTTGGGGAATTGCTCCCAGTGGTAACTGCTGGTGAGGGTCTCATCAGCAATGTGAATCCAGACTGGCTCAGAGGAAATGATTTGGGGGAATGGATTTCCACAAGAGGATGTGCCAGTGGAAAGAAAATATCAAGGAGAGAGGTGGTTGTCGTTGGTGTTGTGTAGCTATTGCTTGCTATTTGGTTTTCCTCAGTTACAGGGTAACTTTGATATAATTTAAGATGATCTTGAAATTAACTTGAATTTTATCTCTTTCAAGCATTTCACTTTTCTTCAGTTGATTCCAGTGCAAGAGTCATGTTGTTTGTAGCCCATTTCAGAAGTGTCATGGCATTCCTTCACCTCCTTGCTGGGACCATTCCCAAGGCAAGATGTGGGAGAGCGTGACAGGGACATTTCTCTGGGTGCTAAAGCTTCCCTGAGCATCTTGGGGCAATTTGTGGTGGACTTGAAAGTTGGACAAGATTAAGTGTTCTGTTTTCAGCTGCAAGAGGGAAGAGGAGCTAGGGAGATTCAGCAGAGGCAGGTCCTGTCTGAAGGAGAAGGACAAACTCAGCTTTGTGATGCAAATGATGAGTGAACTCCTGGCAAGCTCCAGTTCGTGGTGGAGGAGGGACTGACTCTGGATATTCCTTTGCAGAGCAAAAATAACAAACAGCCACTTGTCACCCCTCCTGTGACTTGCTTTTCAAAGCCAGACTGTGCCCTCTGGAAGAAAGCTGAACATTTGCTGTCTGAGCATCTTAAACTATAAAATATGTCCTCAAGTGAAGTGAAATGGATAGGGTTGAGCATTTCTACACCTGCATACTGCCAGTATTTACTAAAAGCAAGATCTTATTAAAACAACTGGGAGAGGAGGTTTTTTTTCCTAATCTGAAATTTTATTAATCAGCCAGAATGGAAATTCTAGCACAGAGAGCAAGCTTTCTAAAATCTTTAGCCATGCATTTTCTATTTTTTTTTTTTTTTTTTTTGCCTGATGGGCATTTTATAGCAAAATAATAGTTCAAAATTCAGGTCCTTAATTAACAAGTAAAGAACTGACCCAATGCCAGCAACAACTGAATCACTAATATTTAAGGCCATCTGTTGTAGAATTGTCAGATATTCAGAATTTGACATTTTACTCCCTTTATGCAGATAATTTTCATCTAGATCTTGACACAGAGAAGCTCCCAATCTCAGTCCAGATATGCAGCACTCAGATAAAACAAAGGCACATGTTGTACTTTGGTCTATTTTAAGACTTGATTTTTCAGGGAACAATTTTTTATTTGCTTTTGAACTGTAATATAATTGCAAATATGCTCATCTTGGAGTCTTGAACTTCTGATGTTATTTATTCAAGCAAAATACTTTTATGTTTTCAAATCTAATTATGTGTAGGGAGAGCTGTTATTTAAACATTCAACAAAAGGTTGCAGGGTCTTTATATTCTGGGGGCAGTCTTTGAACTGCTTCTGAAGAAATAATATCAGCAACCAAAGCAAGATAAATATTATTTGCGCCCTGGTTCTCATGCTTTTTCCCCATATGCAGATTCCATAACTATTATATTTTACCTGGTTTAAAATTAATTTATGTACAGTAAATTTAAGCATAAAAATCATGGTGTTTATAATGAGACCATTTAAGTTGTAGTTTGCATTCTTGGTTCTCTACATATGAAAATCCTATAGTCATTTTGTAGACCATTGTTTGCTTTTGTTTTAAGTCTACTTGTTTTAAGAAATTTTTTGAAAACGAACTTTTGTTGTCCCTAAAGTCAGGGCATCTCTTACAGGATTATTTTGGCATTGCTACATGTTCTAACCATACTCCAGATACGGTTTAGTAAAGTTTCTGCAATCTCTCTTCAAACTGTGGAGGAAAATAATTTGTTTCTAAGTAAAAGAAGCATCTCCTAGTATTTGTTTTATAAGAAACATCAGGATTGTCTCTTCTGAAGTTTAATTTGAATTTGTTGTTTAGAAAAGAGGATTTTTTGTTTTTGTCTCCTTTGTTTTCTGAAGACAGGACAATATCAGCTGACTGTTCAGGGTCTAATATTAAGCTGTGAAAGAGTTCCCAGTATTTTGCTGGAGATGCTAATGCTATGGAAGGAAAGGATAAGAGGCAATTGGTACTGAGTCCCTTCCATACAGGCTCCCAAATTCTAAAGGGAAGCCCAAGTTTCACTCAGTTCTTCAGTAACTGAGGGGATAATGCAGGTAGTCTGCTGGTCTTAGGAGCTTGCCTTTCCTCACATAGCTGACAGCTATGAAGGATCAAGGAGGAATAAGCAGAGCTCAGAAGTCATCTTGAGGAGGAGGTGAGGAAGCTGTAGTGCAGAGAAGATAGGACAGCAGGCATTGTGAGGCTCCAAAAGTAAGGAAAACATGAACTACTGAGATTTCCCAGTATGAAAGCAGATTCCAAGGGCAGCAATTTTGCACAGTGATTCCTGCAGACCTTCTGATGAACACCCTTGGAGTGGTACTTTTGAAGTAGTTGGCCAGTGGATGAGTTGTGAACAACTTGGACTACTGATAATTAAAAGTAGCACAGTGAGATTTTCCTGGGAGACTTTTGTTTTTCCTTCTGGATGCAAGACTGCAAAACCCTGTTTTTCTCCAGGTACTCTGATTCCAAGTATCATTCATTTGGCATTACTGGAAGAGCTCAGAATACCAGAAATCAATGGGAAGTTGATCTACTTTATTTAAATTTTTATCTAGACCTTTTTAAAAGTCAGCACTGTGGCAGAGTGTGCCTTGGAGAGCAGCACAGGCCACTGCTGAGGGGCTCACTGATGGGTGCTGAGTGGATGTCTCTTCTCATTCTTGGTGACAGTGTGACATTCTCATAGGCAAGAAATGCCATTCTTCTCTCTGACAGGAGATCAATACAGTCAAATGGTTCAAGAGTTTCTTAAAGAAGCATATTCAGTATATACTGACACAGTCTGACACCACCACATCTCCTCCAGGAAGAGTCCCACAAGGAATAATTCTTCATTTATAGTCATCTGCCTGATGAGGGGTCAAGAGGTTTGAGGATGTGAAGTGGTGGCTTTAGGTGCTGCACATAATGTCCAGTGCTACTTCTCTTGTCTCACACCTCCAGCTTTCTTCCAGAATTAAGAAACACAATTCTTGAGACATGCAAACTACTTTGTCCATGTCTAACTTCCAGTCTTTTAACAATTTTTTTTAAGTCTCTACTTAGATCTTGATGGAGTATTATATTCACAGCTTTGGCCTTATTTTCAAGGTGTTATGAACTTACAACAGTTTAAAACTTTTAGATTAAAACTGCCCTCTTCAGTAACAGAAGCATTCTAAGTAATCAAGAAGAAATAACCTTCAAGTTAATGTGGGTTGGAAATTCTATTTCCTAGTGTAGTGTAGGACTGATATTAATTTCCATTAAAGACTATTATGGTCTTAACACTTTCCAGACCAGCTGCCAAGTGCATTTGCTTGATCTTTCTTCTGTAACAGATATGAACCAGCATATATGTTCAAATAAGGAAACTAAAAATATCTGGCTGCACAGAGAGTTCTCTTCCCAGATATGAGAGTGAGTATAAACTGTGGTAATTTATAGTTACATCAGTTACATCTCAGAAAGATACTGAGATGCTATGATGAATGCAGTTGCCCTAAAACCCTTCTGGAATAAAACAAAAGTTTCATGCATTTGGACTGACTTATTCTGCCAGGTTATTGGTGTATGTAATGTAGGGATCTTGCATGCTGACATGAGCGTGGAGAAGCTTCCCAAGATTTCTCACACCTGCCTAATGATTTCAGTGCCTGTTTGTCCCGCTCTGCAAACTCCAGAATTGCTTCCCTGGAAATATCAAGTAGTTTTGCATTGAAGTAGGTATCAAAAACTGAGCAAGCTGCTGTTCTGTGATGTTTGAGAGCTCTTAAAGGTAACTTTTGAATGCAGAGATGAAGAACACAGGTCCCAGGTTTTTGAGGTCCTGTCTCTAGAGAGGCATCTCAGCACTATGTGAACAGAAGAGAGGAAAATCCAGTTCAAAGTCTGTGTATCTGTAAGCAAATTTTGCAAAAGTTCAGCAAAGCAGCCTGCAGGGACTTTCTCTCCTTTACCTTCCTACTGAATGAAAGAATCAGTGGATGAGCTTAAATGATGAATATAGACAAAACAAAATCATTTTGGAGAATGAGTAGTGTTGGTTACAATATATTATGTCATACCAAACACAGTTGTCAGCCAGTTTCAGATGCATGAGACTAATTGTACTTTCAATTCTTTGTTTCCCCACATTCAATTGTGTTTAAGGATTCAATATCCCAGCCACTAACATTAATCTTCTACATAAGCAATCCCTGTAATTGTGACAGAGATTGTGCATAGAATTTAGCAAGGTGTGAAAGTGCACTGTGTTACTGTGATTGAGATGGGAGTGCAGTTGACTGGAAATTTCTTAAATGTCATGTCAGGAGATGGAGATTGACACCAAAGTGTGAGGGAAAGAATTGCTAATTAAACAATTTCTCTGGTTGAGTATGAAAAGTTGATTGTGGGAAGATGGTCAGTGATGCCTTTGAGGCTGGACAACTCTTTCCAGGAGTCCAAGGGTGAGGGAGCCACAGTGGGAAATAAGTTGGCAGGTATAAACTTGTAGGAATTTTTGTAGTATTCAGTAGCATTTTCTGGTTTGACAAATAGATATTCTAATAGCTGGGGTTTTTACAGCAACAATTTATAGCATTTGCAAACTCTTCCGGATCTATAAAATGCAACACCTTGGTGTGGTTGTGCATCCAGGGATGCTCCATCACTGGAAGTGTTGGATGAGGCTTTGAGTGGCTCTGTGTAGTCCAAGGTGTCCCTGACCATCGTGGAAGAGCAGAGGTTTGGACTAAATGGTCTTTAAATGTCCCTTCTAAACCAAATTATTCTGTGGCTGATGGGTAAAGGTGCAAAGCTTGACAAAGATGGCTTAAATTAAAACACAAAGGGTGCAAATGGAACTTGTCACTTGTTTGGTCTCCTGTCTTATATTGCCTTTTTTGCTTAGTGAGGAGGGAAGACTTTTTTTTGATAAACATTTGAAAAATCCTGTTTAATAGAGTTATACCTGGTCATAAAGAAACTTTGGTCTTTTGACGCCACAAACTTCCAGAGGATTTATGTACCAGACATCTGTAGAATTACATTTCAGAAATGTCAAAGCAATGTAGAAATGCTATTGCTAAATAGGATTAATGATAATTCATAAATTGCATAATTTAAAATATTTTAAATATTGATTTATGGAAAATGCAGAGTAAATCCACTTGATCTTTACCATTTCAGTGTGTATAGGTGATAGAAATTGTCTTCTCATTTAAGTGGGAGAAAGAAATGGTCCAGCATTTGTAATGCATTAAAATACCCCCAACAAAACAAAACTAATCCAAACACATGTAATTTATAGATGGCAATGTACATTTTTTAAAAACCACATTTTTAATTTAGGTACTACTAAAAATTTAATTTTACCAGGACACCTGAGCAAGCAATAGATAAATACTCAGACCAGGTATCTTTTACTCTGACTCCAATGAGTTGCTATAGTCTGAAGAGCAGGAGCTATATAGCAAAGCTTTGACCTTGGTATTTTATTTTTTCAACCAGAACATAACTGGAAACCATCTCTGGAAGTCTAATAATGCAAAATGATTCGTTTTTTCCTTCCTGTTTTTTTTCTTACTTCTTCTAGTAACCGAGCAAAAATTTTATCTGTAGTGGTTAATGGGTGAAACAGTTAAACTTCCTTTCTTAAAATCCGTAGTGAGTATTCTAATTAACACAAAATACAACAAAATTAATTTATACCTACTTGGCTTAAAAATGCCTTGTGTGAAGGATGTCAGGTGTATCCAGTTTAATGCTGCAGTACTGCACATCTTGAAAAGATGAGATGCTAGCTTTCTGTAGGAAAAAGAATTTATTCTAAGGTTTGCGGTGTTGTGATACTGATCCTGCTGTGGTGGTTTGTTGCTGCCACAGGGCAGGAATATGGACAAATGAAAAATGTGACCAAGAATCGTATTTGCCTTATCTGTAGAAAGTTATTTCACTACAATATTTTCTAGGTATAAAAGTAATATTGAAGAAGTAATGCACAGTCATAACATTTAAATATTACACAGTTTGCTTTTTGAGTGGAAAGTATTCAATCTCAAAAATGTTTTCCTTGTACTTGATGTTCTTTCTTGCAGCAGCAAGGGTGCACATATCCATAGAATCATAAAATGCTTTGAGCTGGGGTAGATCTTAAAGATCACCCAGTTCCACCCCTGCCTTGGGCAGGGACACCTTCCACTATCCCAGAGCCCCACCCAACCTGTCCTTGAGACTTCCAGGGATGGGGCACCCACTGCATCTCTAAGCGACTTATTCAATGTCTCACCACCCTCACAGTAAAGAATTTCTTCCTAATATCCAATCTAACCCTGCCCTCTGTCAGTGTGAAGCCATTCCTCCTTGTCCTGTCTCTCCATGCCCTTGTCAAAAGTCCCTCTTCTGCTCTCTTGTAGCCCCTGTAGGTTCTGGAATGGTGCTTCAAGGTCTCCCTGGAGCCTTCTCCAGGCAGGAGACCCCATCTCTCCCAGCCTGTCTCCACAGCAGAGGGGCTCCAAGCCTCTCATCAGCTTAGAGGCTTCCTTTGGACTCATAGTATCCAACAGATGAGGCTTTTTGGTGTAGGGAAAAAAAAACAGGCCTACAGTTCTTTGTCTAAACTTAATTAGCTGTAGCTAAATTTCTAACCTAAATGTCTTTAGATGTGATTTATTTACTTTCAGAACAGAGCTTTCCTTTTTCCTCACTCTTTCTTTTCCACTGCACAAGCATATGTTTTTTTAACCAGCAGTTTTAAGCTATAAAACACTAGTTTCTGGACATCCACGGGCTACTTTTAATAGTAGATCTGTGACAGGTGAACCAGTTTCACATGTGGAGTAGGCACACAGTCCATGTGCCTGGCATTTTTATGTGGGTTTGTGTCTTTCTTGGAGACAAAAAAAAAGGGTCAATAAATCAATAAAAGGTTAAAAGTAATCTTTTCTCCTTGCTGGTTTGAATCCTTTCTAGCAATAGAGATTCATGAAATGCACCAGTAATCGTTTCCTTTCTTAGAGAATTCATTAACCAAGGCATTAGCCTTTTTATTGTCATGAGCGCTGGCTAATACTTTGCATCCTGTTATGCTTTCTCAGGTGCATTAAAATATTAAATACATATTATTCATTTGAGTATGTGGTTCAAATAATGATAATTTTCTGTTTTTAATTAGAGGCAGTTCAGTTGCACTGCTGTTGTCTCTCAAAGTCCCTAAGATTATGTTTCATTCATTCACACAGTTGCTGTCTCTTCTATCCAAATCTCCAAAAAGGAGGAAGGCTTCCAGCTCTTCTGCCTGTTCAGAAAAAAAGCTGAGTGGAGATTGATCTTCTTTCAGTGTAATTTTCTTTCTTTTCAGACTTTGAAAAACGCAGAAGTGATTAACACTGATCTATATTTGACATTTCTGGATTGTTTTCATTTGGAAGTTCTGAAGTTCTTTGTAAGGCAGTAAAGGATCTCTGGGCACTGGGCTGTGGATTTGTGTTGCTTTACAAACCAAATCAGCTGTGAGTGAAGTGAAGGATGCACCCATCAGGTTCAGTTCCTCAGGTCAGGAAAGTAAGAGGCAAAGCCAGGAATTCAACATGTGAGTGAATCAGGTTCATGATGTTAGGCCACACCAGTTTCTTAATTTTCCTTCCTTTAAATCTGTTCATGACTAAGACTGAGGACTGTTACAGTGCTGGTCTTCCTGAAGAAGCTTGTGCTGAGTACCTGAAATGGAAGATTTTAGAGATATTTTTTGATGAGAATCATAGCTGTAATATTGCTCAATGAGTGTTTTCTGACACTAAAGAAATAATTTCAATTTTACTTAAAATGTACATGTCTTAGGTCACTGGCCTTTAATAATTTTCTTATAGCTTGAGTTCTTCAACGAAGTTTTATTCATGACCTAGAAATCTGAGATAGCAGAGATGCTTCCCATCTGTCTGTAGTCATACACATCTGCAGTAATTCATTTTCAGCAGTGAGTAATTTTTGGCTTGTGGACAGATGTATAATTGAGAGAGAATGCTGCTAAGGGAAAAAAAAAGCTCTGGGAAAAAACCCTTATGGTGAAGACAAATACCTCATAAAAAGCTTCTAATGACAGAATTACTACCACAACCTCTTCTACTGTTTTCACCATATTCCCTGTCAAAAAGGCCATTTTACAGTCCTGTGCCATAAAAATAAGGGCTTATGGTTATCAAATTATTACACTAAATTTTGGAAGGCATTTTATTTGGTGCTAAAGTAATTAAAAAGAAATGATAGTCCAAAAGGGAATTCACAGTATTAAAAAATAGTGGACAATATGTCAAAAGCCCATAAGCCTTGGTTTCAGTGGTGTGCTGACAAGAAGTGTTCTTGGCCTTATTTTGAACATTTTTATCAACAGGAAAAAAACACCTTCACTCATAAATAGAGAAAAAATGCTGATGGTACTGAAGTTCTCTTCCAACCTGGAAATTGTGAAATTGTATTCAAATTTTGGGTAATAAATACAGAAGGAGAGACTGTTGGCTGCATTCCTGGGGCAGAAAATCCCTCCTGAAAAGAACTGGCTTTGCACTGGTGATGAAAAAACTGCTGCATTGAATGCAAAGTCTTGTAATCTCAGATGTGGTCCCTGAATGTATTCAAGGACTGTGAAAGGGTGTGGTAAAAGTTCTGCTTTGGGTATTGATGTTACTGCTCCTGCAGTTTCAAGGCTTTGTCTTGTTCTAGCACTCACTAACCAGTATTTTAGTAACTTGCTCTTGAATTTAAGGATGCACAGGTTTGACACAATTTAGGATCAGAAATGTTACTTCCTAGAAGAGTATCAAGGAGCTTGGCCTCTTCTGCAAGGGATGGCTTGGTGATACCTAAGGTGCTTGTGCAAAGAACATCAGGGAGTTCTGTCTGCCAGGCAAAGCTGCAAGAAAATCTGAATCACTGGAAGTTTAAGCCAAACTAACAAGCAAAACCAGCCAGTAATAAAGGACACTTTCTGCTGCAGGAGCTTTCCATGTACTAGGGTGGAGTCTATGGCACTGGCAGTTTTTAAATTATGATGATTTTCTAGGTGTCTCTTAGGCTTTACATTAGAGAGATGCTCAGTTTGATGATTCCAGCAGTACCTTTTGAATGTGTATCAGTACTAACTTGTTAATAGTACTAATAAGTAATAACTTACTTCAGTATTATTTTGCATTTAGGATGTTTTTTTGTGCCTCCCTGTGAGCTGTGGACCCCACTTTTTGCATGGCTGGATCAATCCATTTTGTATTTTCTCTCTGCATTTCCTTAGAATGTAAGGGGTGCCCATGTGTCAGAAGGGGCTGCAGCTCCATCCCTCCCCTGTGCTTGAAGGAAGTATCCTGTTTGTTCTGCTCTTGCTCTTTTAATGCAGCACCTCATTTCTTGGCAAATGCTGGGTGCTGAACTAAACAGACATTTGGTCAGTGGAACACAGTGCAGTCATTGCTGACTGTGAGAACAAAGCATGTGCTGACATTTTCCCTGCCTTTGGCATTTACCAGCTTATGGATTTCTGACCTGGGTTGGTGTTGTGGCTGTTGTTATCAGTGGCCACTGATGTGTTTTCCATAAACTTGTCTTATCCCTTTTAAGAACCACTTAAGGTTTTGGCATCCACAATACCTGTGACACCAGATGTTACAATTTAATTACATACTCCATGACAAAGCTTCCTGTTGTTTTTAATATTCTGGCTTGCTATTTCACTCTGTGCTCCCCAGACATGGAGTTGAGACATGGAGTGTATTTTATTTGCCTTTGTTGTATTCTACTCAGTCATACTGTCTTCAGGCTGGGGGAGTTTTTCAGCAAGCTATTCCATGCTTTGGACCATGCTTACTGCCTGTTCAGGCACTTTTTCTACTCCTCCATCTTTCTGAGATAGATTCACTTTAGGTTTAGGTAATGTCATCAGAATGTTTGGGGTTTTAGTCCTTTTCTGAGTAGCTAACATGCTTTTTGGTGTCTAATTTGGTAATGGCTTCATTTTTGTGATTAATTTATTGATCTTGAAGCTCCCTGTACAGTTTCTCTTAGACTGTACTGACATCTAATGGTAAGGCAAAGTGGCTTAACCATACTTAATGGCAAGATAAATTGTCTGACAGGCAAATATAATTATATATTTCCTTCTTAATTCAGTATTAGGTTTCATAAGACAAGATGGAATAACTTCAGGTTTTGCACAAAAAGGCTGACATATACTATTTCTTCTGGCAATTAATCTCTTTTTGCTCTGCTCAATGTGCCATACTTATTTTTAAGTGTAGCTTAAATCTTTGCAGGGATATTTTTGAGCACAGTGACTGTGATGTGATGGTTTAATACTGTAGAAGTTTTTAGTGTAAGTCACAGGATCTTCAAGAATGTATGTAGGAACAAAAGCTGTCCTGCAGAACTGCTGAAGAGGATGTTCCAGTGTTGTTGCAGCAGTCTCTGCTGCATTTTGAAGAAACCCCCAAACAAAAGTCTTTGTCCTCTTTTACTCATCCTCCTACTTGAGGTTCCTTCATATCTTTAATTGGAAAGTTTTCAAACTCCAATCGATAAATGCTGTTAAATAATGCTTTTATAAATGGAATATAGAAAGAAAAAAAAAGTTCAGATATTAATCTTTGTTATATTCCATGTTAAGGTGTAGTACATTGTGTAATTTCGAGACATAAGCATTACCTAACTTCCATTATGAAACACCAATCCTCTGATCCAAAATTTCTATTTTACACAGATCTGATACTGCTGCTACTGGCATTACAAAGGTTCAACTACAAATTGTAGAGCTTTTTAAAGTAGTGTTTCTTTCTTACATCATAAACTTTATTTTTCCTTTTCACAGAGTTTTAGAGCCCATTTCTTGCCCTAGCCTCAGAAAGTTGACTGCTTTACTGAGTAAATGCATCTTTAGGTTAATGTCCAAATAAAAGAAATTTCTCTTAGCACTTTTATGTCATTTTACTTTTGTCTCTTCATTAACACAATTAAATCCTCTCTTTTGCCAAACACAAGATACTTTGTTTTGTACTACAGAAATATTTTGAAATTTAGATACATTTCAATTTCTCAGTAATAACTTTAAAGGTATGGTTGACTTGGATATAAAGATTTTTATAGTGAGGGTGATGAGACACTGGAGAAGTGTGGAGACTTCCTTATTGGAAATGTTCAAGGCCATGTTGGATGGGGTTTGGGCAACCTGGTCTAGTGGAAGTTGTCCCTGCCCATGACAGGAGGGTTGGAATAAAGGATCTGTTTTCTAAGTGAAACAAACAGTTACTGCAAAACAAAATGTATAATTATTTAGGAAAATTAACGTATTTTTAAGATGAGGAGAAACACTTTGATTGTATTTCCTTATTGCTTCCAGGGTTGTGCAGAATGCCCATTTCAAGGCTTGTGAGATGTGATGGAAAATAGAGGTGTTACCAGTTTGGATGGGAAAGAAGAAGAAGTAAAGCATTAGTGTGAGTTGTCTTGGAAGTTTATCTAATTTTTGATCATCAAAACTGATGGCACTGGAATTTGGAAAGTAAGCTTATAGTATTTCTTGTGATAGCCTTCTATTTTTTGATGGTTGTTAGTAGAAAGAAAAAATATTTGAATAATTCACTATAGTTTCAGACCAAGGAACATAAGTTAGAATGGCTAAGTGAAGTGAAGGTTGATGTTCCCAAGGGTAACACAAATCTTTATGGTCTTATCCTCTAATGACCTGTCAGTCTGTTCTGTGAATTCCATTTCTGTTTTGCATTTCTTATGCTTCATCTTGGGATTTGGGGTGGTCACAAGTCTCTGCCTGCAACTGGCAGTGGTGCAAAGGTAGAAATCAGCCTTTTGCTGTTTGTAGCCTGTGGGTGACAGTCTGAGCTCAGGAGAGTTTAGACTGGATCTCTTTGAGGGTGGGGTAACTAATCTGAGGTGAGGCAGGTTTTCTGTTCAGGTCTAGCTGAAGCACAGTCTGGTCCATGCCAAACTCTCCCATTAGACTGGTGCAAAGGAAAAGGTCCAGCACTGCACACCGCAACATTCTGGGTTTGGGGAGACTCCTTCCCTGATCTTGTGGAATTTGTCACAACCCACACATACACTGGGTGTGTATAATTAGCCCACTGTTGTGCTCTCTTAAAAAAAAAGAATAATTTCTTAGTTTGCTTCCTTTTCATCCTCTTTCTCTGGAGAGATCATAGTTTTTGAATGGGTCTTCCTTCAAATCTCCTCACTCACAGCCAATGTTTTTCCTTTATTTATTACCAGTAGTATCTGTTTGGAAAATTGAATTCAAAGTTGACTTACTTGTTTATCATTTCTGTTTTAGCCTGTAGGATTTGCTCTCTCTGCTGGAAATATATTGGAGAATCACTTTTCCTTTTATCTTGAAGTCTCAGAGTAAAGCTTTTCCTTTCTTAAGAGCTAAATGCTTCAGCAATACCCAGAGACACAGTCTCTCTAAAAAGACACTGGAATAATCTGGTTAACTGAAGAAAAAACTCTAATATTGTTTTCAGCAGTGTATATTTTGATCTAAAATGTGTACTGCTTGAAAGGGTTCTGGGCATTGATTGTGTCTCAGATGGCTTTGTAGGTACTACTTGACATATGATAAGCACTATATATTCTTAAATCACCTGGATTCTCACTTAATCTTAAAATATTGAACTACAGAAGTCTGGTCTTAAATACTATTTGGTATTTGGTGTTCAGGTTTTTAGATCATCAGGCACTGTGCTTGTATTTTTAGTGAATTTCTCAAATACAAATTATTCATGCTGTGGTTTAGCAATTGCAGTAACTAACACTTCCACAATTATAAGGCTTTTGTTTTGCTGGGAAGCACTTCCCATATCATCATCTGCTCTTTCTGTTGGAACACGATGTGTAATAAAACTGTATGAGGGTTCAACTCAGAATGGTGTTAACATGTTAATTTAATTTTTGCTCAATTTTTTTTTTAAACTTATGACAACTTACTATCAATAAAATAATTTTAAAACAATGCTTGAAAGCAAAAAAATTACTTGATTTATATGGCACGCTTTGAAGCTACTGTAGACAGATAGAAAACATCTGGTGACACTTTCTGTGGTAGGTCAATAGTTACAGATGGTCTGTTCTTTACAGCTGTCATCCAGCTTTGTATGCAGAGTGACTACAGTGGAAAAATCTTTTGCTGAATGAATAAACAAAACAGCACAAGGAGGCCAGCAGGCATGTGTGTTTCTACAAGATGGGAAATTAAATAAGCTATAAAAATTTAAACCAAGACTAGTGTTTAAAATGTTCATTATATTCTGGTTTGGTTTTTGTGCTTTAGATCTTTCTATGTGATAACTGAAGGAAGTAGATTATAAAACAGAAATGATAAGCAAATAAATTAAAGACTAGTTTAGGGTTGATCATGTGCACAGGTTTGGGGTGTTGGCTTAAGCAAAGGCTGGTGGTTATATAGTTATATAGTTGGTTTTTAAAATTGTAAAATGTGTTTTATAATCTCTATAAAAAGATTATAAAATTAGACTTGATGTGATGCTTGTACAGTCTTAGAACCACATTCAATATTGAAGGATGTTGTATTTTGTAAGAATATTAATGTCAAGAAATGTAAAAGTGAATTTCTAAAATGGCAACTTTTTTTTAAAGAGTAAAAAAAAAGGGATTTGCATTCCTCATCAATTTTTCTTCTCCCCTTCATGATGGGATGTTGTATTAAGCTGGAATCACACACTGCAAAACAGCAGAAGAATCTTGAATTTGTGGATAAAGAGGTGTGGAGGGGAAGTGAAGAGGCTGAATGAAGTGTTAAAAGCATGATGAATGTTGCACATTAACTCCATTTTAAATTAAAAAAAACACCAAACACAAAGAAGGAACTTTATTAAAAGTCCAAGTGCACAGAGCAGGGCAGTATTGGTAACAGTTTAAATGCAAATGTGCAGTTCTTGATACTCAAAATATTTTTCTTTATAATTTCACTAGGAGTACATGAATCTTGATCATATGTTAATGAAATGTGCCTGTGTTTGGTTTTAGTGAAGTTCAGCCTCTAGAAAGAAACAAGCAGATTTTTAGGTTCAGTCACTTGTAAGGCCATTTAATCCTACCCACTGATGTTAAAAGCTGTTGGGCAGGAATAAAAAGAAACAGGGAGGTGGATTATTTGGCTCATTTTAGTGTGCACAGTGCTTGTACTACAGAGTGCTCTGTGTTTGTTTCTCAAAGTCTACTCAGATATTTAAAGGTGAATAAAAGTGGTGCTCTGTGCTTTTTAGAGCACCTGTATCCTCAGTTTTACCACGTCCACATGCTCTTGTGCATTTTATATTCTGGTGCTATGATTAGGTTCTCATGGAGGGATTTTTCCTCCTCTCTCCCATCCCCCCTTCCTGCTTCTCAGTGGTTTGGCTTAAAGTGCAGCCTGCTTGTTGCAGTGCCCTTACGCTGCCTTGCCCAGCTACATCTGAGAAGTGCCTGGCTCTATCTGCTGCCAGAGAGCTTTGCCTGGTCATGCATAAACCTGCTCCAAATGCCATTTGGTTGATAGAGACATTGGCATTCTCTGTTGTCACCAGGTTGTGTTCCCTCGTGTCTGTGCCCCTTCGCTTGGTTTCCTTCAGCTTCCAAGCTGAAACTCGGGGTTATTTTATCATCGACAGCCTGAAAGTGAAGAGTGAAAGGAGTATTTCCTCTCTCTGTGAGCTTTGTGATGCAGAGTTGTGGCTTTCCAATTTCATCTCAGGTGAAGGTATTTGTGTCATTTCATGGGAGTCATGGACCTGGGCCTGCCCAAGATACCTGCATTAGTTTGTAGTTTGTTCAGTGCAAGGGCAGAAAAGTATTTGACAATCAAAAGGCAGAGAACAGCAGCTGTCTTGGAGCATTTCTGTACTGGATTGTCTGAATTGTGCTGTGTGCTTTGTATCTCTGTGTTTAGGAGACAGTTTGCTGTGAAATACCAGCTCACCTAATATGGTTTAAAAACTTTGTGAGTTTTTAAAAATTCTTTAGATTACATACAGCTCAGCTTCGGATCATCTGGACAAAGGTGCCAAAAATGATGTATTTTAAAGTTTATCCTTCTGTTCACAGGTGGAAATAAGCTTATAAAAGACCAAGCATTTCTGCCTGGTGGCTGGTGTGAGAAGAGCATCACCAAGCTGTGTGGGGACGTTCTTTGAGCTTCCACTCTTATGTCTCTCATGGACAAACACAAAGTGAAGCGGCAACGTCTGGATCGCATATTTGAAGGTTGGACATTTCCATTTCTAACATTAACTCTGTTCATTTTGTGGAATACTGATATTTCTGAAGATTGGAACTTTTCTTTTGGTCATTCAGTGTATTTTCAATGGAGTTGTAGTTCCTGTTGAGATAACATTGAATGTGCACAAATCCTCGTTTTTTGGGTGGAAATGGATCTAGACAAATAAAAGAAACCAGTCTACAGTTCTACCTATTCTACAGTTGAGTTGACTTTCATCTTAGCATTTCACAACATTCTACCCAAACACTGTAAAAGATCGTGGGTTTATATAAAAAAACAATTGCAAAAGGGCAAAATGACCACATGGTGCTCTCAGGAGTCTTTCTCTGCAGGCTTGCTTCATGTAGATTGATTTAACAGCTTCTATCTGATCCTTGAAAGGAAGTAAAAAGTCAGATGAAAACAAAACAAAAATTGCAGAGACCCCCAAATGTTAAATGAGTATTAATAAAAATAGTGTGAATTCTAGTGAAAGGAGTTGTAATCATTTGGGTCTGTCATTTTACCTTAAGTCACAAATGGCAAATTGCACATTCCTGATATTCTTTCCAAATGGGCTTTTAGAGCTGGTATGAAAGCAGGTTGAGGGATAAGTTGTACTATTTTTAAGAATATACATGAATGATCTGGACTAAACTAATTTTTGTATTTAAATGTTAGTTTCTCTCTACAAAGCAAGGGAATAGTTAATTTCTTTTTGACACGATGGGAGACATTGTACAGACTGGTGGGCACGTGGTCTCTGCATCATGTCTAGTGATGTGAACTGCAGGTGAAACATTTGCTCCTCCACATGTTGGTCTTGAGATCCTTTCCCAGCTGCTGTGTTCTCTGAGCAGTCCCTGCCAGTGGATTTTTACCCTTCTTTGTGCCAATGTGAGTGTGACTCTACAATGAGCTACACTGAGAAGCTGATTCATACTACAACCTTTTTTAGGCATATTTTCCATCTGGGTAAATTCCTCAGTTCAGGTCCCTGTTCAGCTGACAGAGCAGTTGCATGGAAGGGGTTGGAAGAGATCAGTGGGGGTTGCTGGGACTGGTTAGCCAAACATAGCCAGAGAAAGGGACATTTCATCCAAGTATCAAAGGGTGCAGCTCCACATTTGGTTTGGGTGATTCATCTCCTTGTCAGTCTCCTAAAAGTGGCCAAGCCCACCCATGGTTGCCAGGTCCAAACTATTACTGTGTCCCACCTAGACTGGCTGGCCAAGTGGTTGAATCTGCACACTGGGGACTGATCCCTGCTCAGGGAAATGGGGAACTGACGGCAGAGGACAATGAAATTGGGAAGACTGCCCCACTTTCTGTGCATCTCTGCAGTTGGATCTGCTAGAAATGACCTAGGAGTGTGCATGCTCCTCTTCTCTGCTCCCAGGCTCAGTTCCCCATCCTTGAGTTTCTGTATCCATCTCTTCAATAAAAAATTGACAATATTATCTTTTTTTTTTTTTTTTTTTTGGCCTGTGTTAGTCAGCTGATTCAGCAAATTGTGAGGAGGAATGACAAACCTGTCCCTTCTGATGGCAGCCAGCAGTTAGAGCAGCTCAGCCCACTCAGTGCAATCTCAGCCTCCTTATGGGCTCATTATACTGAGCAGCAGAACAACGTAAGGGGCAAGAAGTCTGTGATGACGTGGGAAGGAACATTGCCAGGGACAGAGGTGACAGAGCAGCAGCCACTGTGACTGAAATAGCACTGGCTTCCCCCAGGCTCCGTGCTCACATCCAGTGATGCTGTTTAATCAGTGCCTTTTGTCTGGCTTGTTTTTCCCAGCCCTGCACAATTCACTGCATCCACCCTATGGTAAAATCTGTGTGGCCATGCAGTGGAGGGAATTGATCCACTTGAAAAGTAATGTAGGAAAAAAAAGGGTTTTTTTAGCCACCTCTCTGCTTCCCTAATCCCACTTACAAAATAGCCAGGTTTGAAAAATAGAGTGGGAAGGCCAGGCAGAAGATGATCAGGAGGAGAGGGGGTGAAACAACAGATATGGAAACATGCTTGAAATTTTAAAGTTAAATTTGGCTCTTTAAAGTGCTGGAGTTGTTCTGCTCTTGTGTGTCTATATGCTTAAGTGTTCTTTGCAGCTTGTAAACACATTTCCCTGGCTGATGATTTCAAGTTGTGTAAAAAGGGATAAAAACCAGGGGGGTTGGTTTGTTTTATGATGGCTTTTTTCTACATATGGTCCTGTTCAAGTTTATAAATTAATTATGCAGAATTGTTCTCTGATATATATGCCTTTCATAACACAACCTAAATATTTTATATTTTAGAAATACGTGTGATGTTTTACAAAGCTCAGGGAATGCAATGAGCTGTAGAGCTATTAAAGGTGGTTTATCTTCTTGGTCAGCTTTTCTGTTCATCAGTTTGTGCATAGCTTTCTTCTCTTGAACTTCTCCTTAGAAGAGAATATTTTAAGGATGCACTTTATTTCTATTGCAAGTTCACTTAAAAATAGACTGCAATAACTTGCTAACTACTACTGAGCACGTATTTTTCCATGAATTTTTGAACATAACGTGAGCTGGGCAGACATTAACACATTATTTTGTCCATAAAGTGCCATTCTGGTGGTGCCATACAGCACTTGTATCCCTGTTTGAGGAGGGGATGGAAATTCAGTTTCTGAAAAATGGGTGTTGTGGTCCTGGTTCTCAATTGGAAATGCTCACGTTGGGATCACGTGCACAGGGTTGCACACAGCTTTTTCTCTGGCGTTCATGGGTTACCACAAGGGCTCTTGGAAGTTCAATAACTGGGCATGCACAATGTTATTTGAGTTGGGCTGCTTTCCTGTGCCTTCAGGTAACTTGCACACTTGCTTGTAGCAGCTAATCATGCAAATTAAGCAAACTGATCAGGCAGCACTGGATTTACAACCAGTCTGTGAACTAATGACAGTGTGGTGGTATTACTGCTAAATTGCAGCTGATACTCAATGCAGAACAAAACCCCTGTTTCTATTACTTTGGGAGCAATTAGTTCTCTCTTAATGTAGCTGAGTAAGTGATTTTGTCTCTGAGGTACCTGTGTTCCCCTTTGATGATTTCTTAAATATGAAATTGAATATTTGCTTTTAATCCCAAAGCTGTTTGCAATTTCTTTTTTTTTTTTGTGCACATTTCAATGCTCTGCCATTGAAGATTGTCTCTTAAAAACCACAGATATTAAATTCTGCTTTCTAACTTCCACCAGTAGCTGTGAATTATGCTTAGGCATAAGGACATGATTTGAGGCACTCTGAGATGCTAATATTAAACTCACTTCACAATTTGTAAAATAACATTTAGGATTCTTCCCTTGGAGATAAATGGTATCAAGGCATGTGAAAGATTAATTAGTTACTGATTATATTGTTCTTTGTCCCCCTCTCCGGTGATGCTGGTGATTGCAAAGCATAATTACAGTAGTATACATTTGGCAGAACAGTTGGAAGTGTCACAGTGCAAAAAATAAAATGTGTTCATTTTGTGGGTAATTTGAAAAATTCAAAATGTTTTTGGCGTTTTGAAAAGTTGTTATCTCTAATTAAGGTGTTATTCTGCTTTATATTGTAACAAACTGTAAACAATGCTGTTTATTTGCTTATATTCTAGAAGTCTTTAATTAAATGCATGTATGTTTTACTGCCCATTGCTTGGAAGTTACCTTGGGATGTCTGACCTCTGTTGCATTTGCTGGGTGCTGGTGGATGAAGCAGGAAGGAACAGAAGGTGGCTGCATGCAGGGGGAATGTCTGAATTATCTGTGAAAGGGTTTGGTGAACACTGTGAATTAATTTTAAATACATTTTATATATTTATTATGCACTACTTTTGGTGGGTTTCCAAGCTTTAGGGAGCACTGGTGGAGCTGGGAGGAAGAAAGGGGCTTCTCTCATTTCTTCTTGCTTGTTTGCACAGGTATTAGGGATTAAAGTACAGCACAGTGCTGGAAATGTAGCTAGAAAATTGAGAGTGACTTTCCCAATTAGGAAATTGCTTGAAACTAGGAATTTCTTCCCAGAGCACCTCATGTGATATTTATACAGCAAAGACTGCAATGTGTGCCAAGTACAAATCTGTGAAGACCCTGTCTGCCCCTAGACAGATGTTCTTTTTTTTTTTTTTCTAGTTTGGATGAAGCAAAAAGCATCTTAGCACTCAGAATGCTCAAACAATCATTTCCTATTTTTTTTCCCTTTTTATGCAGCACTGATATTAATGTTATTCTTTATATGCATGTTGCTTCATCTTTTTAAAAAGTGCCCAGAAGAAAACTTGGAATGTATTTTAGCTATTTTAACAGTGCTGCTTTATTACCTAAGAAATGAAGAGTTGGCCGGGATCATAAATTGGAAAAGAGAGTGCATATTAATGGGATGAATTTCTGAAATTTCAGATAAAATCTCTCATCTTTGCTTTTATGAAGGGCAGCCTTTCTTTAGGAAGGTTTGATTACTGGCAAATACCCAAGTGTGATGCACTTTGAAGGACAGTAAAAGTGCATGATAAATGAATAGTTTCTTTTCAAGGATATGGCCCGGGCTTTCTTTCCCTTTAAGGAAACATTTGTGTTTTTAGAGCTTCTTTTTTCTGCTTGAAATTTAATAAGATGAATCTTCAGTTCATAGTTGATGTGGAGTATGTTGCTGGTTCCAGGAGGAATGCAAAGGGAAAAAATCAGATATGAATTGAATTTGGTTGTCCTCCCAAATTGATAGAGATAAGTAATAAAAAAATGACTTAGTTAAAAGAGAAATGCATTCACTTTCCTGATTTCTTGTGCGTGCAATAGCTTGGCTTCTTAACAAGTGGAAAGTACCAGACTGACAAATACCCAGTGTTTTCTCATGACCATTGATGGATCCTATCTGATTTATGTAAACTATGATTTGACCCTTTGCAGTTGCGAATGAGGCAGTTTTCTGCATATTAATAAGAAGATGGCCTGCTTTGGCAAGGTCTGGGCTTTCCCTGAATTTCAGCAAGGATTTTTACTAAAGTTGGTCTGTGCCATGTAAGTTGATCCATAAATAAAAGGAAGGAGGAATAAATGTTTCCAGGCAGTGAGTGCCCTTAGCTCTTTCTTCTGGAAGAGGGAATTGCAGATGTCAAGTCCTTTGGAGAACAAGAGGTACCAATTTTCTTAACTGGCATCCAAGTTTGAACAGGTTCTTCATTGCCTCAATTGCTACAGATACTGGAGAAAGAAAGGAAATAATAAAGTGCACAGGCAATGGTAAATCACGTGGTAATTCATAGGGTTTTCTTCCTGTGTACTGCTCTTAGCACTGGGCATACTAAATATGCCAAGTGTTTCTTAAAAAGGGATTAATGGGCTGCCTCATTGCTCAGTGTCTTTGACAGTCTTCAAAAGCCAGCTTAGTGAAGGATTAGGGCAGCAGAGGGAGCTAAAAGATTCCTAATATTTTATCATTTGTTCCCTAAGTCAAAGTAGCTCCTTTATAAAGTACCAATTAACCTTTGCAAAAATGTGATTTTCTAACCTTAAGTGCCTTTGGCAAATACATATAAGGATTTGAACTGGAGTAAATTCCTTTTCTTCGTAGCAATCCAGTATAAATTAAATTAGGAATCAGGTAGTAAAAGCTACCAAAATCTTTCTGCAGGAACAGCCATCAAATCTTTCAAGGGTAGCAAATGAAAGTGTTTAGGCTAGCAGAGTTTTCTATAAATAAGCTATAGAAGAATATTCTATGAGTAAACCAATTTACATTCAGATACAAGTCTTTTAACGTTAAAATGCACACTTCTGTGTATTGCATACAAGCATGTTTTAACAACTCAACACTATTTTTCTGTGTTTTGCTTGTAAGAACTTTGAAAGTATTTCTGAATATTTGGTAATATAGAGAATAAGGTAAAAGGTGCCCTCCAAGAACTGGGAGGTTTTTCTAAGGACTAAGATAAATTGAGTTTGAAATAATAAAATGGTGCTACCAAGAATGTTCACATAACAAGATTGTTTGCCTCTTTCCAAATGAAGATTATCTGTGTATTTTATTTGGATTATGTTTACCCTACTGCAAAAGCATCCTTTATCTCATTAGAATTATAGCTGAAATGCTTCTGCACAGGCTTGTATTTGGTTTTGGGCTGTGTCCTTAATATCAGTGACTGCAGTGCAAGGTGTTTTTAGCTTTCTTTTGGCTTGCTGCTTTTCCAATCTAAGTCTTCAGCTCGACAGCCTTTGCATTTGCATTCACTAAAGTCCTGCGATGTTGCAGAGGTGCTACAGTAACAATGCAAGCTGGATGAAAAGAGACTTGGCTTAGAAGCCTATTTTGCTCTAAGTGATACTAAACAGTAGCTGCTAATGAAAAGCATTACTTCAGTAAGAAAATTTGAGGGGGAAAAATCTACAGAAAAAAGAATTTGATATTTTTAAGTTTTGCTGAAACGTTCATGTCACTGATTTAACTTACGAATGTTGTAAAGAAAACGTGCAATTTTGTGCTGTCCAGCATTATGCATTTTATCTGTGTTGTCACATTTTGATTGATGTATTGAAGTACAATACACTATTATCAGCAGCTATGCTCAGCTGTGATCTATCCAGAATGCTGCATCTTGACACTGTAGTAAAGTCAGAATAGTTTCCCTTAATGTTAGTGTCAAAGACAGTGTTCAATACAGAAAATAATATAGCATGACACTGGTTTTACAGGGTTGTAATAATTGTATTTGTAATATCATAGATATTTGAGTCAGAATCCACTACATAACCACACCTTATCATCTAATTCCTGAGTGATCTCCAGAGAATTTATTCCTCCTATTCTTCTATTAATAAAAATATTTTCAGACTAGATATTTACCTTTTATAAAGTGCAGATGAGTGCCTGGTAAAATTTTTAAAAGCTTTAGAAGTCTTAAGGACTTGATGGTAATATGTTCTTATTTCTGCCTGGGGTCAGGGAAGATGCTCTGATGTTGCTTTACACTGTGCTCTGGAAAACCGAACTTTACAAAGATTAAGTGTCTAGGTAAACATGCTGAAAAATTTACGTAGTCATCTAATTAAAGCTGTCATGTTCGGCTTTCACAGAGGCAGTTCCCATCCTCAGGGAAATGCAGTCTGAGATGCAAAAAAGGATTTTATTTTGTTTCCTCCCTTCGTGCAGTCAGGATGGGAGTGTGATTATGCAAGTGGAAACAAGAAAATAAAAGTGGAGACAGACTTTTAGTGCTGGAGGCTTCTGCTGCTCCATTCTTGTGTCCTCGTTCTAGGAGGTCAATACTGAACTTGAAGGGTGCCTCTCCTTAAGCAGGAGGAATTGCATGGAGGCTTTGCCAGGGAAGGAGAATCTAACAGAGATGTCCCTCCTCATTAGAAAACTCATTGTGGTCTGATGGATGGGTCATTTGGAGTTAAGAAACCCATGTTTTACCTTGTAGCTCTTCTGAAGTCAGATGGGTTAGAAAAACAAAAGCTGCCTCTGCATCTTCTTTTTCTGTGACAGAAAGCAGTCAGAGATGTTCTGGGATATAAATAGCAGCAGGCTGTTGTAATACCCTTGGAATCCCTTTAAAACACGAGGCTTTGCTAATTGTGAAAATAGCTGGCACTTGCTGCAGGTGAGAACATGCCCTTGTGCGCCACTGGAGATCCAGAATTCTGCAGTGGTTTGTGGCCCTGCTCAGGTACCTAAATAAAAAGGTTCCTTCTTCCGCCCTTTCCTATGAGAACTGAATTTAAATTCCTTGTGACTTTGAGCAGATGTATTTGGGATTTTTTTTTTAAAGCCAGAAATTAGCTGTTAAAAATTATTCATGTTTCTCTTTTCCCTGATGCTTATTTTTCAAAGTAACCTCCCATGCACTGAATTTTCAAACCTCTCATTCTGCCAATTAAATGGAGACACAGCAAAAAAACAGAACAAAAATTACAGGCAATGGCAGTAGGAGAGCAAAAGATGAAGAGTAAAGACTCTTTATTCTTTTGATCCTACCTGTATTTTTCACAAAGTTTCCTTGTGTGCTAGATGATGACACTCAAATACAATTAGACTATGACTCCTGCTAATAGGTAATCAAGAATAATTATAAGTGTTAATTAAATACATGATAAATGCCTCTTTTTGTCAAGGAGTGCACATTTGAAGAAATAGTTTTATTAAGAGCTAAGAAAACTTTTTCCCAGGCAATTTTATCACGATTTCTTGTTCCCTGCTGTTCCTTTCTGTCTTGAAGATTGCATCAGTCGCACGCATGTGGTTTTTTCCTGGGTATCAAATACCACTTGGGCAGGTGTTGCTTAATTTCCACAACATCTGCCAGTCATTTCTGGTTGCTGTTGTTGTTGGTTTAGCTAACCTGCAGATGGTCATGTTTGCCCGTTTGTGCAGAGCTCCACAGGCTCCCATGCTTGTTCCCCGAGTGCTGCCCTGCACTTCCATGCAGGCATCATCCATCTATCAAACTCAAATAATTTAGTAACAGTTACATCTTCCTGCAATAAACAAAAGCAGCTGCGCTCTAGCTGTCCTTATCTGCATGAATGCATAGATTGTAAAGGGCTTGTCTGACAAACAAGACAGAAGTTTAGAATTTCAAACTGGAATTTAGGGCATGTAAGTCACAATGAGTCGACACTGATGTTTAGAAACAATATAATAATGCAGAGAATGAATTAGTTACCATAGTAACTGCTTTGTTTTAATAATTTGGTGGGGCAATGAGTAGAAGGAGCTCAGAAAGAAGTAGTATCACTCTTAATTACATGTTGTGCAACGAGAGAGGTTCTGTTCATTAATAGTGGAAATTAGTCTGATTTTATAACAGATTGAAGAATGAATGTATAAGTTTTACTTTAGAAAGGCAATAAGAATGATTTACAGGTTTTTTTTATTCTTATTTCTTCCACCCCTTGGGAAAAGCATAATCACATTTTACATTTTATTATGGCAATGCAGAGTATTGATTTCTTAACAATAAAACATGCTCAATATATTGCATTGTAAGCGTGGCTTCAATCTGTGTGCTGTGATTTGTTGCCTGGCAGTTGTTGGCAGCCTAGCAACATGCTCCAGTCCAGATCTGCAAAAGGATGCGGACACCCAAAGTTAGGAGTTATGGGGAGGGCAGGTTTCTCAGTACTTCAAAACCCATCTAAAATCATCACCTTGAAATCCCTTTGTACTTTATGGATTAAATTCAAGTATACTTTACACCTTCAAGATCACAGAATCAAAGAATGGCTTGGAAGGGACATTAAGGATCATCTGATTTGAACCCCTCTGCCATGGGCAGTGACATCTTCCACTGGACCATGTTGCTCAAAGTCCTGACCTTCTTAATTTTCTTTCCTCTTGCAGATTTGAGCAGTTTTGGGTGGATTTTGTGCTTAAGACAAGGCAGATCCTCAAACTGAACGAGCTCTTTTGGAGGCAGATGCAGAGCGAGCAAAAGCCTTCTGTGATGACAGGCAGCAGGAGTCAGTTGGAGCCTGTTTTGCAGAGAGATGGAGGCACAGTGGTGCTTTCCTCAGAAATTCGTGTGCAGTGCATGTCCCAGCACCTCTCACAGGTGCCTGTGTGGTGATGATGCCGTGTCTGGAGACTGGCAGGTGTCATGGAAGGGATCACTGCTGATGTCCTGCTGGAGCCTTTCACAGGGCACAGCCTCTAATTTGTGTCTGCCTTCTCATCTGGTGCCCTCTTTTATTTTTTTTAATTTTTTTTCTCCTTAATGAAACTTGCAGGAACTTAATTCTCCTTGAGACTACTGGCAGCTTTTGGCTGAAATTTACTGGTGAGTTAAAGATTTAATTATGGAGGGCCCAGCAGGTAGATGGACAGACACAATTACAGCCTGGCTTCCTTTGAAAATCTGTCTGAAAGGCGCTTAGATCTTGCAGACAGAAATAAGATGCCACCTGATTACTGCTTGGCCAAGTAAGTGATGTCCATCACCAGACCTAAATCATGTTCCCTTCCTAGATCACGGAGTCTTAAAGTTGTTTCTCAAAGCACTGCTCTTAACAGTGGCTCCTCAATAGGTGAAGGTGTCTTCCCAGGAAAGGGAAACTTTCTGTTCCAGGTTATCATCAATCCAAAGCTGAGTTTTATGCAGGGAGGTTTGTTACCCTTTCTGTGTTGTTTGCTGCTGTCTGTGTGCCAGGTAATGCAAGCTCAACTCATTGTGTCAAGGGAAAAAGAAGGATAACTAAGCTCAGTAATGACTCAGGAAGGGAAATTCAAGCTTCTCTGTTTCTAGTGCTTCTGTGTATGTCTGTTTTGGAAGGAGATTTAAAACTGTGGGCTGTTTCTTCCCTTTGAGGTGAGTGCCTCCATCACTGGGCTGTTCATGTCCTTGATGCCTCCTCTCTGATCTCATAAGAAACTTGCCCTGATAAAATATTTCTAAAAGCAGTGTATCATACCTTCAGACCATCTTTTCTTCCTTATTCCCTTATCTCTTAGATGTATCTAAATAAAATTAAATTGTGATTTTTTGAAAGGGACGCTAACTTGGTTTGAACTCTCCTTGGTACCTCATCTTTCACTAGAATTCTGAAATGTTTGTTAATATAATCTTAAAGTTTACAAAATCCTTTCCTGCCTAATTTTTGTGTGTCAGTCTGTGAAACTTCTCAGAATGTCAGATGATTAGATGGAGTTTTGCCCCCTGTCCAAGATGTTGATGGAGGGAAGTAAAAGGAAGTTCATTCCACAGCTGCAAACATCCAATGAAGAATTTTTTTAGTCAGTTGCTTCCTTTTGTCTGTGTTAACCATAAATCAGTGGTTATTTTATACGTTCCTTGTGATTACAGTAATCAACAACATGACTGTATCCTGGAATAGTTGGTGAAAGAAACTTCACAGCAAACTCCTTAAAGGCACTGGTGTACCAAGGTGACAGCACTGGTGGTCTTTAGTTGCCTTTTCCCCTCCAATTCTGAGTCTCATTTTGTTTTTCTGCTTCTCTTTTCTAATGAGGGAATAAAATAATTTTTTGTTTCATTCCTGGTTTCCTGATGTTTCTTAAATTATTCTTTGTGATATGTTTTTTTTTTTTCTTGGTCATACACAAGTGGATTTCCACTGAAATTCATTAGCATTAAATGTTAATTTTTTAATTTGATGTTCAGCTCTATTCCATTCACTCTGATTTTATTTGCATTAGTCTTTTATGAATGGAAGTACCAGAAAATATGTTCCTAAAATCATAGTTTCCCACATAGTTTAAAATTATTTAACATTTTACTGTGGGATCACTCATGGAAAACACTCCTGCCCTGCCTGAAGTTGTGGATTCCTCCTTTTCAGAAGAAATACCAATGGGGTTTTTATGTCAGCTTTGGTGGTGCCAAAGGCTTGTTGGATGCAAGCTGGGGTCTGTCCTGAGCCATGAAGGGTTCCAGGAGGATGATGGGCTTGTCCCTCCTGGTAGAATCATCTAATTGGAAAACAAATTTGCTGAATAAAGTTTGTTGGATTTTTCTAGATAAAACCCCTGGAATTTATAGATAAAAACCCTGGAATTTATGCAGTTTTAAAAGCTCTCTTTTTAAATGATTTACAAGGCAGGCTTGTAACTTAGCTTAAACTTGCTTTAAATTACAGGCAGGTTTATCCTTTTGCATTGATAAAATTTGACAGAAGGTTTTTCTGATAGGAGGATGGAGTTCAAAGTTAGAAAAGGTACCTTAGCCTTATTCTATACAAGCCAATTATGAATGTTCAATTCAACAGGAAATGTTTGTACTAATAATTGTGCTAATTGAGCCCAGCTGGCACTGACAAGAGAACACTATTACATTTTGAAGTACTTATTTTTAATAGCTTTATTCATCCCTTGAAACTCCTTTTGAGTATATGTGAGCACACATACACTATATAGATCACTTGAAATTGCAATAAAATATTTTGTATCCAAATATGAGATATTTAATATAAAAAGCATGTTTAAACAGGTAGTTATGGTATTCCTGCACCTGACTCCTCGGTCTTGGAGTAACTGTGACCTCTAATTTGCCTCATGTTTCTTTCTGTTTTGTCTTTTGTGTCCTTTGTGCAGTTCTTTGGCCTGGATGCAGTTTGTATCTGTTCTCTTTTTTGTTTTTTCTTGATGCCTGAGTGTGGCAGTGCTTGTTGTTTTATCAAAGCTGGACTCTGGTTCCTGGAATTCTTTGCCTGTTTGCACCAATTTCGTGGGCCAGAACTGCCACAAAGTACAGAAATTAAAGCCTTACCAGCATTTCTCCACAGGAGCATGGAGGTGTATTTTCTGTAGAAAATCTTTCTTTAATTTGGTGTTATAATAGAACTGCACTTCCATCCAGCATAAAAGGAGGCTGATTTATTAGTAGCAGTTAATTTAAAAGCCTGCTGAATACTTCCCCCTTCCTTCTGCACTATGAGTGGCTGTTTTGATTTTTTTTGTAAGTTTTCAAATGTAGCTGAAGCATGGGACAGACCCTGACTTAGGCTGCCAGGTTTACAGATGCCAGTGTTTTTATAAACCTTAAATTGTCTTTGTTATAATGACTTTATGAAATAGTAGAAGCAGAGTTTTCATGATTTGTAGGAAGTCCGTAAATTCGTGCTTAATTTAGCTGGGCTACTTTACTATCTAAAGGATCAATGGCAAAACTGCTAGAACTTCATATTTTAAGTAAATGTCCTGAAAACTGGAAAGTTCTAGAGAAGTGATTCCTAGCATTCCTTGGCTGTGAAGGACAGAGCAGGGGGAGGGAGGCAAAGCTAAAATTATACATAAAAGCACGTTCAAGCTATCATCATATCCTTGACATTAGGAGTACAATCTGCGTTGTAGATTGGCAGTAATGCCTAATGATTTTGCATCCAAAACCAGATGACATTGTTCTCCCCACTGATATGTGCATAATGGGGTTTTTTTGTGGTTTCTATTAATGATGTATTTCCCTTTTAATCAATTACATTACAACTACATTATGTCCTTTCAGTAGCATTAAAGGATTATGGGTTGAGAAAATAAAAACTAATTTGGTAAAAAGTATAAGCTGGAAAAAAGGAGTTGATTTCAAAAATCCCCACTCCAATATTCATCAACTGATGACCATTCAAGAAACAAGAAATGCTGACACTGTTTCCAGTATTTTGTCTTTTATGACACCTAAAATACCAGGCCATTGAACCAGTTACTTTCAAGCATTAGTTGAGTGTTCAGCTGCACCTGCTCCATTGTCTATTGTGACCTGTGGTGTTAATTTTATTGTAAAATATGTTGTCCACAACAACACTCAGGTTGCTAGTCAAGTACAAGGAAATGTCTTTTAATATTTAGCTCAAGTGAGCAACACTGATTTGGTTGTGTTTTACTTGCTGAAAGGTGTTTTGTTTGGCCTCTGTAGAGGGTAAGAGTAGGCTAAAGCTTTTTCATTCTAGGTTTATTTAAGAATAATATTGGTCATATGATTTTATTAGCCAGGAGAGAAATCAGCATAGGTGCTACTAAGACAGAAATGTATCAAGACTGGTTTCAGCAGTTGGTAAGGTTATTTTAAGATGCACTCACCATTTGAAGATGTTCCATTAATGCTTAAGATTAGCATATTTTTAATTGGCAGGAAATTTGACAGAAACATTTAGAGTATGCTGGATGGGATGTTTTCAGAAGTCAGTTTCTGTGAAGCTTGTCTATAATCCTCCTCAGTTTTATGCTTTTCAAATATGACAGTGTCTTCACTAAAAACATCTATCTGGTTGAAAATAAAGTGGAAGAAAAGATTGCATGATAAACCAGGGTGTCATTCACTGAATTTAGTGTTATTCAATTCAGAAGTGATGTGGAAAAAATGCATTTACAGAAGTTTTATTATGATACCTATACTTACACTGCCAAATACCATAAAAGCTTTGTGTAGCAACTGAGCATCAGCATAGTGAGCTGTCAGCTGCATCAGGTCATTAGGAAAACACCTCATCTCTCATTTTCTCTGGCCACTTTATTTTCTTCTAGTTCTAATTTTCATAATTTTTACTGTATTTTGTCATAGGGGAAAAAACCACTGTAAGCTCATGTTTCAGGGACACAGCCATGTCCATGATATCTTAATTAGATCACAAATTGCTGACAGCATATTGATTATTGGTGTGGTAGCTGGAGCCTGCATTGGCACTGTTGGGCTGTCTGTTCTGGCCTCTCCAGGGTTTGCCACCAGTCAAAGGAAGGAAACAAGAACTCAAACAGCTGCTGTGATGCAAAGATGAGAACTCTTAACGGAAGTAAGTCATGCACTCAGGATTTTTTAGGTTTGCTGATGTGATTTGAAGGTGCCTTCGGCAGGTATCCAAGGTATGAGTGGCATCCTGTGAAGACCTGGGAGGTTGGCGAGGGCTGTTGGAGTTGAAAGCAGGTGACTTTAGGAAGCAGTTCAGGACTTGCCTGAAGTTTGTGATCTTCTCCATGGGCTGTATGTGGATCCAACTGGAAAGCAAGAGTGGGGAGCACGAATGTTTCTCCTTGCAAAAGTCTTGATGAGCTGTGCTTGAAAAGCACCTGACTCAGCACTGCACTTCCATGCTATTGATAGTCAGAACATCAAGTCCCTTTCTGGGAATAAGGAAGAAGATGTTGACCTACTTTAATGGAAGTGTAGCACTTAAAATATTCTCTTCAGCCCTAGGACTGCAAACAGTGTCCTACTTCCCACACACGAGTCCAAACCCCTCTCCTGTTATCTTTGCAAACTTCTTTCTGCTCTCAAAGTGATAACCAGCGTGAAACTGCGGCGTGTAGGTGCAGGAAGCATTTCTTCAGACATCAGGTGAGTTATGAAGCTCTACTGCAGGATACTGTAGGTTACTGAAGTTTCACAAGGGTTGAAAAAGTGAGTAGTTTTGTGGAAGAAAAATCCACTGGGTTTGCTGAGAGAATTCTGATTGATAGAGCTCTTGAATGGCAAATTGCTGGTGGCAGGGAGAGGTTCTGAATTACAAGTCTTGCCCTTTTTTCATCTTCTTTTTCTCACTGTTATTTTCCTGAATCTATCAGCAGGAAAAAAATCCCCCCAGTATTTAGCAAGGTGGACCTTTGGTCTGAACCCATGACAAGCTTTTCTTGCACCCTTGGTTGTGGAAGGCTTCTATCTTCCTTGCCTAAACTTAGTAGAACTTTGGAGGGTCCTTCAGTTCTTTCTCATTATCATTTCAGTTCAGCCTCTTTATTAAAGTCAGAAATTAGAGCTACACTGCCCACTTGTAGTGCATGGTCCATAACCCAGCACATCAGTGCCTGCAACCTCAGGTACCTGCTCCTGTGCATTTCTCATACTTCCCCATTAGGCTTAGCAGTGCCATAAAGAATGCTTTTCACAACTTCAAATATCCATTTTATGGTGTTGTAAAAAAAATTAATTTCCGGGTTTTTTTTTTTATAACTCAGAATGGCTGAAGTATTCAAAGAAAGAGAAGCAGGATATAAAAAAAATAAAAAGTAGCTCCCTGTACTTGCAGTAATGCACAACATGGGATTGATTCATGTAACACATCTGTGATCAGACCCCTACAAGTGGTGTGGTGTGTGATTAAAGATACAGGAGATGAGAACAAGGAGCAGCCAGCTGTGCTTAGAGTCCTTGTGGCAGCAATTTCTCCCTGGAGTTGTTTCCTTACGTGTGAAAGGGTGATAAGACTCATCTGTCTGAGGCTTAACTCATTACTGGTTTTATAGCAAGGTGAAAAGTCTATATATAGTTTAATAAAACCCCCAACAAGCTATTATAGAACAGTGTTACTTAGTATTTAATAATTTGCCTATTCAAGCAACTGTCTGTATTAAGGAATAATTGAAACATATTTACAGAGCAAATCTGAAAGAAAAATAATAGCATTATCAAGCTAAAAAGCTATAGCACGTAATTATTATATACTTACTTCATGATTCAGCAGCTGAGCTGTTTTTGTGCATGTAAATGGTTTTTACCTAATGGATTATTGCAGCAGTTGTGAGTGAGCAGCGCAGGACTCTCCGAAGGGCGTACCTTGAGGACACTGCAGCAGCAATATTTTGCTGTGTCACGAGATTTTATCATGCGTAAAGGACAGATTCCTTCATACCAGGAGTTTTCAGAGGGAAACCACAGTTACCTTTCTGCTGCCAGTGTACAGCAATGCAAAGCGTTCCTAAAAACAAACTGGTTCTGTTAGTACAGGGGTGGTTTTTTTTTTTCTCCTTTCTTTTCATTTAAATATTGCCTCATGAAGTGTCTAACTTATAACAGCAGTTATATAAACTACATCAGGAAAATGAAGAAACTTATGTCTACTTACAGGAATTTTACGAGTGGTATCTTTTATTTCTTATTTTTGAAGCAGGAGCAATAAAAATATAAGTGGATTTTAGTTTGCTGTTACAGTGCTCTATATTTGTCAAGTTCTATTACTAAACAAATAGTAAAAATATTGTGTTGATTTTATTGCTTTAGTAATACAGTTACCAGGACCACTTTACTGCACTTCTCCAAGATTTCCAACATGTTTTAGACTGAGTACATAGAAGTAATTTCTCAGGTCTGGACGGCATCCAGTACATTATAGAAGTGATCTTTTTACACAGCCAGAGATTTGGGTACTAGATAAGGCAGGTATAGTTTCACTAGGATGAGATTTATCTCCAGAAAAAGAAAAATTAAAAATGTAATTACCAGTAAATTGCATTGAACTGGGGATCTGCCCTAAAATAAGGGCAGTGATGCAAACATTAACTAACAGATATTAACCCACAGGCATCTACAAATAAAAGGGGGTGATGTGTCATTTCTAGAACACCTTATCAGTCCTGGGGATGGTCTCAATTACAACTCCGTGTCTGTACCAAGCATTCTTTATACCCCTAAATGTGTAAAATCTACATGATGTGTCCGTGGGCTGTTCAAATACAGTATTGTGTTGACTTGTGGGGTTTTTTTTTGAAGAACAATCTCTTTCTACTGCACTGATAAAGTTGAGGGGAGAATGGAGAAATATCTGGCAAACTTTGGCATTTCTGCAGGAGCCTTTAATGTCAGTCCAAGAAGTAATAGAGCTACAGAGAAATGTGAAGATGCATAGAATGAAGCTGGTAGAATTGTTTGCTTTGGCCTTCCCTCAAACATCTATGTGATAACAGGAAACTTTTCGTTGAACTTGAGAGTCAAATAAATTAAAACAAACATTCCTACTTAAACGAACCTCATCCCCAGCCAGAGCGTAACTTTCTGGTTTATTGAAGTATAACCTCTCAGGTTGTTGAAATATAGCACTAATACAAAATTTTGGGGTCTGCCAAGGTGCTGTTTGATGTCTGTATTACCACAACCATGTTACTGTTTTCAGTACCCTCGGCAGTGGCTGTTTCAGTGAGGAGACATCAGCTGAGCACCCATGGTCACAGCACCTTTTAACTCTGATCCATGGACAAAGGTTTAACGAATTCTGTGGAGATTTTTAAACTTTTTATTTCTGGCCTGAATTCAGAGTTCTATCCCTGATTTTAGTGGTGATGTGATGAGCCACAGTTAAGCCAATGAAATCATGAGTGGAAGAAGAAAGGTCATCTATAAATTGTCTAGGGTTTTACTTGATATGATCTGAAAGTTTCTATCATTTCTAGTCAAATGTAAAGGAACTTGTACTTTGGATAATGCACCTCCTTTAGGTTCTTCAGGTGGTAGGAAGGATCTGAGCCTGAAAAGAACTCAGATCACTTTTCTTGGATCTGAGGCTTAGATGGGAGAGCAGTCATTCTTGAAAGCTACCCTGTTGGCTATGTTTCTGTATCTTGGCAATAAAAGGAACTCATTCCTGATGAGAGAACATTTAGAAGCTGTAATGTACCTCAGGATGTCCACTGTGCTGAATTTTTAATATTGAGGACATTACTTACTCCTTAAAAGCCATCCATGTGTGTGTTTACTTTTCAGAGGGGGGCAAAGAAAAATATGTTGTGTGTTTATGCCTATACTGAAGTTGTGCAGTGCTGTTGATCTCTGTATCCACAATGCAAACAACTTCTCAAAATTTGGTGTGGAAGCTGAATTGCTGTATATTTTAATTTAAATCCTTGTATGCTGTGATGGCAGATCCTACAATTATTTTGTACATTAATTTTCACTTGGAGCTCAGTCTCTTGTTTGGGGTGTACAATTGCATGTTTCAGTTATGGTTTCTATGCCCATGCCTTCCTAAATACTAGAATGTCTCCAATTCTGAAATACTTTCTCTGTGTAGTCAGCATTCTTGGGTGTCTGCCTAACCCTGTTCCCTTTAAAGTAAGTTGTGTATCAGATATTTTTGTTTCCATTTATGTCTGATATTTTGGTGCCCTTTCTTCCTCTGTGTATCAGAATCCACTTGCATCCCTTCAACTGATTTTACCAACATCCTCATTACTTATGCTCCTTCACACACTAAATTAGCATTGAATTATGTGTTGCATGAATTTCCTTGACAGATAAAAGGAAGAACATTTCTTGTGTACTGAATGAGGAAATGAGTACAGTTAAAACATTGTGAAGGCCTGCCATCTGCAAAGAGGGACAGTGTCTGTTTTCTGTGAGAAAGTGAAAAACAATGCAGTGTGCATTGCCCTATCAGAGCACTTGCATCCTTTATACCAAAGAAAGGCTCCCAAGTGTTCCTCAGCTTTTCAGATAGAGACTTTATTTATTAAACTAGCACAAACAAACAAACAAAAAAACCACATTGGTACAAAAAATTGAAGGTACATGTGAGCAAACGTAGAGGAACAATCCTCTGATGATTCAGCTTCCACTTAGGTCCTTATCCCAGAATCCAGAGCTGCGTTCCCCTGGTCGTTATTTCTTCTGTGTGTGTGTCATATTTTATATACATTTTCATCAATGAGGCAGAATGCCTGCTCTGAGTAAGCACTTTGGATTCCATCTCCAAACTCTGCTTTAATCAATATTGTTTGCAGTGACAGAGTGCTGTGTAGAGTCTCCTTTTCTTGTCTAACCTCAGACGGGAAATACAACAGATGGGTTTCACCGTGCGTTGTTGGCAAGGAATAGCATGAAAATAGAAATAAACCTTATTACATATGTGCTTCTCAGCATGATGCTTGTAATCTGCAATAAATATCACTAAAAAAGTGCAAACTTATTGCCAGTTAACCATTAATCAGGGAAAAAAAGTTTAATAGAATGAGCTTGGGAGCAAATTCATCTTAACCTTTACATTAAAAACTGGTGGTAGGGTGGTTTTTTTGTGGTCTCAGATGAGATGACAATATAACTCAGTGTGCTGTCATGAGCTGAAAGAAGATGCAATTATGTGTTTTTCTAGAAACAGCAAATCCATTGTTGTGTGAGCCATATAACAAATACGTAAAACATAACAGACTAAAGGAAGGAATATAATTAGAAGACAAAACTGCATCTCTAATTTTGTTTTCAACAGTACGTAATTCCACAAATTACCAATTAATATTTTAAGTGACCTAAAATCCACCATTACATGTACATCACCTAGGTTTGGTAGATACTCAGTGTTTTCAAGAAAGCTGTAGCGTGTTTTCTGAGCTCTACATGATCCAACTTTTATCAAGACATTTGAGATGATGAAGTGGTTAAAGAAATAAAACCACTTTTAAGAAAATACTAAATCTGTAAAATACTTCCAGCTGGGATGGAGATGATTGGAGGTTGTCAGTGGTTGCCTGTGTGGGGTGAGAGTCCTGTGTACCTCGGTATCCAAGCTGTGCATCCTGTCCCAGCTCCAGTGATGCAGCTGCCCTGGAGGCTTTTTGGAGGTCATAGCTGAGGATGTGTGTTTATCCAGGACTATCAGCAAGATTTAATTTAAAAAATGATTAATCCAGCCTCTTGTTCTTAGGCTAGTTTCTGTGTGTTACTACACTAAGTTATTTATTAAAAAAAAAAAATCCTATCAACTAGGATAAATAAAAGCTTAAAATACTTTTAAATTTGGAGATTAATGGCTGCTTGACTTCTTTGGATAAGGCTAGGTTTCTGGACTCTCTGTGAGATGCTGTGTTCTGCAGGATAATGCACTGTGCTTCTTTCTACTCAGGACTGGGCAGTATTTTTCTAACAGTGATTTCTTCTTCACATTCTTCAAATCTCTTCTTCAAGGACACATTAATCCCAGGGCACCTCTAGGATGTCATGAAATTCAAAACCTTTCTGTTTTTCCCATTACATGTAGCAGGTTATATCAATTTTGGTGGTGATCCTGGTCGTTCTGTATTCCCCAATGGACAGTGAACCTTCTCGGACCCACCACAGACTCATCAGCAATGTCAACTGTTCCCTGAAAAAACAAAATGTTCTCTTTAACAGGAGACTCTGAAGCAAAAATTGATGTCACCTGTTCATCCTTCCCGTTCAATGCTTCCATCATTTCACTGATGTCAATTCTATGCTTCTACTAAAAACAGTGAAAAAAACAGTCAAGATTCAACTGCAGCAATTCATGCAAGCCCAGAACAAATGAATCTTTTACTTCTTTCTGTCAGTCTTCTCAACTGTGGTTTTTACACACACATGCAACACCTTCAATTATATATTTTGATACTGGTTGGTTGAGTAATATCAAAAGAAATGTATCTGTTCAAATCCAGAGTAAATCAATAAAAGTGTAGAAGTGTAAGAAAACAGAATGAATAAAAATGTTTTCTGCCCATGTGGGACTTCACAGCCCTCAGTAATTCAGGCTTCTGGGTTTCCTGAGTGTCAGAAACCATAAAGCATTTGAGACTAACTTGGCTTCCAGAGGACACATTTAGTTACACTCTGTCCCCCATCTCCCGTCCTGTCTGAGGTGTGAGGTTCCTTACAGACACACCTTGCTGCTCCTGGACAGGCTTCCATGACCAGGGCAGAGGAGAACTTAAAACAGCATTAATTAATTTAATGCAATCTCTGTTTGCTTTGACTTTTCCAATTCAGCTGTAGTAGGTAATGTGCAGCTGTTTCCATTCTTCAGCTTTAGTAAGACCAGAAAATATTTATAAATTACTATTTTCTTTTTTTTTTTAATCAATAAGTTTCTTCATGTTAGTCTGTTGACAGTCCCTTGAAGACTTTGAAGGTTTTGGCATGGCTGGATCACAATGAGCCATGGCAAGTTGGTTTACATATTTTATTGAGACCACAGATGTTATCTTAAACACAGGCTCTGCATTCTTATTCTCCCTTTTTAACATATAATTTTCTCCCCCCTCTTTTTTCTTTTTTAAGAGCTTCAAATTTTTTTTTGTTTGCACTAAGCAGATATTTCCATTGTAACAATATCTAGCTAATTAATAAAAAAATGCAAATCAGCATATATAACCTCAAATATTTTCATGTAACATTCCTATTGCCTCATGCTATGACTATCTGTTTTTGTTCTCCCATCTCTTCTGGCTGACTCTTCAAATACAGAAAATCTACTCCTCTGTATCCTTGTAAAATCCCATTTCTCTGCAGTGTTACATGCTCTAGTGAGCCATTTAATGTAGACCTCAGTTGTTTTCACTTAGTGATGCTGTAAATTTTAGGTATTTCACTCTTCCTCACCCCAAAAGCCCAGTGGACCAAAAGGACAGTTTGATCTTTTCAGATACTTTCACTTCTAGAGAATGAGTTTACCCTTTTGGTGATGGGATTTCCTCTTGTGAGGGTGGGGGAAATGTCAGATTCAAAATGTACTGCACTCAGCAAAGGGAGTAACTGGACAATTTTAAAATGAGAACTTGACTAAAACTGGTTTGAGGAGAATGAGGGGGACAGCTTAACTTCTGACATTTTTGGTGTCTCTTGATTTATCTGTAGCTATATAAACAAATGACAGGTCTTAAGTATTGGGATATAGAAATTTTTTTCTTTTCTCATTGCACCCATTTTGTCTTTAAAAAAATACTTAAGTCCAGTCTTTCTAGACACAATTCTCATAATATTTCATAATGGAAATAAAAATCCATTTTTTGTATATTAATGCTCTCCTGTAAACACTGAGAGCAACACGGTTATTTTTTATGGATATTTGAAGTATTTATTGTAGGGAGTATGTTAGTGCTGGATTAAAGAGAACGGATAAGGTACTTATCAAGGCACTGTGGATGTCAGTTTGGGAAGACCTTGGTACTACATGGTGCTCTGCAAAGGTTTTTCCAAAAATTGCACTATTTTCAACAATTAATTTTAATTCTTACATCATCATCCTTGTTATTAATCAATTCTCCACCTTTTAAATTTTGTGCCTGTATTATTGTTAAATTTGATTTTTTAAAATGACTCCTGCTTTCTTATTCTGATATATTCAACACTTTATGACTAAATGACTGTTTAAATGGCTGTGTAGGGCAAGTAGCACTGTGTACTTGGTGAAGTTTGTATGTTTGGAGACTGAGTCAAGTTATGTGGACCTTCTCATGGGATTAAATTTTCTTTCTAGATTCTTCACTGGTGCAAAATAGGAAATAATACTTCCTAGTGCTACCCAGAAAATTCTGGGTGCCCCAGACATGACACTGCTACAAAATGAAGAAATACTGTTGAAAATATTTGTTTGCTTTGTTACTTTGGCTTTGAGTGTTTGGGTTATTGAAGGGATGAGGACGTTTGCTTAGTTGGTGTAGGGAATTTCTACTTCAAACAAGATGAAACTGGTTTTTCCTTGAATGGCTGTAGCTTTTCACCCATTTTTAAGTGCTGTCCACACCAAGGACTGCTGCGGGGAGCTTTGCGACCTTGTTAAATTACTCCCAGCGTTTCCTTTTTTAAACTGTATTGCATTTTTCTTTTGTGATTAAGTGAAAAGTAATTTTGTTCAAATAATTTTAGTGTTGTAAGTGACATGAAAGTGTTATAAGTATGCAATGGGAGCTGTTCTTCCTCATCTGGCAGTTGCAGGTTTGTTTGGGTGGTGGAGGAGAGATGTGTGTCTGGAGCAGGGATTTACAGCCCAGATTAAGTTACAACACTTGTATTTTTCCATTATGTATTATTCAATGCATTTTAGCAAAGAACTGAAATAGGATGTGTCAGGGTATCACAGAGTTCAGCCTTCACTACAGGATCAGTTCCTGCTTTTTTTTTGAGAATTACAGAGGTTTTCTCCTTCACAGAAAGAAGCCTCAAGTACAGGCAAGGCTTCTGGTTTGAAGCCTTAGTATTGCCAGTACTTCTAAAAATGGTTCAGCCTATTTTTTTTTTTGTTGGCAGAATCATTTTTTGAGCTTCTGAAGGGTATTAACTGTTCAAAAAAGGCATATATGAACAAACAAATATAAAAATAAATGTTAAGCTGTTGTTTCTGATTTAACCATCAAAACTGCTCTATTCTTACCCCTGTTGCAAGAGGGGCTGAGAGAAGAAGTCTCACTCTAGTGAGAATGTGGGCACAAAATGCAATAAATTATGTTAGTGTATATTTTGCCTAGTTTTATATCTTCAGTTAGTGGGTTGCTGTCTGTATTTCAGACAGCTTTGAAAATGAACATATTCCTTTCAGTGAAAAATAGATTTATATCATCCAAATTGAACAGTATTGGCATTCCAGGTAGGCTAAGTATTCTGTTATCCATGATCTAAAGAGTTGATGAAGGGATAGAGAAGTAGGAAAAAAGTACACCTTCTTTTTTAAAGAAGAAGTAATTAATAAATACATGTAAAACGTCCAAAAGCATTCCTCATGCATGCAGAGCTGCAATGAGAAAGTGGGCAAGGGAACTGAGGTTTGTTGGCCTCCTTGTGAGCAGGTAGGGAAGCTCAGGAGCATTTTCAATTGAAGTGTTCATGCTTAAGATAATTCAGGTTTTTTAATCAACTGGTAGTTTCTTTCCAAGTCAAAACAATAGCTGAAACCTAACCAATGTCAGCTCTGCAGTCAGTTTATCATGGGATTAAATAGATCTGAAATGTTATCTTAAGACTATTATTAACTGTTAATTGGCATTTAATTCCAGTTAGTTTTAATCTAAACACTTTTCTGCGAGGAGTTTGTTTTGCAGGACAAAAGGAAAAGCATGTTTGTGTACACACACACAGAGTTCAGTGATGTCTGATCTAATACAGCATCAAGGGGAAACAGCTGTGATTTAATGAGCACCAAGCTGAATGAAGTTCATAACTAGGACTGCATTATTGATGTTCTTGGAAGGGTTTGAGAAAACTTCTCACCCTGCACACAGCTTCAGAGTTTAACCACTGAGGGAGGTGGTGCCAGGAGCAGGGTTGTGTCTGCAAAACTCCAGAGCTGGGTCGTTCAGTTCTGTGTAATTGCGTAATTAAAATGCAGCGTTTCGTGTAACACACCTCACTCAGCAGAGAGAGAAAGAGAGGCAGAGAGAGGTCCTCCAGCTCCTTGACACCTCTGCAGAAATCCCACCCTTTTGGTCTGTATCCCTGCTGGCCTGCTCAGGCAAAGGAGGATCCCTTTGGAAGAGGGATTCGGGTTCAGTGCCTCCAGGGCAGTCCTGGACTGCTCCAGCAATACCGAGTGATTTAACGATACTGTTTGATTGTTCTGGGGATAGGGAGACAGGTACAGGCAAAGACTCTGGTTTGATGCCTTGGTATTGGCAGTGCTTCTAAAAATGGTTAAACCTGCTTAAGCAGTAGCAGTTTTTGGCAGGACCATTTCTTTCAGAGGTTCTGAAGACTCCAGTGTGCCGAAGGCAGCCATGTGGTGTGCAGGGCAGCTTCTTTCACCTCTCCAGAGGAGTCTTCACCCTTCATTTCTAAACCACCACAGTGTTTTGAAATCCAGACATTATCTCTTCTTTAAAAAAGAGAAGGTTCAGCACAGCCCTCAGCACTTGTGTGTTTTATGGAATACTGCGGAGCTTATTGTGAATTAATTCAAGACTCATAAAAATTAGTATTTACTGCTACTAAGAATTATAGGCTTCTACCTTATGAGCTACCAGGAGTGAAGAAACAAGCTGAGGTTTGGGTTTTGGCGGCCTCTTGAAGGTCAGTGAGACCTTGGTTGTTGGAGTAAAAGCATCCACCAAGCCTGAGCGTGACTCCAACCACAGAGGCCGATCCCTCGGTACGTGCCCAGCGCTGTCCAAGATCTGGAGCCAGGACACGTCACTCAGGACCATCTGCTGAATAAGGATGTTGCAGAGTCCAGACTCAGCCCTTGTGTAAGCAACTGTAGGCACAGCTTCACCCTGTGTGTCTCAGCTCCCAGCATAACCATGGATGGAATGAGAACGGAGTGGTTGCTGCTGTAAAACTTGGCTAAAGAACTATTTCTTCCCGCAGAAATTTGTCACCAGGTCTTGTTCAAAAAGAAAGAATATTTTTCTAAAAGGTGTGGTGTTGCAGGAGAGGTTACCAGTGGAGCACTGAGCTTGGCTTGCTTCATGTGGATTGCCTGGCGTGAGTAGAGGGACTGTGCTAATGGCTGAATTGGAAGGCATCCTAAAAATACCAAGGAATCGGGATATTGTATAGAAATAACTGAGATTACATTGAATGCTGGGCTAATAGAAGTAGAATCAAATTCAAAATATAAAATCAAAGGTCATATCTTCTAAGTGAGTAAAAGCAGAGTTTTGTAAAATAGAAACTTGCAACAAGATTCTCATTATAGATAAATAGTACTTGGATGATCACGGGATGTGCTTTAGCAGCCCCTGTGATATGCATAAAAACAAATGAACAGAATATTCTGCTCTATCAGTATGAGTTCATCATTTCTGAACAGTTTAATGAGTAAGGTGAAGAGGCTGTCATCTCAGAGGGAGACATGAGGAGTGTATTCATCCTTAGATACTGTGGGGAGCAGGAGGAAAAGAACTGAAAGCCAACGACTGCAGAAGGAAAAAAATGGTACAAACACCTGCTGAATGAATTGAGGTTGAATTCTGGAAGAGGATTCCTGATGGGCAGAGCACCCAAAGTCCACCACAGCTTTCCAAGGAGAGTGGTGGCAACAAAAAAAAAAAAACCCAAACAAACAAACAAACAAATCAACAAAACAAAAGCAGGAATTGTCTTAATAAGGAAATTTAAGTTCATGAAAGAAATTATTTTACATAGCTCCTATAACATCCCAAGGGAAATCTTCTCAGACCTGTGCTTCTAAAAAATTTGTTATGCTGATGGTGCTCTTAATGCTTTATTCAAACTATTATCTTTATCTGGGCAAAGTGTGGATGTTTTCAACTAGACTTGAGACAATCTGCTCTGGAAGTAAAATCCTGTTGGGATAAATGTTGTGATACAATTACCTTGATAAGTAGGCTAAATGTGTAATGGTAAGAGAAGAACATAGTTAAGTAATGTATAAAATATCTCACCACAAAAGAATGTACAAATATCCTTCAAAAGGAGCTCAAAAGTTCCAAAACAACACTCTAGGGAAGAAAATCTAGGAGAAAGTAAATTAGCTACAGATACTCATTTCTGGATGATTTTCTTAATAGTTGCTGTTTTGAGAAAGCTGATGGATTCTTAAAAGCCAATTTTAGATTGTAATGCAGTATCAACTGTTTTCTTAAATTCCTTATGCTCTCAAAATTGCACTCATGAAACATCAGCTATGTTTACCAAAATATTTTCAAATTTAGATGAGGGTTGCAACACAGGGAGATAGTTCAAAGAAAGAAGTGTGTATCTAGTGTTGACAGTTTTGCAAAATGATGTGAATATGCATTCAGAATTTTCACGGTAACTGAAAAAAATAGATTTTTACTCTTCCAAAAAAAAACCACACCCCAAACCCCAACCCTATCATTATAACACATTTTGACTTTAAAATACCATTTTTTCTTGTGCTTTAAAACAGAAAGTATCAAGGCTTTTTAGTGGAGCAATTTATTCTATCACCATTGAAAACAAATGTGGAGAAAGAAAACTCGATCTTTTTGTTACATTTCAGTGCAAAAAAAATAGACCCTGTAAATCTGTGACTTTTAATGCCCTACAAGAGTGCAAAAGTAACAAGAAGAGCTTGGCCAAAAAAACAATAACCTGAGTTCATTGTTGTATCATGGTAACTGCATACTAAATGCTGTAAATTTGGCAATTTAATAGATGAGTAAAATAAATGTTCAGATCACTGACAGCACAGAGATTGCCTGGCCCCCACCCCAAAGCTGCCCTGTGACCTCCCTGCCCTCACCCACAGGGGCTGTTTGGGAATGAAAGTTACCTGAAGTTACTGAGCTCTGGGGCCTCAAAATAAGATCTTTGTGGATCTGTTGGAGCCATTCCAGAGGAGGCCACGAAGATGCTCAGAGGGCTGGAGCACCTCTGCTATGAAGACAACTGAGAGAACACCTTCCAGAACCTTAAGGGGGTGGCATGAGAGCTGCAGAGGGCATGGAGAGACAGGACAAGGGGGAACGGCTTCAAACTGGCAGAAGGCAGGGTTAGATCATATATCAGGCAGAAATTCTTCCCTGTGGAAGTGGTGAGGCACAGGCACAGGTTGCCCAGAGAAGCTGTGGCTGCCCCATCCCTGGAAATGTTCCAGGCTGGGTTGGATGGGGATTGGAGCAGCCTGGTCTGGTGGAAGGTGTCCCTGCCTGTGGCAGGGGGTTGGAGCTGGATGATCTTTAAGGTCCCTCCCAACCCAATCCATTCTGTGATTCTGTGATAACTGGATGTACAGACAGGATAAATGCAGCTGTCTCAGAGTCAGCACTCACAGCATGACAGGGACTTAGCAGAAATGTTGGTACTTTTGGAGAAATTGTGGTCTATCAAGACCTCTGACAACGTGGGGGTTGCTTGCTTTGAGTCAGAGAAGTAGTGCAGCAGTAGACAAATTTTAATTTGCTTTTAATTGAGTAACTTAAGATCTTCAATAATTCCACTTTCCAAGAAAGAATGAGGCAACTTAGTCTTGAAGTACTTAATGAAATGATTATTGAACTGGGTCAGGCCCATAAAGTGCCCTCTAGCCCAATGTCCTGTATGAAACAGAACGCAAACCCAGGCCAGCTATGGATGGTACTTCCAATACTTCCAGCCTTCAGATATTTCCAGAGTATGGACTTCCAACCTGACACAGCTTCTGTGTTGCACTCAGTGATATATAAATATATAGATATATATTTATTTTTCCCCCTGGAAGCAAGGCTGGTGCTCCCTTTGACTTCTGTGGACTTAGGACCCTGCCCTCGTCTGGGAAGGGGAAGGTGCATTAGAAGAAAATGTACCAGGATTGAGTGACTGGTACCAGATAAAAAAGTAATAATGGACATTTTTGGCCACTGGAATGGCTCACAGATGTTCAGCATAGAAATGTTGTCATTTGGTGATAAGATAAAGACACCCTGGTATGTTTGATTATAATACTTAACATTACACATTTTAGAGCAGACTAGATATACATATCTGCATGTATGCAGTCTTAATATCAGGGATAAATTTGTGTAATTATAGCTCATAATTTGTCTTGTTGCAGCTATTTTTGAAAGTTAAATAATTGCTGATAGAAGGGAGTGGTAATTTATGGCAAGAGAAAATGCTCTTGCCTCATCTTATGTGGAGGGTGGTGGGTGTAATTCTGAAGCTGGTCCTGTTTGCTGCTTCTCTAAAATATGCACTGCTGCTATCTGTAGGCACGTTTTGGGGACTGAAAAGATTCACAGCAATGTGGGTATTTTCTTAGTAAATGAAATGATCACCATGCAGAACGCTTGTAAAATATTTAGATAAATGGTTGTCTGTAAGTGGGGATATGTGGGTATGTTTTCCAAATAAAGATACTTAATTTTGAAAGAAAATAGCATAATGAATTTCTGGTTGCTAATAATATGCCAGAGAATAGATTTTTTTTTAAACTGATCTAGGTTGCCACAGCTAGGGAAGGCAGCAGCTTATTTAAGTAGTAAGCTGTTTTTAAGGAACCATGTCTGTTTATTAATCTAACAAATGGTTAGATTGAAATGTGGATATTGCCTTTGAGAAGATGAATGTCATGAGAAGGAGCTGATGGGATTATAACTTTGAATGTGTTCCTGTTTATGTGTTTAATGTATTATTAAATGTCATTTGTTTAAGAAAGAATTAAGTTAATAATGGATCTAGTGTAAACAAATATAGTTTTTGTATCACTTAGGCTCTATTTGATTTTTGTTTCATGACAGCAGTACAGAATTCAGATTCCATTATTTATTAGCTAGAAAGGAGGACGGGAAACAGCACGTCGTGTGTTTACCTAGGAAATCCGTGGAAGTTGAGGAAGCAGCTAAATATTATGGATGTAAAATACTCCAAGTATGAAAGTACACTGGCAGGAGATGCTGGATATTTTGCTATAAAAGAAATACTTGGAAGATCTGACAAGACACCGATCATGTGAAGATACCCTGAAAGCACCACGGATCTGGCCTTGTAGAGGATTAAAGCTGATTTAGGACAGCCTTCTAATGCAGTTGGTGTCGCATAGAGAGACCAAGAACTAAGAAGTTTCAGGAACTAATAATTGTAAACTTTAATAAACAGGATCTCAGTATTTTAAATTCTTCATTTAGGACATGATTCAGAGCTGTGTAGGAATAACCCAACACAGACAGTGGACACTGAGGATGTCTTCAAGTGTGTTCCTCCCAGCAGTAAAGCCTTTGCCATAAGAGATGCTCCATCCTCCTCCATGAGGAAGGAAGGACTTCTCCAACACCTTTACAGAAAGCTGGGAGAGCTCTTCTCACTTCATTTCTCAGTGGGGGAAAATATCCATGCAGGGAAACACTTTATCATGTGTGTAAAGCCTAAGACCTTCAAATTCAATGGGATTCGTTGTGCTCCTAAGTTCAAGCAAGTTCTTTAAACTTAGACTTATTCAGCAGGCCCAAAATTATGACAAGCAGGGTCAGTCTATCTACACTGGCTTTGTGTATTTAAGTATATTTGCTGTCATCCCAAATGTGCTAAAAATCTTTGTGTACTCCAGTAATGCCTGCTGAAGTCTGACTAGTTAAGGAAATAATTCGGTGTAACTATTTCCCCCTGTAGGTAATCTGTTTTTATTACTTTTAACACCAAAATCAGCATCATATTTGAAGGAATAAATTACAAAACAAGGAGAAGTCTAGAAAGCAGTTATTGTGGATATGGTAGTGAATTCTCTAGCCACCCCTTCACTATGGGGTTTGGTGGGTTTTTTTTGGTTACTTTTGGTTGTGCTTTGTAAAACATGTTTATAGACTATGTCAGCAATGTTCTTCCTCAGTTGCTGTTGCAAAGACTATTTTCGTAGTTTATCACAAAATGCCAGATTTGCTCAGCATGTAATTTAATCTTATGCTTGGAAGCATCCACATTACTTGGTTATCATGAAATTATTCTTTAATAAAAATGTATGCTTTGTGATCTATATTTTATTAATTTGGTGAGTCAGTTTATCGATTGTTGCAGATGCCATGAATGTATAATTTGTCACAGTTATTGGTTGCCTGTCAGCAGTTCCTAGTGTCACAGTGTTCTTGGCTCTTGGGGCACCTTAGGAAAAAAAACCTCTCTTGATCTGCAAAAGAAAAGCTTTCTCCTGTAAATTATCATCAGGTCTTGGGTTGCTATTGGGTTTATCACGTCACAGTGTGTATTTTCCTGTATTAGCCAAACTCTGTGAATGCATTCATAACGTGGCCTGCTCAGGCAAGGGCTTTGAGCAAACACAATTTAGTGACTTTAAATGCTGGGGTTGAGGTCAAAAGGAGCACAACATCAGAAATGGGAGGTGCAGGCTTTGTCACTGTTTCAGTTTGCTCTGAATTTAGGAGTTTTTGGGGCCACCAGACTGGAAAAACAGAAAAAAAAATCAGAGGCTTTTTTATCCCCCTCTTCTACAGTAGATAATTTCTGCTGTAATATAAAGCAGTCGTGAGTTTTGTTGATTAAAAAGTTTATTTTCAAGAACGAGTGTTAATGAATTTGAATTTTAAAAAGGCTGTTTATTCCGAATATTTTAGCAAAGCAGGTATTTACACCCACAGTCGTTCGACTTGAATAAGAAACTTTGCTAAGAATTTCGCAGCGGTGATACAGATTAAAGCTTTGCATGCTGGAGTGGAGCTGTGTGATGGAAACATCTGCTGGTTTCGTTTTGTTATTTTTAAAGGCTGGTTCTGCATCCTGGGAGCTTGTGGAAGGCATGCACAGAGATTGTGTGCCCTGCCAAAAACCAGTGGCTGAGCTGGGATTTTGGCTGGAGCAGGTACAGTGCTTTATATCCCCTCATCTTGGATTCTCTAAAATATTACTCTCTGGTGCTTCCCAGTGATTGGTAGTGATGTAGGCAAGGGCGTCCTTCCATATGGTGCAGGACAAGTTCCCTCGGGGTTCCCCAAGTTTTTGCTCTCTATAATTAAGATACAGTGCGTTGACTACATTAAAAAATCCGGGAAAAGGCCCTGCCCAAAATAGGATGAGCAGAGGGAAGTTAAAAAGGGGGAGCGAGAGAGAGGGAGAGGAGAGAAATAATAAGAAAAAAAAAAAACAAGAAAGAAAAAGGTTTGGGAAAAAGAACGCGGGTGGGGAAGGAAAAAATAGAGGAAAAAGGGAGGAAAAGAATTAATCGCGGGGGGCGGGCGAGGAGCGGGCAGAGCCGCTCCCCGCCCCCGCCGCTCCCGGCCGCCGCCGCCTAATGAGCTGCGCGCTGATTGGTCGAGCGCCGGCGGCGGGCGGCCACCATTGGCTGCGGGCGCGGCGCTCTCCGCCCCCATTGGTCCGCCCGCCTGCCCCGTATTTTCAGCAGCGGCGGCGGCGGTGGCGGCGGATTCCGGTGCGGAGCCGGCGGCGGGATGCAAGGTGGGCGTGTGGGCGGATGGATGGATGGATGGATGGATGGATGGATGGATGGATGGATGGATGGATGGATGGAGGGCGGCATAGGGGATGGATGGATGGATGGATGGATGGATGCTCGGTGCTCGGCGCGGTGCCCCATCCCTGCGCACCGTCCTGAGCCGCGATGGTTGATTTTTCTTTTTTTTAATTTTTTTTTAATAATTATTTTCGCACCGCACCCCCCGGCGGCCGCTGGGCGGGGGCTGCGCCAGCGCAGCGCCGGGGGCAGCGCCGGCCGCATCCTGCCCGCTGCTCGGGGGATGCGGCTCTTTGTGCCGGGGGCAGCGCGAGTTCAGCCGGGCAGTGCTGCTGCCGGCAATCCGGGGAGATGGATCCCGGGCGGGCTGTGCCGTTCCCGGAGCCGGGGGTGCCCCGGGACCGGCGGCGCTGCGGTGCGGGGTCCCCGCCGCCCGTCCCGGAGCTGCGCTGCCCTCAACTTGGCGAGCGCGGAGTTGGCGCTGCGGGTGCCTCCGCTTGGGAAATCGAGGTTTTTGCGTGTGCGGAATTGCGGAAAGTAAATGGGAATCGGCTGGGGGATGTTGGCGGATCCCAGAGGAAAACCCGGGATTCTTCCCATAAGTTGTTTCTGTGGATTTGCCAGATATTAAATAACTCCCCTTGGGTTAATTGGAGATCGATGTGGTTGTGTGCGGTTATCTGAACATACTTTGTTTGGTTTGAGTTTAAAATAACAAATATGAAGTTAGATACTCTCTATTTTTATCTTGCCTTGTAAATCTGTTATACGTTTCATGGACAAATTTAGCTCTGTTATTTTGCAACATATCTCCTCTCTTTTTCCTGAGGTGTTTTACAATCAACTGTGTTTGTTATCTTTCTTCTGTATATTTAACAGCTTATGAAAACCGCATCCACATTTTTAACTTCTGAGTTTCCTGGTGGTTTTCATAGCAAAAGTTATTTCGGATGGAGATCTGTTTTCAGACGGAGAAATCTGCTGACAGATTTTGCAACTTTTTCCTCTGTGGCATTTTTCTCTGCATAAGGCTGCAGTTAGGACTGGGTTCTGTGTTTTATGTGCTATCTAGTAGTTAGCTGGGAATTTAAATACACTGTGAGCATCCCCAGCTGGAGATGGTGCTGGAAGCTGTAGAATATTTCTATGACCATTTCTTTGACATGTGAACAGTGGAAATTTTGGATAGAAATAACTATCTATGGCCACGCAGAAATCAGTGCTTGAATGTTTCTTTTGAATAAAATTGCCACTCAACCTTTAAGGTGCCTTATGTAGAATTTGTGTTAAAATCAGTGGTTCTGTCTGTGTGCTCAGTGTGGTTTATACCTCCATGTGTGATTAACCCCTTGCTGTGCACTGCAGGGGCTGAAGGATGCTTGTGGGGCCAGCTCTGCTGCTAGGCCTAAAAACCTAATATTTTTGTGGCTAGCCTAAAGCTGCAAGAATCAATACAGGTTTTTACATGGAGTGATGGAAGAATTCCAGTCTGGCCCTACCGAGCAGGAGCAGCCCCTGCTCCCCTGGGATGTGGGGAGTGGCAGAGGAGCTGCACTGCCCCAGGCTCCTGTGTCCTCACCTCTTGCCCGAGCACCCATGGGTGCACAAACATCCTGAATGCCAGCAGGGACTGTGACAGGGGGATGCTTGTTGGGAAAAACGATGATGAATGGGAGCAGCACCTGTTGCACCACGGGTGATTTGTCATCTCCCAGGGAAAAGCTGTGCACCTGCAGTTCAGTGATCATCTACCCAAATCGTCTGGAATCAGAGACACCCAGGGAGTCTAACTTGAATTTATCAGTGTGTTATAATGAAGTGATTGTGATTACTTGAGTAGGTGAGAAGTCCAGAGAGTTATATGTGAACAATTATTATTATTTATTAAATAAATGTTATTTATGCAAGCGATCTGTCCTTTTAAAATGAAGCCAGCTACAGTTCAGTAACTGCTGTTTGAAAGGAGAAATACCCGTGTGTACATTTTATGGCACTTTGATTTCGTTACATAATGCATGCATAATTTTCACGCATTATATAAACTTTTTTCAGAACATCTCGAGAAAACAGACAAAATAAGGTCTACGTCAGTTTGATACCCAGTGAGACTTTTTTAGCCTAAGTAGCAAATTCTGGTTTCTAATAGTGTGTAAACAAACTGCAGCCAGGCTGGCAGGCGTTGCCTGCTTGTGGCAGTAACAGAAATATGAAAGATGACGTGAGCACTGCAGAACTGAATTACCCTCCACGCCTCCTGCTTGTTTTCTCACCCAGGCAGGTGAGGGGGAGCAGATGAAGGCTTTGCTTTCCTTTTGGCATAGTACTGGATTGCTTCTCTGGTACCAGGTAGAGATCCTGTGACCCCACAGAGCTGGAGAAAACCTTGTGGTTTCTTATGCTAAATGTTGCTAAGTGTAGACTTAATATCTAAAGGAGATGCGTGTTACTAAAAATATATATTTTCCAAGTATAAATAGATAGTAAACTCCTAATGAATATTTTTCTGAATAATTGAAAATAAAAGAAGGTCGGGTTAGAAAAAGTGAAAGCCTTTTAGTTGGTTTTTTGGGGTTATATTTTTTTTCCTAATTGTATGAGTTGGATAACAGTTAGACTCCAGTATGCACAAGAAGATTCACATAGATAAAATGAATTTGCTGAACATAGATTACTAGAGATTTGGCATCAGTAATATGGATAAATCATACATTAATTACAAAACAATCTCTGAATTTCTTATTTTCCCTACTTGTGCGTCTGAAACAATCAAAGTTTTTGCAGGTGCCATCTAGTTTTGTAGCTGGTTTTTGTTGGTGTTTTTCCTTTTATTGTGACATTGATGGATGGAGAGAGACCATTTCCTTGGTGAAATGTGAGGGATTATTGAGTCTTCATGGTGGTAGTTTCTGTCTAATAGCGATGTGACTTATGGTAGCACTTTTCCCTGATAGCAGCAATGTTTATTTCAAAAGTATAATTTTCATATTTAAACACATGCAGCGCTAGATTGGAAAACTTTTAATGACAATTGCATGGCATGTTTGTTTGTAAATGGTTATGTTGAATGACGGGAGAAAAATTAATTTGTAGTTTCTAAAGATCTGTGATTTTTATATCTGTTATTTAACAGAGCTGTAATGTTATCACTGAGCGCTGCCAGTTGGGTATAAAGTGCAATGTGTAACATTTCCTGGTAGTGGAGTTGCTCTAACTGGAGAAATAATTTAAGCGGTACAAGGATTTTTATAGCCCTCTTGTCACAATTAGCTGTTTTGATGAAATATGAATTTACACAACATCTGCCTTTCGGGACTGGCGTTCCCATCGGAGCCCGCTCACTCCCAAACCAGCAGCGTCCTGCCTGGAGCTTCTTGGCAGGGCAGGATGGGCTGGAGCCTGCCTGGTGGACAGGAAACCATGGCAGCGTAGGGATTCGCTTGGCTATCTCCTTGGGAAACTTGGGCAGGAAATGCAGCTGATTGATGGCTGTGAGTGTGAAACCTTTCGGTTTCACTTTAGCAGGGGCCTTGCTTAGGCACAGCGATGTCCCTGACCTGCAGCTGGCTCATCCTATTCTCACTCCTGCAGTCCCTGCTCATCCCCCTCATTCCTGTGCTTGTGTGTAGGCAAAAAACATGGCATGTGAGGCCTGTTGGTGTGGTGGGGTGGTTGGCATACAGTATTGCAGTTGATTTTGGAGGGAACAGTCCTGAAGTCCTGAAGCTGCAGATGAGGACTTGAAATGAGATGGGGGAATCCAGCTGGACCTTGCAGCATCAAAGGGGGATGGGTTGTCTCATCAAGGATGTGCTCTACATCCCTGTAATGGTCATCTTCTTACCAGAGGGGAAGAGCTGGCATTTTATATGGTTACTCCTGTCAAATTTGTCTCCTCATAGACCACTGTGTCTTTTGCTCTTTTATTTTCCTTCACCATGGGGTGGAGAGCGCCTCTCACCACTCCTGGCTAAGCTCAGAGATGATCATTAATGTCTAACTGCTAAAGTTTTTGAGTGCATCCCAGGAAAGGCAAGTTCACAGGAGGGTAAAGTAGCCTGAGAGACACTGATACTCCTCCTTGGTAAGGGCTGGTTTGGGAGGAGAGGTCAGGAGGTGCTTTCAGAAAGATGCAGCTTCCCATCATGGGCCAGCTTAGAGCACAAATAGTCTTTCATACCGATGAAAAACGGGCACAGTGATGAGAGACTGTGGAAAAATGCAAAAAATAATTCTGTACCACTTCTCCCACTTTTCATACGTGGGCTATCTTGACTGGTAAACGTTCCAGACCGCTGCTGTCCCTCAGGGAAGAAACTGTCCAAGTGTAAGGTCTGAGCCTGGCATGGCGGAATGGGCAATATTCCATACGCGGGAGTGGTTCTGAAACATTGACACTAAGTGCTGTTGGCACAACATCCTGCAAATTTTGAGGCACAATATTAAGAAATGAGTACTCAAACTGGAGGTTGTACAACTTGGAAAGTCTGGCATGTCAGTTCTCTTGGGCTGTGTAAGCGATCTCAGTGCTCGCTGCTATTTTTGCCGTCATTCAGGGCAAAATAATTGAGGTCGTTCATCAAGCAAGCTGTGGTGTTGTGAAGGCAGCAGCAGACTGTGCCCTGTGCTACCTTTACATCCACATTTTAGGAGATGAAGTAAAAATAGTACCAAGTGTCATATCTTGGTGAAGCCATCCCAACAAAACCTCCTGGTTCTTGCACAGATATTTAGTCCAGCCTTCTTCTGCTGCTGCTACCTGAGGCTTTGCTTCTGATTGATCTCTTACTCAATAATTGGAAATTATTACAATTGCTTAGTCAGACTGAAAAATTATGTGTAACAGGTTGCTGTTACAGTGAAGATCAATCATGTTACCTTTGAGCTAGTTTAATGTGGTGAAGGAAAGAGCCCAGACTAGTTAATTGTCTCTTCTTTGGGTTATCCTTCTATAAAATGGGGATAATCGTCATTATGAAAGATGCTTTAGGACTCACTAAGTATTTCTGAATCACTTAGGAATAGTAGTTAAAAAAATAATTGCCTAGTAAATTGTCTACTTAATAAAATATAAAAATAAAAGGTGTAGAATATATTAGGCTTCATAATCATTTAAATAGATGCATGTAGTTTATTTACCTTCTCAGTGAGAGCTAACAGCCATTGAAAGCTAATCGGTCTTTAGGAAAACTATATTGGCAAAATGAGATTATTTAAATTAAGGTTTCCAGTTCACTAGCTTAAATTACTTTTACACTTACGATTTAGGCTCTGATTTAAATCATACTTTGTACTGTTAGTGTTCAAAATTTATCATCAACATTGAAGCTGTGAACACAAAAGACGTTCTTGGCAAGACTTGCGGAATGCAATGTCAGTGTGTTTCTCTGGAATACAAAAAATTTTAGAAAACAAAGCCTTTCCCTTGACACTTAAGACTTCTGATATTTGGGGGAAAAAAGCCTTAACAAGACAAGCTGAAAATGGTTGTATTTGAGTCAACAGACTAATGGGTGGCTGTTCCAATGGCCTGGAAGGGGCCAAGGGCTGAGTAAGGGTACTGCTGGCACGTGGCTCTGTGGTAATTGGTCATTTTAGAAGGGAAGGAATATTTATAAAGATTTTCTTGAATAAATAATATCAATCTCTTCATCAAATATAAAAAGACTGGTAATGTTTGCTGTTGTTTTTGTTGATTAAGTGAAATATCAAGAAAATTGTTCTGCATTACCAGCAGAAATACTGCAGAGTGGAAAGGACTTCCTAGAGCTTTTTATTCATTTATTGTTCTGCTGAGCAATTAGAGGAACAAAATCTCTTTACATCTTTCTTGCACTTGACAGATTGGCATTTGTTTTTCTCTCTGTTTAAAAAAACACCAAACAACCAACAAGATTTTCTTCAGTAAGGAAGGAAGTTTAGACCAAAGTTTCCAGAATTTGTGACTCTTATTCTTGTGTTACCACAGCTGGGAATATGAAGGGGAAGGTGTGGGCTTCATGTGAAAGTTGTGGGTAGCCTTGTAAGCTGTGCAAGGCTGTAAATCCTCAAAACCGCCTCTGCCTCCCAGCAGTTTTCCATGGATCCTGGGGCAGCTGGAGTACAGTGGGGTCCCAGGGGTGGGGGAGCCACAGGTGATGCTCAGGTGAGTGCATTGAAATGGTCACAGGGGATGGACTGCTTACTCTTTTCACAGGACCCATATATGCTCAAGCTTTTTTCAAAATTAAATGCCTGTGAAATCAGGGGCAGAAGAATGGCTCTGGGCATGGACTTACTAGCCCTTCACTTGCCTTTAGGAAATGTTGTAAGCAGGGATCTGATTTGCATTCGTTAAGAAATGGTAATTTCAGCTTTAAATAATGATGCTTTAAATTGTGATTTGCATTTGTATCTTTAAGGAGTAAATACCAGATTGCATACGTAGTTTTGTACCTTCCTTTTTTCGTTCTTCCTCAGAATATCTTGGAATAGAATAACCTCTGAGTTGTTACTGTGGCTTATTGGCATCACATTTTGAAACCCAAGTTCAATAATCATATTTCCTATCCTCTCCAAAAAAAAAAAAAAAAAGGAAAGAAATCCATTATTTGCTGAATTGTTCAAAAATGTTTGACTCTTTCTGTGTGTACCCACTTCAGTGACCAGAATGTCAATGGAGGCTTTGTTTAAATGTTTTTCTTTATCTTTTTCCTTCCAATCCCACCCACACATACACCTGTTCATCTAAGTCTTTTGGGCCAGAAACCAGTTTACTTGCTTGGGCTTTATGGCTTTTTTTTTTTTCCTCCTGCTCCATTCAGTTAACTGCTTGCTGTCAGTTCTGGCACATCCCCTTGTTTTCTGTAAGTTGCCCATGGAAAAAAGGCTTGTTTGTAAAGGCAAAGAGGTAATCTGGCTGGGAGTTAGATTAACTGTTGCAGTAGCTCATGATAAACATCTGTTGCAATACTCCCAGATGAGAACATTGCCTTCAAAACTATTTACAGCACATTTTGAACCGTTCACTTTACTTGTGGTTTTATTCTTTTCCCCCCTCCAATTACTAAATTCTTTTGAAAGGACATAAATCCATAGAGTCCATCTCAGAGACTGTGTTTATTTTATGATACAGACAAGGAAATGTGGTTGTTGAGTTACTGTTCATGTGCTGGAGCCTGTGAATATTTCTGACTGGAGCACAGGAGTGTGTGCATTCCTTAATAAAATCCAACTGCAGAGCAGGCCCCTGGGAGTGCTGCTGTGTGTGTCCATGCTCTGCCTGTGCTGGAGTCCTCTGAATGTTTTCCTCCTGCTCTGAATTTGGCAAGATAAGGCTGGTGGGGAGTGGAGTTTAACTTGGATCTGAAACCCAAGGGTGGGTATGTGGTTGGAAGGATTTGGCCAACTGGGCTTGGGACTTTGCCATTGAGGAAACCTTCTGCTGTTTATTTGGAATGTTTTTTAAAGTTAGTTAGTTAGTTAGTTAGTTTTATACATTTTTTTAAAAAGTTTTTTAATTCTAGATTGAATGGATGCAATAGTGACAGTTTCTCCTGCAGCTGGCTTTTGAAGTTAGGTCTGCCAGCAGCCACTTACTGCTGTAGCTGAGGATCAGCAAACAAACAAAGCAAGCTTTGGTAGGTTTTCCCAAAACATCAACAACCTTCTCCCCCACCCCACCCAAACCACAAAACCAAACCATTCTTGGTGTCTCTGGGAAAATAACATTGGAAAACAGTATGGAATACCTCAAATGGTGAGTGTTTTCCAAAAAATCGTTTCTGTTTCTTATGTTAATAAGGACAGTGCTCTTAATGTAATCATGTTCAAATTATTTTCACCCATATTTCTCAGAAGTTGAAAAGTGTTTTGTGCTGAATTTCATGTCTAAATGTTTCCTATCACAATCAAAGAAATGATCTGAGTTCTTTACATACGTGTTGATCTTCACCAGAATTAACTCTCTTTGCACAGCAGTCTAACAAACACAGACAATGAAATGGGGGATTTCCAAATATCGAAGCTACCAGTAATAAAATACAAGAGTCTGTAACTTTATTTCTTGCTGATTTTCTCAGGTCTGGCAGAACCCATGTTGTTTTAGCAATAAATCTGTAAGAACAGCTGTTCTGATTCAGAACAAGCACTTATAATTCAATATCCTGTCTCTGATGGTGATCAGCAAGTATCTAGGGAAACATACAAGAACAGTGATAAAGCAGTGGAATCTAAGGTGAGATTTCTTAAGTTTACCAGTTTAATGGAGGCAGCAGAGTTTTCAGAATCTGCTTCCTAATCATAATGCTGAAATGACAGGCACTTAACAGCCTCGGCTTTCTCTTAAAGACTGTGGCAGAGATGGGACAACAAAAAAAGGAAAAAAGAGTGAAAAGTAATGGGTAGTATGTAAAAGAGAGAGAAATAATGGGATAGGCTAGGACAAAGCAAAAAATGGGGCTGTAATTACTCTGCAGTGTAAAGAAATGGCAGAAGAAGGTTGGCTTGTTACCCAAGAGGTGATACCCTCCTGCACTGGAGCTCACTCTACCTTGCCCTGGCGGGCTCAGCCATCACCTGCATCACAGCATTCGGACATGGGGGAGAGAAAGGCAAAACCAGGACATGGAGAAATAGTTGACCTGAGCCTGGTTCGAGGCAGAAAACATGGTAGAGGGCAGACAAATTAAGTGTGGGAGAAGAAACACATGGGAAAGGGGAGCATGAGTGATGGGAGTGTCCAAAAAACCTGGAGAAGCTGAATTATTCTCTGTCTGTAAATATCTGTCCATTCAAATTGATGAATAAGAAATGTCTGTGTAGAAAATTTGTTTTGCAGGTTTGTACTGACACCCTTGGAGCATTGCTGTATTTTTCCCAGGCTTCAAGACACCCAGGTTTTATTTTTAGTGCTGCCCTGGGTTCTGTTTTGTGGCAAACCTGTTCCAGCTTGCTGCAGTCATTACTACTAAGACCATCTAAATAGCAACTCAAAAAAACTATTAAAGCAATGTAAATAGTAGTAAATTATTTTGGCTTTGTGTGGATTAAAAGGTACACTTAGGATGGACTTGGTTTTAGGTCAGGTTTTTTAATGCTCTAGAGCAAAAGCATGACAAGCCTTACTTACATCACTGGTGTGCAGAGGTGATGGTGCTGTACTTTAAATAAAGACATGAGGGCGTTGTGACTTGGATATTGTCACTGTAGCACTCTCTTAAAAGTAGATTTTTAGGGAAGCTTTTACAAAGGTGTATGGAAAGCTGTTATTTACTATCTAAAGCGAATTCAAGAATAATATCCAGGAGGTGTTGCAGTGGATGAGGAGGTGTTAAAGCGAACTGCTCACCAAAATAAGTCATGCTGCAAGCTAGGATCAAACCTGACAAATCCAGGGTTTATTGTATGTGTCAGGATGAAGAGAAGAGGATGCATTTGAGCACAAAAGGGCAAAACCCATCCTGAATTTAAACACAGCTTATGTAATCCTGCGAGTGAGAAGGGGGGTTGGTACAACCAGAAAAAGTGGCTGCTTTTGTGGAACCTTCATCTGTGGGTAGAGACCAGGCAAAGCAGATTTATCAGCTCATAGACAAGGTGGGTATAAGATTTAAAAAACCCCCACATACTGGTCTTTAATAAGTTGATATTTTCATATATGTATATGCATATAAATAGACATAAATTAATATTACTGGTAGTATTTGTGTGTATGATATTAGAACAAAGTTCCCCATAATTAAAGGAAAACAGCACAGAAGCATCTTCACCAGTATGGGAATGGGAGGGACTAAGACACCGTGTGTTTCAGGATTCAGCTTCATTTACCTTTTTAAGAGGATTGTAGGAAACTGGTCTTTTCTCAGTTCCCCAGAAGACTTTTCCCAGCCTGGCATTCTCAAATCCAAGGAGCCTGGAGTCTGGTGCTGGTTTTCTCCAGTATGTGCTGTGGAAGATGCTTTGATTTATACTCTGTTACTGTGGCAGCTGAGAACAGGAGGACTACAGGAGGGAATTCTGCTTTCTCTTTTTGCCAGAGAATTTCACCTTTTCCACTGATTATCCATGCTCCTGAAGAACCTGAGTCTGTATATGCTTCCTATTAGCAAATAATTTTAAATGCAGGTTCTACAGTTACTGCTCTCAGTAGGAAAACAGGAGCTCTAACAAGGCATATATAAAATAAAATTTTGCAAAATCTAATAATCTGGGTTATGCTTGTTGCCTGTACTATGCAGCTTTTTATTAAAAGGTTTATAAAGGTAACATGTCAACACTGACTTTTCCCTCCCATTGCAGCAATGTTTCTTTTGTGTTTTAGATGCTGTATAACCACCTTAGAATAAACATTCTCCAGCATCAGCCTGGATGCATTTTTACAGCACACTCAGGACTTTTTTTATGGGTGGTTTTGTATTTTCTCTTCTGTTACATATCTCCACATTTGCCTACCAAATCCTTTCTGAGCATCCCAGTGATTTCATTGGCATGCACAAATAGGTATCTCCGTCATGTATTGAACATAAAAGAGAACTTAATCTTGAATTTCAACCTTCACTTTAAAATATTTGGTTTTCCTTTATCCTTACAGGATTGTCTTGACTTTCAAAAGGAGATTCCTCAGAATAAAGGAGGAATCTGATGGCACATTTGCACATCAGTTTACAGTAACTTTTTTACACTCGGGTTTTATTCAACTTGTGTAATTTTGTTGTGGTTTCTTTAGTAAACAGAAGTAGCCCTACAATTCTGTTTCACAAATGCCTCATACTTATGCTGAGCTGTTAATAGTTCTGTTAGTATTGTTAAAGTATTAACAGAAGAATAATAATTGCTCTGCTGTAATTGTATAGAGGCTAAAACATTCTCATAGAATATTAATGAGAGCCTTTTTCGAGGTATGAATTATTGTTCTTAGGACAGAAAATTACACTAAAAAAAAAAAAAAAAAGAAAAGAAAGTACCATCCTGGAGGAACATAATAATAAAAATCAATAAGGCTTCGATTTAGTCTTGAACTCCCTTGCTCCTCCTCTCCTGACCCCATTTGTGCTTCCTGTAGGTCCCAGGGATCTGCTCCTCACCATATGTGCTCCAGTACCTCAGCACTGTGGGGGGCTGGGAGACTTTTAACAATGGATTTTCTTCTTTTTCTGTTTATCTCAGCCTTAAATTACTTTAACCTTATTTAGTCTTAAAAACTGTGACTGTGGAGCTAATATTTTATGCAGCATTGAGAGGAACTGGAAGTGCTTTTCATTGCTATGCAAAATGCAGCTGGGGAATGGTGCAGAATTAACGACAGGGAGTTGTGCTCTTGAGAGTGTGAGCAGTAGTTTATTTTCATTTCTGTCATTAAATCTCTTATTACCATCTATTTGTTTTTTCTTTCCTCTCCTCTGCTGTGCAAAAAAAAAAAAAAAAAAAAGGGTGGTTACTAGAAGGTAAGAATTGTACAAATGCTGGAAAGTACCTTAAATCAGTGACCTTCAGTTAACCTCTGCCACTGCTGGTGTGAGCCCTGATATTTTTTTTCAGAGCTAAGTCAGTACCTCTGCCATCCTTTTCCTTTCATCAAATCTTACTCAATTTTATACCAAGTTGCTGATTTGTAAGCAAAATCCAAATACAGGAATAATTAAAAGAGTGTTCTCTTGTAAATCTGAAGAGAGTGCATCAGAACATAATAAAGCACAAGTGTTTCCTGGGACTTGCTTGACCATTAAAAAGTGGCAGTTTATGTTACATAATACAATTTTCAGACTGTTTTAGGTAGCAGTTATTTCTGAGTAGGCAAATGAGCTGCTGTTGCAATGCTTGGCTTTTTCCAGACCCATTGGTCTGAATGAAAAAGACAATGCAAACTTAAGTTTGTTGTTTGTTTTCTAAGATTTCAAAGGGGCTTCAATTTATATTGTCAAGCATATAATTTCTTTTTTCAGTCTCGTGTACCAGCTCCTTGTCATCCTTCATTCTCCCTCGTCTGACATCAGTTTCTCTCTTGTCCATTTAAAACTGAAACTTGAAAAACTGCAGTTTTATACTTTATATTATTCTTCTACCCCGGAGCTGTTTTTAGTGTCTTTATTGCAAGTAGACAGATGGTGATATTTGGTTTCCTGTCAGTTTTAATGAATATAGATAGGAGTGATAAGAACATTTGCTTCGTTTAGCAAACTTCCTTTTCTGGCTTTTAATTAATGAAGTGCTCACTGGTGTGCCGCTGCTTTTGTATGTGCTACAGTAAAATCTCTTGTACGACTCAACTCGTAGCGATAATGAAAAAAAGAGGATGAAAATAACTTTTTCTCTCAAGATCCTTCAAAGTTTACTTACACAGACTTGGAATGCTGCAGATATCAGACATTGGAACTGCTCGTACGAGCCGCCGTAGCAGCATCCTTTGTTGCCGCATATTTTGGTAATATTTTGTTTTTATACCAAGAACCCAAAGGAAGTGGTCTGTGTTTGGTGTTCACTTAACCTTGGGTGAGGCTCAGCTCAGCTTTAGAGCAATTTGCTTCTCATGCAGCTTCTCAAATAGAATTAGGTCCACAGCAGAAGTTTAGTAAAATCGAAAAGAAAACCCTTGGCTTTTTAACCTTTTTTCCTCCGCAATTTGTCCTGCCTTGGAGAGAACCAAAACATTAATCTTTAACATTGATTTTTTTTTTTTCAAATAGTTTGATTTCTGTGTTAGCTTAGCACAGTCATTATTTTAGCTTATTGTAAACTATTTTGGAGTCCATTATTTTTAAGATCTTTCTCAGTTTTTAACACTAAAGAATTTTCCTTTCTCTCTGTATATATTGGTGTCTTAATACTGAGACAGCATCAGTGCTTGCAGGCAAAGTTGTTTAAGTAATTTTTGCTTTGCCATAACACTTAGAGTTCTTTAATGGCAAAGTAACCATTAACATGTGTGTGTAAAACATTGCAGTGGGTAAAGTCTGGATACTGGCTGTGGATTTAAAATCTCTGCTTTAGCTTTGTAGCCCTAATAGTTCAAGATCTCACTGCACGGAGAGGAATGGAGTGAAGGACCTGAACGTGATCTTTGGCAACATTATTTTCTGAAGCATCTGACTATTGCTAATTTAGAAGAAGCTGATTTTAAACCTGTTGTATCTTAATATTCCTGTTTCCTGAGTTTAAAAATGCACTGGATTTTGTAGTTTTTTTGGGACTTTTGTTTTGCTGTGGCCTTATAAGGGTAGGATTTGGTTCCCTGGTGGCAAATCTGTTCGGGGGAAAAAAAAGTTGGTTTATTTTAGCAAAGCTGTTTTAAAATACTCTAACAAGCCTGGCAGGAGGCAGAAATAGTTGTTATTTTATATTATTTCTCAGGTCTTTCTGAAAACGTCACAAAGTGCAAACCCCGTTCCTATGGAAAACTCTTCTTTCTCCCAGTGAATGATACCTCCATTTTGAATGAGTTAAAAACAAATTGTTTTCTCTGATGCATTTGGTTGGTGAAGGCAAACAATCAGGTGCACGTACTGTGTTTATTGCACGGATGGTATCACCTCTGCAAACAGTGACTGAGGTTTTGAACACGTCCTTCCTTCCCAAAGGTCACAAGTAAGAAAACAAACCCATGAAAGGATGTCTCAAGAACAGCTTATGTTTAAATAAAGACCCACTTTCTGTGCGTTCAGTGTCGGTGGGTTTGCAGGTCTCGTGGCTGTGTCGGTTTGTGCAAGGGTGATGAGGAAGGACTTGTGAGCCATTTCAGAGGGCAACATGGATCTCTGTGGGCAGCTGCAGCACGGTGCCTTCTGCTTCAGTACCTGGAGAGCAGCTCACGTTCTGTGGGGGCAAACCCAGGCATGTTCATGTACTCTGTTTTTATCATGAGGGTCCTTTCTTCTGAACCAGAAATTAACCTTGTTCCAGACAGCAGGGCACAGTGCCAGGGTCAGTTTTAATCTATTTGCCTTGCAGGAATCACTGTAAACAAAAAATGCATGGTGGTGCCTCCTAATGTATAGGCAAGAACATTTTAACGTTGTTCATTGCAATATTAAGGTTGTGCTTTCATCTCTTTTGGTTCCTTGTCATCATTCTGGAAACAGAACCGTGTGTCTTCTCTCTTATAATAAAAGAATGCTTTCTGATGCCTCTAAGCTGGTGTTCCTCCCTGTATTTGACATAGGTTTTTGTGAATTTTATATGAAATCCACGCTTGAATTAATGTGAAAAATAAATTTAATTCAGACTGAATAAAACCTTCTCTCTCTGGAAAAAGACCATAGTCAGTATGTGTGGGGTTTACTTTTTCTTTAGCATTTGCTTCTTATTCTCTGAATAATTGTAGTTGCATGTTCTCCTTTTCAATATTTGCCAAGATCTCCAGCAGTTCTTATTCTCTCATATCTCGTTCAGTCATGAGCCAGAAGGAAAGAAAGTCATCTGGAAAAGAAAACCCACAGGGCTTCATTCCCTTCCCACGCCCCATCATTTTCTCTCCACATATTTGAAGATGTGAAGCAATTTAGATCAGCGTTCTCCATCGTTCCTTTTTCCTAACCCGATTCCTCTTCTTGCAGAGAGAAACAAAAGGAAGATGCAGAAGAGAAGTTGAAGAAGAAAGGAAAGAAAGAGGAAAAAATAGTGGAGAAAATCAAAACAGAGTTGGCTTTTCTAAAAAAGAGTTGTCCAGGAAGCAAAATGAGCAGCTTCCTTCCTCTTTTTTTTTTTTTTTTTTTTTTTCTGTTTTTAGCCCATCCCAGATACTGCAATTCTGAGATAAATGGGTCAGGCAGAAGGGCATAATTAATAGTGATTTCACAGTTGCTGTGGGTACGGGAGAGCATAGTGGGAAGAATGGATTCAGGGAAATGTTGGCAGGCTCTCAGCGGAAAGCTCCCAGCTGAGCCCCAGGTTGCCATGGCCATCTTCTGCCATAAGATTTTGGGCTGTGCCAGCCAGGTGGGAGCTGGATCAGAGTGGGAATAGAGCAGATGGATGCTCTACTGGATGCTCTAGTGGATGAAGTGCAGCACATCTTAAGTACACTGAATTTAGTATGGGACAGGATGTATTTGTGAGAGCAGCTGGGGAAAGGCTGGGTCAACCCTTGGAAAAGTGTTGTGGGGAAACAAAGAGCTAAGTACCCTGACCAAGAGGCATAATGGGACATATTTTTTTTCTGTCAGATATTCTGAGTTTATTACTAAGGAGCATTTCTTCTGGCCCACATGCACCTCCAATTCCTGTGACCCTGCAGAGTTTTGTTTCCTCTGGTTGGTGATCACGTAGCATCAGCAAGGCTTGCATGGGGTGTGGTGCACATGGTCCAGGATAGCAATCTGTGCATTTCTGATGAGAGATTAACTTGATTTTAACATCTGGAGATAAGGAGAAGCAGAGAGCACACAGCAAGTTGCAGTTTGAAGGTGCTGCTGCAGATAAACCTTCTTCAAACAGATGTAGTGACATTGCTGTCATGGAAGATGGAAGGACAAACCACTTGCATTGTTCAAATCTGCTTTCTGCAAAGTTTAATTTTATTTGCTTTTCTTTTCCTGATGGAGCCAGGTTGCTGTGCCCTGGCCAGGGGATGGTGCCATGTTTTTGGATGCTCCCAAAGCCCTGATGGGTCTTTCTGAATTTTGGTGCCCCATCTGCTCTTGAGCAGGTGGAGCCCCTTGGATTAATATTCCCAGCAGTCTCTGTGCTTGGATTACACATGCCCAACAGCACCTGCTTGTGTTGTCACCAGAGCCTGCAAGAAAAGTTTTTCCCTTGTTGAAGAGGAAGTGGCTTAACAGGAGCTTTTTACATCCCTAGGACACATTCAACTCTGCCACTTGGGAAATTCAGTCGGTGGGAGCAGCGTGTCCTGGTTGCTCATGGAGATTCACTTCATCCAGCTGGGACCTTTCAGGGTCAGCTGTTGGGAGACCACTGAGCTGGAGATGGGTTGGTTGTGAGGTTGGATACTGTGCTTGCAGAAGGGCAGTGTATGGGATGGGCATTCCCTGATGCCCAGAGTGGGAGTGCAACACCTTGGGAAAATGATCTTATTTTTTTGCCTCCAGAAGAACAGTAAATTTGTGATTTTAGATCTGTAGAAGTTCTTGTGGGTACCAACATATTGCAGAATAGTTGGCTATGTACATTTCATGGTTTCAGCTCTTGAATGCAGAGGATGAAGCAGAAGCATCTGAGGGGTTGGGTTTTTATTTTAGATCAAGTCTGTGTTTCAGATTTTAGGACATATTAGTAAACTTCATCCTGCCGTTTGTCCATATGGGTTTGAACTTTATGGTATCGAACCTTTGTCATTTTCATGAAAATAAAAAGACTGTTCTCTCTTTGGCTATGCCTGTGTTATTTTGGTTAAATAACTTGAGATCTTTACTCACATGATTTGAAATGTTTTGAGATTATTGCTAAAAAAAACCCCCCAACTTTCTGAGGGATTTTGAAGGAAAAAATTAATTTCTCTGAAAGCAGTAGCTCAGTCATCAGCAGGTCTGTTCTGAGAACAAGTGTGTACAGCCCACACAAGGGCACATTTGATTGTCTGATAAACATCAGTAACTGGTATTTTTCTTCACAAAAGACCCTTTTGCTTAATACTGAAGACCTATATAGTCCATTTTTTCAAAATGAGCATCTGAAAAACTGCTTTAGAAATGTTAGCTATTATAATACACGAACTTTGGAACATTTTAATTTTTCTAAATTATGGTATCAGTGCAAAGACAATAAATTGGGTCTGAAGGATGCTTTCCAATTTCTCTGTGCTTTAGACAAAACATTTGTGCATCTGTAGCCTTTTTCTGTATGTTGAAAGTGCCATATGGAGAGGTCACTCTGTATTTCAACTTGCAGATGAAATAGGTTAGAAGTAGGAAGCAACTCTAAACCAAAGGGTTTTTCAGCAAAGGAAAAGCCCCAGATTTACTTTTGTCCCATGGTGGACATTTATACTGTTGACTAATAATTATGGTTTGTTGTGTTCTAACAAAGAGACATTGGTGGGCGATTTTTTGTCAAGGGGAAAAAAGATGACATATGTAGGAAAAATGCTGTCTGTAAAAGCCAGAAAGCTTGAAGGCAAATACAGTGAGCTGGGAAATGGTGATGTGTATCCTGTAAACAGAAAATGTAGGTGAGCAACTGCAGTTGCATCTTTTACACACAAATGGGGAAAAAAACCCCTTCAGTTGTGCCTGGGTTGCCAAAGCCAATTAAATGCTGGGGCTTGAAGAGTGAGATGATGAAAGGAATAAAGGAAGAAAATACCTTGGCCAAAGCCTGATGGGGGAACGTGGTTATCATGAAGACCATTGGGAAAAAGTGTAGTAGATGACTTAAGGCCAAAAGAAGATGCTGTTCCTCCTCAATTTTGTAGCTTGCAGAGTAGAAACAGCACAATTCAGATCTGTCCAAAAAGGCTCAGGAAGAGTGAGGACAAGTTTCTGATGATGCTCTGCTGTGAAGCAGTGGCCTGATGGTATTATGTGCTGAGGAGAAAAATTATAGATGGCTGAGGTCTCCATGGAGGATGGAGAGCAAAGTGATGGTTCTGCTTTGGTCTTAACTGAATGCATGTTGTGCACCTTTGCAAAATTCAATATTAGTTTCATCTTGGAGAAACACAGAGTGAGCTGTCAGAGTGGTGGAGTTCGCTCAGCTCAAGGAACAGGATGGGCAGAGGAAAGAGCAGGATGTCAGCATCTGAACCTGGGTGGATGTTGGAGGAGGAAAGCTCATTTCTGGGAAGGAAAGGCATGTCAGAAAATTGAGTTTTGAAGTGATAGCCTTGGGAAGGTCAGAGCTGGAAAAATGCAGAAGTGGTTAAGACTGTGAAGGACATGAGTTTGAGGAGGGTGAGACTGTTACAGATGCATTGGGTGAGTAGGGGTTCAGCACTGACCACAGTTTGCCAAGCAGAGGTGGTGAAAACTGGAATATAGGGCTGCTAATTGAAGTCTTTTCTTCCTTAAAAAGGATTTTTCCTTCATGTTTTTAGACCTCTAATGGATTCTTGGTTTGAGAGTAATTGTGGTTATTTTCTTGTTCTTTTTCTCCCTCTTGTTCAGGCTGAAAATAGATCTTTATGTAACAATCAAAGACACAAAGTTTATTTCTTAAAGGAGATACTTAATGCTAACAGGTCAGGACAGTGTTTTGGTTTTGTTACTGTTCCATTCCTCCAACCAAGAAAAGTCACATGAAATTTATTATTAAATCAGAGGCACAAAAGGTTTTCTCAGCAGAACGTGGTGTCAGTACTTTGAATTAGAAGGGAGTTGTGCAGTTCTATGCTGTATTTTTCCTCTTGCAATCCACTTGTCACAGTATGTTGTTCCCATTATGAGCTCATGCTTCAGGAAATTGTGCCACTTTCTCTTAATTTTAATTTTTTTTTATCACAGGATTTTCAAATTAAGTATATCTACTCCCTATAATTTCAAAGTAGAGAAAGAGACTTCCTAGGGCATGTTCTAGCCTTTCTATTTCTGTAACAAAGATCTGCAACTTGGTGGTAGAAGACAAATGATTCATTTTGTCAGGAAAATACCACTTTTCTAAGTGGTTGTCAGGGCATGTCTGAAGCAAATACAGAAAGATTAAAAGCAATTGTCTTATAGAAACGTTCAGCAGGACACTGGGAAGCAGATACAGAATCAACAGTCAAGAAACTTTGGGTTGCAGTAAATATCTTGTCCTTTCCATAGTGGTATGGGCTTGTAAATTGTGGGGCCGATTGCAAGGAAATACTGAATGTTGTTTGATATAGGGATTTGGATACCAGTAAACAGATTTCTGCCTGGGTTTCATCGCTTAAAGGACTGCTGAGTAACTGTAATGTAATTTTTTAAAGCAAACCAGGTTGCAGTGAGAGGAAATATTAGTTAAAACTCCAAGTGGTTTCAGGAGTCGTGGAACTGTCATGGAAAGTCACTGAAGATTTATCAGCAATATGTTTTGATGAATAAAGTATGTGTGTTGCTTTATACTTTTATCATTAATCAGGAAAACCCCTGCAAGAGGCACAGGAAGAGGAACTGTATTTTACATCTGATCCATTGTTCCCTTTTAGTTTGGCTCTGTGCCCTTGTAGTAAAAATTTGTGTTTCTGTAAGCTCACATTATATACATTTGCATCACATTTATATATATGTAAATTATATCAAGATATCAAATGCTCTTGGAATTATTCATTCTTCATGCCAACATGTGTTCGCTGATAAGCTGCAGACAGTTTTTGAGAGATGTATTAGAAATACTTTTATGAGCCTTTTCCCCTCAGTTTTGGTGCTTTTCCAGAAAGAAGCTGTTGCCTCTTTTATTCATAATTTAGTATGATTATCTGTCATTGTCCCAAAAGGATTCTGACAGAAGGTTGTCCTAATATGAAAGGCTTTTTAGCTGGTAGTGGCAGGAGTCTCCTGCTTGTCCCTCAGGCTGCAGGAGGGGACTGAGGCACCGAATTCCCGTGTGCTTATAGTGGAAACAGTCTGATGGGAGCCTTTGAACTGGGATTGTCTTGGATGTAGATCCACTCTTCAGAAATTACTGCTTGAATTTGGAAACTCCAGTTCACTGCCTTCCCACCTGGCCCAGTGCTAACCCTTCACACTCATCCAGCAGCTTCAGCATTGCTGGCTCTCCAGTCCCTTAGAAAACGTGAGTTTTGAGTTTCATTTTAACTCTGGGCACACCGCTCTTCATGCCTTTTTTAACACCAGGGATGCACAGCTCAAGACAAGTACTGTTAAGTCAACACACTTGTTTTTTTGTTAGCTTTGTCACAGCACTGGTTTATTTTTGAGAAATGAGGATGTCAGGCCCTGTAGAGGAATTCAGCATTTTTTGCCCTACTCCTCATTTCGTTTATTAGGTCTGTTTGCAAATCTGTTTTTGTCTTGATCCAACCAGATCTCATGGTGGTCTATCAGGAGTTTGTCATCTTCTTCATCATGTTTAATGTCAGCACTTCTTGAGTGCCTCAAGGAATCCACACTGGTTTATTTACTCATGGTAAATGGCTTCACATCTCTTGACTTGTTTTGATCACTAGCTGTTAATAAATCCTGACCTCAGCTTGGATTTGGTCTTCTAGTTACTTGTGTTGCAGCATCATTCCATCACTGGTGATACTGTAGCTTCACACCCTTCCCTGGACTTTTTGACCAGTACATCCATTTCCCAAATCATTAGGAATTAGTGTTGTACAAATTGCCTTTTGGAGCCCTATTTTGAGAAGGAGGTTGGGTTGGACCAGATCATCTTGTTCTCCTTTCCAGCTAAAGTTGTTACAAGGTTTCATGCTGAGGTTTTCTCTTAATCCTTTGTTGGCTGTTCTTCTTCCCAGGTTATTGCTGTTCCACTGGTTGTCATTGGTGGTGTGTGGATCCAAAGCCACTCCTGGGTATTCAGCAGTTTAGTAGATTGGCATTTGTTTATTAATCACTCTTAATATTTACTTTGCCCTGCTACCAACCAGAGATCTTCTGTGTTTGATTTATCATAGACTTGACTGAAACCGAGGTTCACCACTGAGGTTCCTGTACCCCAACTCCATAGATCTGATCCTGTATTTCCTTAGCTCCATGCCCTCCTCATACGAGATCCTTATGGTATCTGCATCAGAGGCTGAAGGTGGTTTTTTGGGAGATTACAGGTCTCTTCCTTGTCAGGTTTCACTTCTCCTTGGTGCTGTCAGTCCCTCTCCCAAGCTTCCACAGCTCTCGCAGTTGGAGCTGGTGTTTTTCATGCGTTGCAGCAATCCCACTGCTTTGATTTCTTTGATCTGGCTGCAGCGTTTTATCAGAGAGATGGAATTTGAATTTCAAATTTACACTTGTTTAGAGTTTGTCTTGATAACTGCACTTTTGGTTAGGTAAATACTGTTCCACTCAAAAACTGTAATGCAGGGAATCTGCGAGTCATAACCAGCAGCAAGCAGCTTTTTGCAAAGCTGATGATGATGAGTGCTACACTACAAGGTGAAAATGTGACTTCTAGTAAAGGTGGAGGTCCCTGGAGTGATTGGAAAGCACTGTGTTATCTACCCAGTGTTAGAATGGGGATGGAGGCTGCTGAGTTTGTCAGAGGCTGGACTGGCTGCTTCCTGGATTTTGCTGGCAGAAGATGTTGTCCCATCATTGTGCAGCAGTCTGGGGGCAGAGGATTTGCCCCTCAGGTGGGGAGATGGATAGGGTCAAGCACATCAGGGGCATGGGGGACAGACTGCTGAGGGGAAGGTAATGCCTCCTTCCCTTAATTTTGTAAATCTGTTTTATTCTTTAAAAAATAATAGAAGTTGACTTTGACATCTGTTAGAATTTCGCAAGTGGTAAATGCAAATGAAGAGACAGCTGCTGTCAGTGTCAGGTTGTTGTGTTTGTCCATTTCAGTCGAATGTGTAGCAAACCAATATCCTTTGTGTTTTTATACATATTTATTCCTAAAAAGTTCATAATTGGTTGCTCTTACTTTCTTAGAAATTCTCTGTTTTGCTTACTAGATTACATATAGTTTGAGTGGCTTTACTTGATAGTAAATGTGATTTCAGAGCAGTAATGCCTCCCAAGGATAGGAATGAAGCTGTGTTTTAGTAGTTGCCTTATTTTTGTGGACACTTATTTTCATGGAGGTAGAGAAATCTGGATTTGTCTTTTTCACCAAGGAAATGGAAAATCGTTTTATGGTAAATTTTAAAAGAAGATACTCTAAAAAAGTCATCTAAGAAATTGCAGATCCTTTTACTCTTGTTGCGTGTTGTAAGCTTGACCTAGTTTTGAATATCATTGTGGCTTCAAGTAAAAAAAAAACCAACAAAAAAACCCCCCAAAACCCCCCAAAAAGGAAAAAAGGAAAAAAGTCCTCCGATTGAGAATTTAATTCTGGAGACATTCCAGCATGGGCCACTATTTCACATACATATTTAATAGTCTTAATTCTTAGTGAGGGCAAAAAGAGCATTGTTATAATGGTACATATGACTTGGATTAAATATGCTGTTTAAATGGAGCACTCTAAAGGATGTGAAAGTGTTTATAAGTTTATTTTTATTCTGAGTTGTTACTAAAGCTAGTTAAGAGACCTGGAGAACATCTCATTTGCAACTGTTTTTCTTGCTATTACCAAATATTGTCATTCTCCCTTTTCCTCCCCTTGCCTGCAGGTTTTGAAAGGAATCAAAATTAACATGCCTGTCCTCATTAATTATGTTTTCTATTTACACAGTGCAATATAGTGACAAAATGAGTTTCCTATTGTACCAATATCTTTATGTCACCACAGCTCTTGGAATATTATTGTTTCTTTCTCTTCCTCCACGGAGTCAAACCCATTTTTAAAATTTTCAATTAGTAAGGTGCAATCTGAGGAATTAAGACGTGAAAATATCTCTTTTGAAAATATAATTTTTTTGAAGATGTGGAATCTTCCTCCTGTTTGCAGTGACAGGAATGTGAATGGTGCATCAGGGACTTCACTGGTTGAGGTAAATGTTCTTAAAATGATGCTATTGCTACAGCTCAAGACACCTGGCTTCAGTGGTGCCCAGTTTAACTCTCAGGTTTATCTTCAAAAGGTTTTGATTAATCTTTTTTTGTGGTGGAAATTACTTTCTGCTGATTACAACTTCTTTTTGCCTCTACTAATAGTTTGCTTGCCATGCTTTAAAAAAACAACAGCGTGGGTTGAAACTGCAGAAAATTAAGTTGTCTGCACAGATTTATAGTATATAAATTGTCAAACTGCAGGATCTTTTTATGGGATTATTTTTAATGAGGGTGATAGTGTTGATTTAACAATCTAGGTTTTCTCTATGGCATTTGACTTGATACCATACAAAATACTAAGTAGAAAACAAGAATGGTGCAAAATGAACACTCTAAAGATTAAGTGGATTAAAAATGGGCAGTTTGTACCAGAGTCCTGTAGGGAATAATTTTTTGTCTTAATCCTTGCTGACATTTTCATCCGTGATGAGGAAAAAGAATTGTAAAGACATCATTGATGTTTGTGGTTGAGACAAAGCTGGAGATTACTGAGGACAGGAAGTCATAAGCACAGATAGCTCTGGATCACCTGGTTTAATGGGGTTCTTTTAATATATGATTTAATAAATTGGAGGATGAAGTCAGATGCACAGAAGCAAAAGCTGCATGTCATACTTGCAGTGGTGGGTCAACTCTGCAGGTGAACAAGGACTTCCAGAGCTGCCTTTGCAGAGCCATGGCCAAAATGAGGTATCACTCCCATTATAGGCACAGGGAATTGCTACTCCAGGGGAACTGAGAGCTGGGTCCCTCCATCAGGTGGGGAAAGTTTTGGAGAAGATGCACAAGGATGATTTAAAGGCCATGCCATCTGAGGCAGAAGAGAGATACTTTCCTAACCCAAGATGAAAACAAAAAATTGTCCAAGACATCATAAATCAGACAAATTTAAGCTAAATATGAGGTGATACTGTTTAACCCCAAGAGTAATCCCTCAGTTTATCAGTGCTGAGGGGTGTGGAGAGGGTGACTAACACAGCCTAGAGCAAATGGGATGAGTGTGCAAGAGTTTGGGGATGGAACTATATGGTTTTTAGCAGTAGGAAGTAAAGGTCCTGTCACCTGCAGCTCCCTGTGCAGGAGCTCTCAGTGGAGGAGTATCATCCAGTGGGTTCTGTGTGGGAAGGAGTGGAAATGCTTTAAGCTGAAGTGCATGTTGTAAATAAGAAACAAGAAAGGTGAAAGAGAGTGAGTGAGCTGTGCAGTGGCAAGCAGGAGAAAAGGGCTGAGGGAGATTTTCTGCCATTTTTTGACTTTTTTTGAGGGAGAACCTTAATGCCTTAAGAAAAAAGAAGCAAGCCTACAAAAATCACGTGCATTTTAAATACTGCCAGCTCCTAGATGTGAGGATAAAACCTCACTGAGTTTCAGAATTCAGCAATTAAAGAAGTGAGCAGCCAAGGCATTTATCTTGTTTCTGTTGCCTGCTATACCTAACTTTGGGAAGCTTCATAATTATTCCCCAAAAATCTTTAATATTCAGAAATCACATGTAGTTTGGCTGCTCTTTTACACTGAATTGCAGCAGCTGCACACAACCTACTGTGCCAGTGCTGGAATTACTTAATTGTGGAAAGCGACTGAATTCAGCTGCCCAGAGGTTGGGGCAAGGAAATCTCCGTTATAGCATCTTCAAATTTGCAGAGTTAAGAAAACACAATGGGAACAGATGAGCAGGATTCCCACAGCCAGTCCCTCCCCTGGGGTCCATGGCAGCATGGGTGGTTTGGCATGTGAGTGAGATTATTATTTTTATTATTGCTTTAAAGCTGATATTAAATCAAAGATTGTACAGGGGCTTCTGCCAACCAAAACACAAACATTTATAATCCAAGTGGGGCCCTTCAGGGGTGCGTCAGAAATGAAAGTTTCCAAAATTATTCAAGTATACATGAAACAGCTGGAACTGCTTTGGGTTATGTTCCTGGTGTTTTGAGGTAATGCTATGAAAATCAAATGTATTTATTAGTTTCATAAGCTTAGTGCAAGAGTTTCACTAGGACCACTTAATAAGCAGTTTGCATTTGGAGATCCATCCTTTTGTAAATGATATCGCTCTCAGTTTTAATGTCTCTGACGTCTATCACTGTAACCAAGTCTGAAATTAGAGATGGAATCTTTTCCTGAAAATTAAACCCCAATTAATTTCAGTTGGAAGGAAACAAGTACTTCAGAGAACTGTATTTGAAGAATGAAGTGTTTATTATTGTTTGAAGGCTTGGGGATATCCTGCTTGAAAGAAGTCGGGAGTTCACTGGTACCCACCCACTTTCCATTCCCTCCCTCATGCTGGGGAGTTTGGGGTCTTGTTTTTTTTTGTTTTTTTGTTTTTTTTTTTTTTTGATGCAGTCTTATAAAGGTATTTTTGCAAAGCTAAAGGAGTCCTCAGCGTTTGCATTTATTAAATGCAATAGCGATACCAAAAACGATGTGAGCATTGCAGGTAGGTGTAAGCTCTGGATCTTCTGCAGAGAAGAAAAGAAATAGGCTGGGTTTCATTAGACCTTGCTTCAGACAGCTCTCTATCTAATTAGGAAAATAAAACCCCAGAGTAGATACACCAGAAAATCAGCATTAAGGTTTTCAGTGGAAGGGCCATAAAGTTTGGAGTTAACATTTTAGGAGGCTGATCAGGACCCAGCATTCACTGCAAGTCTCTACAGCACAGGCAAAGACAATTCCTCACTTTGTGGAAGCAAAACCCATCCACCCATTTCCTGAAAGCACCTTTTGTAGGTACATTTTAAATAATTGGAAAGCAAGAAACACAGTTTTTCTCTTTTTTATGGGTTTCCTAAAATACCTCTCGTGAGCTATTTCTTGTTGTCTTGAGGGAGGAGGCAGCGCAGGGGTTGCCATGGCGATGCGATTTCGGTTCCATCACCAGTCAATACAGCAGTGCTGTGTTACACGCTTGGCCCATCTGTTCCCCTCGGTGGAGACCCAATTCAGCTGGAGGTTTCTTTTGTATTCACAAAGTGGGGTAATAAGTGACCTTCTATTATAGGTGGAATCCCTATGTGGGTGGAAAATAACTTCTTTCAGATGTGGATGCTCTCTTTGTAACGAGGGGAGGAAAATAGGCTTATTTTAAAATACAAATCAAATTACCCAAAGCTTTCCCGATATAATATTTTTTTCAGGACTAATCTGCAGGTCCAGTTCAGAATTGCAAAATGCCCATTTGAACCCAGTGCTTGAACGAGTGAATATGTTCTGTATCACAGCACTGGTTTCACTGCCTCACTTTTAACTAAAGCTGTTTTAAAGAATGTCAAGTCATGAGGTTGTTATTTTTTTTTTTTTTACTTGCTGGTGGTGCTTGTAACTGAAAACCAAAAAAAAAAAAAAAAGAAAAAAGAAGGGGAATAAGGTTTTTCCCACCAATTAAAACCCAAACAGTAGCACCATTCATCGTTTCTGCTGCTCCCTGAGGCTTTAGCTGGAGAAGGTGAGCAGCACCGAGGGGATGGAGGCATTCTGGGATGGCCAGAGTGGTCAGCCCTCCCTGGCTGGAGGGAAAATCAATCACGATTTGCTGGGGTTGTGTAACCCTGACCCTGTGCACATCCCACTTATTGCCTTTTGGGGAAAGACTTGTTTTCCTCTCTGCTAAAACGTCCCCGCTCCTTGCCTAATTTCCCAGAAAGGGAATCGATGCATAGTGGGTTTTTTTCCCCCTCCCTTCATTTGATACCATCATATGGTAAATATTAAGTTTCTTTGTTTTTCTGCTTCAGAAAAAAAATACTTTATTTTCTTAAACTTGTATTAGTAAGAGTCTTGCATGAGAGCGGCGCCATGGCAGACGTGCTCCAAAGAGCTGGCAAAGTCTGGATCAAAAAAAATCTGAATTCAGGCAGACCATAAAAACATTAAGTGTAAAATAAAGAAAAGTATGTATTTTTAAAAACAATTCAACTTGATGCAGGTGAAGGAAGAAACCAGAATTTCTCTGACATTTCTCCATTTTTCAGTATCTTGCTTCTTTGTTTTATGGCTGAAGAGGGTACAGATCCCTTTGGGGTCAGTGGGGACCACTGGATTAGTACTGACCCACACAGGACTGCCTGAGAAAAGTCCTGGTCATGATCTAGGTGGGGATGAGATTGAAAAGGAACGGCTGTTCTTTGTTACAGAGCCTTAATCAGGAATCATAAGCACTATCTCCGTTTTTAATTTTCTAATTTATAATAACAGAATCTGCATAAACGGAGCGTTATTGTACAGCATCCTTACTCATCTAATTAAGCCTCCTGCTCGTAAAAGGTAATAATTAAATACAGGCTGTGTAGCTGTAATTAATGAGTAAGGGGGGGACATCACTGACTGTGGATCCATAGCCAGTTGTGTCTGATGTTTCCCAGTGCAGGCACTGGTGTCCACGTGGAGCTGCCCAGAGGTGCTGGACCCTGCTCACTGTCCCACCCTGTGTCCAGCCTGGGTGTGCAGATGTTTCAGCTCCATCTCTAGATGTGGGGTTTAGCACAGGGCAGGTGTGCTCATGACTTTGGTTTTACCTGTCTGAGTTTTACATCTTCACAGGATAGGGAGTCATGGAGGCATAATGTAACTTAGCTCCTTTGGAGATTTTTTTTCAAGGCGTAGTTGATCTAAGTTACCAAAACCTTAACTTCTCTTGCAAAGGAAAAATACACTAAGCCATTTTATGCTTTTTTTTTTGGTTAATTCATTTGGAAGTCAATAAAACCCCTGGTTTCTTAGTTGGATGTGCAGTACTTTCTGTTAGTATCTCCTTGATTTTATTGCAGGTGAAACAAGACTTGGCTAGAGAAGTTTGAAGTTGATTCATCTTCTAATTTAGTATTTGGTACTTTATTTATGTTGAAAAGATACATTGTGCAAATCTGAGTTGTCTGAATTCTTCTAACAAACTGATTAAGTAGTGACCATTAATTTTAAGGTAAGAAACTGTGTTTTGTATTTTATTTTTTTTATATTTGAAAAACACACGAGTGGACAAATCCCCTTATGTTAAGACAGAAATGAAACTTGGTTTGTGTTCACTGCAGTGCTCACTCTGAGCTGTATCGTGGTAAGACTTTCACTTTTTGTTACTGGTGGAGAATCTCCTCTTTGAAATGGGTTTAATATTATGGTTTCTGAGACAATAATGGACCATTTGGTCACTGAAGAAGAGATCTTGTAAAAGCTCCCCCAGTTCTGGGTGGATGGTGATAACTTCCAGTGGTGTCTGTTGGTCTTAGACCAAATTTCCATTCAGCAGCTGAATCCATGCTAGTAACCTAAATATTCAAAAGATAGGACCTTTTTCTGTAGCACTATCAAATCTGGTTATATGGGGGTTATTATTGTTTTTAATTATGCTGCAGTAAAATTCCCAGCTATTATAAAGAAATTCTGAACAGTCAAGAGGCATTTTTCTTTTTCTTCCCACAGTTCTTTTCTATTAAACGAAGTTCTGATTCTCTTAGCTTTTTTTTGAAATGGATACTGTTCAGTTTTTCTGTGCTTGTATCCAGGGCCCACCCAGAATAAAACTCTACTGTGCAGTACAGTAGTGTTTGGTTTTTTTGACAGCTTGCCAGGAAAAGACTTTCTGTTTGTTCTCTTATGATTTTAAAGTTACACTTGTCACTCTCTGTGGGCATGGGGAACCAGCAGCAGCTAAATGCCAACCAAAAATACTCCTGCAGGCACTCAGGCACTTGATTTTCTCTCTTTTTCTTTAAATGCCATTATTTCCTTGTAGTTGCAAGGAAAATGAGGCAGTGCAGGGAGTGGGTGCATTTTCAGGAGGGAGCCAGCTGTGAAGATACACTACAAAGCTCCAGCCTGTACAGTGCTACAGGGAACTGGACCCCTAAATCAAAACACTTCAGTTGTGTTAATAAAAAGCATAGCAACCACATAGGGAAATACTGTATTTTTTAAGACAGGTGATTCAGTGTGATTAAATGTGGACTTAGATTGCTGAATAAGGATGAGCTGTAGGAATGAACTATTTGGGCATCCTTTTGAGTATATTTTCCAGCACCCCTTGTAGTTGGTGGGCAGGTGTTACCCATTCCAGGTGTTGCTTCCACTCTTGATGTGGCAGCAATGCCTGGAAGCAGAGCCTGTTTGGACTTCGTCGTTGCCAAGAGTGCTAACAAATACTATTTAACAGTATTATTTAATGGTTGAGCAGATAATTTATTACTGAAACTTACTTAAACCCCATTAATATTCTAATTTTGTGTGTTGCTCTGAGGTGGGTGTTGATCTCAGTTCCCAGGTAACAAGTGATGGTAGAAGAGGAAATGGCCTCAAGTTGTGCCATGGGAGGCTGATTGGATTTTGAAGGTTGATTGGATATTAAGAAAAATTACCTTACTTGAAAGGGTCCCACGGTGGTGGCATTTAGACCACCTTAGCTTGGCAAACCTTTTGGACTGGTTGCTACTGTTTGATTTAATACAATTGATTTCCAGCTTGTTTCTCTTTAGGAAATGATAATTTGTTCAAAATATAAACCTGTTTTTTCCTTCTTGTGCCTGTGGATTCCTAGCCATCCCTGACTGCTGTTCAAGTGCTGTTTGCCAATGACTTCTTTGTTTTCTTTGTAGAAAAATCCGTAGATGTTAAAATTGCTTCAGTAAAAATCAATTTCAATTAGTGTCTGCTTTGTTACCCATTAGCACTTTCAGGGAAGAGGTTCAGCAAGAGAAACTGGAGGTTTTTAGCTTTGTCACAGGATATTGGTAGAGATGTTTTTAATGGCCTCATCCAGAGGACGGAAATAGGGAAACAAACAAGACTTTTCATAAACCTGAATTCTGTCCAGAGAATCTTGTATGTTTTATATATGCCTGTTTGCTCAGGTATATATACCTGTTTACTGGGTTCTGTATGGAGAAAGCACATGGAAGATATTTTTTGGTGAAGTTCATGGTATTTCAGCTCAGATGAACTCAAGAGATCTGTTGACAGCAGGGCAGTGGAGATCACAAAACTGTTTCTGGATTGTGGTACAGAGTTTGATTCAATTTGAAAACAAGGTTGTTGAATGGCATTACTACAGCACTCACAGAGTTTATAAAAAATGAATTATAGATCAGATGGGGGGATTATATTTGGAAAAGTGCACTTAGGTTTTGTGTGCTGTGGCAGTAAACACTTCATGAATGCAAGGATTTCAAATTAAATGTCTGGTAATAGAAATGTATTTCTATAATGCCAATTCCTGCCATTGAATTCTAAGTGAGAGACTTCCAAATGCCTTCTTGTTCTACACTCTGTTAAGTAGAAGCAGCCTTTGTTAAGCAAGGAGACTCTTAAATAAACCCCAAAGACACTGCAAGTCCTTTGTCAACCATGCTCCTTTCCATATTACAGATGGATTTTTTCAGTTAGTTACCCTAGAATTTTACAAATGGCAGGGGTATGTTTATGAATTGCTAGATTTCATAGAACTTACATAAAATTTGTTTTAACAAGGCTCTGGATTTTGTATACTTCTCTCCAGTTAGAAAATCAGCAGTTTTGACTTGCAATTTTGCCTGAATTTTCTGCCAGCCGTTTCAGCTGAAAACCTGAAGAGTGAGTTACAGGGTAATAAATTCTGTCTGGCTGATGGGGACCCCACCTTTTGTGGCAAAGCGAGCCCAGATGCAGCTGAAGTTTGCAGAAAGTCTGAATGCAGACCAGAGTTTTACTTATCTAGCAGGAGATCTCCACAGCCCAAGAAAACACCTTGCCAGGTAGCTGGTGCTGGCAGCAGCGCAGGAGAGTTCCTGGGTATCTCCACGTGGTATTTTTATTGGGTATTTCACAGCTCCCACAAACACACCAAGCTGGTTTTAAATTAACAGCTCAAATGCCTCGGCCCTTGCAGGGGCAGCGCTGAGCTGGGTCTAAAGGAGCTGTGTCTGCACTAACTCAGCTCCTTGGGTGGCTCCTGCAGCTCCTGCTGCCCTGGCACTGCTCTTACACCTCCCCAGGTGTGGCCCACAGACTGACGGGAGGATGTATTCTTTCTTGATTTATGGTGCTAGAATCCTGTTAACATCAGCAGGTCAGCTGGTCCTGTGAAATGAGCACCACGGGCAAAAGAAAAAGGTACTGAGCTTTTATATATATATATATTTTATATAGGCATATAAGTGCACACACATGTATAAAAATAAATATATATGGGTATATATAACCATTTTATATATATTTTATATATATATATATATACAGCCAGTTTAGCATAGGAAGCAAATTATTCTGCCCCCAAAGCATAGCTTGTTACAAGTAAAATAGTTCTCTGCAGCTGAATTGCTGCTCTGATTATAGCTTGATATGCAAGATAAATTTTGATTAATCAATATTTTTATTTAGTCACCTGTAGAGTACGATGAAGTTGTGTCATGCCAAATTTTAAAGGTGGGAACTGCAGTTATCTGAGTTACCTCTCTATCAAGAGATTTTTTTTTTGTTATGGTTAAAAGTGCTCATGTTCCAAGTCACCCAATTTAAAGGAATAGTCATGCAATTAGTCATCTAATTGAAAAAAGTAACAGCTCGGATAATAAGAAAAACCTGCTTTTCATTTTGCAGAGTTTATAGTTAATATTGGCAAGTTTTCCCAACTTCATTGTTTTTTCTGCTGAAATATTAGACCTGAGTGGGGAGTCGATAGCAGCGGAATATCTGAGCAGCCCCAGGGGGCTGAGTGGAGCAGTTCCAGATGCTGAAAAAATTTTTATATTTTCTTGTATTTTTTAAGAGACCAGTTGCAGTACTGTTTTTCTTTTGTGAATTTTAGGGAAACTTCTTTTATAACTAACATTTGCTCATGTGGAATCTCTGCTTCTGCACCGTGAATAAATGTGAGCTAGGGGAAGGGTTTCTTTGCTCAAAAAAAGTAATTAAAAAATGTTAGTAAAAAGAGGAGAAGTCTTATGTTTAAGACCTTTTTTAATCTTCATAAGTGAAATTCATATTTGAAGATTATGTTATCTTGTTGTATCTCATGTTACTCTGTGTCAAATCTAATTCCTGACCGGATTGCTCATACCCATACCTACTGCTTTCCTTCCAAACCCCTGGACAGTAATCTATTTTACGTATACCACCCTTTTCACTCAGCACAGCTCTTGCAAGTAGGATTAAGATGCTTCAGAAGGATGCAGGGAGAATGAAGAACAGCAGATTTTCCACAGCTGTCCTTGCCCTTCTTTCTGCCATGAGACCCCTGTGCTCCTCTGAGGCTCCATGGCTGAGTTGGGCTGGGCAAAGCTTTTTCTGCTGGGATTCTCCTTTCTTGTGCAGTGCTGGCACCTTTTTCACTGGCTGTCTCTGACAAATACTCCGGCATTCCTGTTCTCCCACAAGTGCTTGCCAGTTCTGTACGTTGAAGCTAATTTAGGCATTATCCTATATTATATATTATTACAGGTAACTCCTCAGGAATTTGGGTCAATGCAAACATAATTTTTCTTTGCTGGCCGGGAACAAATTTTTTTAATTAATTTTTGTAAAAAAAAAAAAAATTATTTAATTGGTATTTCCAAATGCAAACTCGAAGTTAAGTTTTAACTCTGGATGACAACATATTTCTCAGCACCTGGATGGTGCCTGCTTGGAGGCAAGGGAGAGGGCGATGCTGGTGCACATTCCCCAGCAGAAACAAGCAGGAATAACCTGTGGGAAGCCAGGAGAATGCAGGAGGCAGTGGGATGCTGCAGGCTGGGGCTGGCTGATGCTGTGGATTTCTCTCTGCTTACAGTCCCCTTTCAGGACTGTAGGTCAGACACGCCTCCTTATCCTGTCCCCTGCTTCAACCAAGACCTTGCCTGGCTCACTGGCTTGCTCACAGAGGTGGAAATCAAGTACAAGCATTTTATAAACCTGTAATTAACATTTTTGACACCTATAAGCTCTGAAATCTGGCTAATCAGGATCTCATCTGGTTTATTAGCTGCTTCTTGCCTTTTTATTTAGGCTTCCAGCTCTGTCATGTGAGCTGGAGCCTCTCTGATTAACCATCCTGCATGATAACTTTGTGGGTTTAATTATCTTCCTAAAAGCCAGCGTGTTGTTACCTTTTTAGAAACACATGCTCAGTTCTTACGCAGATGTTGTTCTTAAAATCTATTTTTGTAAACATCTTTTTTTCTGGGCCAAGAGGTTTCTGATAGCTATATAAAGCTGCGTGTGATTTCCTGGGGGGGCAGCAGCAGTAAATCAAGCCCCATCAGTCAGGTTTGCATCCCTCCTGCAGCTCCCAATTCTCACGAGAAAGTTGAAAGAATCATGAATTAAATTACACTTAATTGGTAATGAATTTAAATTCATTCAGTTTACTTCAGTTTCTTCTGCTGCTTGGAAAGTAATTTTAAATGAAAGATGCAGATACTTGCAGAGATCACGATGTCTCAGAAAACACTAAAATAGAGATGTTGAATGATGCATTTAACTGATGATTGAAAAATTTGATGTAATCCTGTGGAATGGGTGGGAGTACTTACACTTTCTCCATCCATGACTTACAAAACCATGATTCTGTCGTTTCTACATCTCAGTGTTTCCCACACACAAGTCAGCAGATTATAATTATTCCTACCTGCTTGTGACTTAATATCTGGGGGTTTTTTTCTTTTGGAGATGTATTGTTTCTTACTGCTGCTCAAGAAAACTTAGACAAAAACTAGTGATTTCTCTTTCTTGTTTCCTGAATGTTTTTGTTATTTGTCTGTGCTAAGGTGTTGGTTTTCTCTAATGAATGTGTGAATGCTATCAAGTGATATAATGGGATTTTGTAGGTGATAGCTATAACATATCTGTATAGCTTTCAGGGAACTTGCACGTGCATCTGCGAATTCCAGCTGTGTAAGAAGAGCCTGGAGATGAATCTTACAGGCATCAAAATTTCATATCTGCAGAAATTTTCTTTCCTCCATGGACAGTTGAAGGGAAGCTCCAGAAGCAAAAGACTCCACATACAAATCTGAGAAATGGGTTGGGTGTTTTGGGCACCACGTGTTTGTGTTGTGAATTAATCTCTGACTGCTCTTTATGGATCCATGCAAGTTGTGTACTCTTCCAGAATAAGGGAAACTTTCTGAAAGTGGAGCTTTAAAAAAGTCAGTCAGATATCAAGTGAGGATGTTCTGGGGTATTTGGAGAGCTGCTCTTGTCATGGTCCTGACTGGAGATCCTGAAAGGAAAGTCACTGCATGCCAGTCCTGTCTATTTGAAATGTTGGGGGTTTTTTCATTGGTTGCTTTCTACTTGCTTGAGATGGACCCATGAACCTTCACAGAGAGGGGAAGCTGACTGAGTACTTATAACTCACACTCACACTCTGCAATACTTGGAAGTCTTACTTTTATGGTTTTATGGTCCTCTTTCTTCTAGAGTTTTAATTTTTAAATCCATCACTGTTTTTATTTTCAGTCACATAAAGTTAGCTGGTTCACATAGTGAAAGTTTAAAAGTTTGAAGCTTTGAATCCTGAGGTAAGGAAATACTTAAGAATTTTTTTAAACTAAGCAAAACACAAAGCAGAACCCAGCCCTTTCCCATCAGCTGTGCTCTCTTTTGGCTTCTTTAGGGTCCAACTAAAATGGAATAGGCAAATCAATAATTGCTGTTTAATATTGTGTTAGTAATAATGCAGCTGCTGGACTGTGAAAAGATCATATCAGCCTTTTTGCCTTTCTGGAACTGTTTAAGCTTATGTGCCACAGGTAACTACTGAGTGAATTATCTGTGGAGATCTGCTGCTTATTTTATATTTCATGGCCAGAATCAAAGAGAAAGCTTTGGATAAAGGATGAGGTGACAGATTCAGAGATGTACCAAGAGTTCATCACCTCCTGCATTATGTTATCAAACAGTTAACAAATAGTGGTACAAAGTATTCACATATTTAGAAAAAACAAACCATCCAAGTGGCCTTGCAGCTGGATAAATAGTGCAAAGCTCCTGCAGCTACTGAATCAAGTTAATTTGAGCTTTTTAAAATATACCTGGAGACCTTGTGTGGTTCAGCATCAGTGCCTGTGAGCAGGTGGTGCTGAATGGGGATTTATGTGCTTTTGGAGTGAGGTTTGGAAGAAGGTTTTGATTTTCTGTGATGTTATTCCTGAAAGTTTTTGATAGAAAAGCCTTTTTGACATGGTGCTGTGCCAGCAGCCTGTGAAGCAGTGATCAGCTTCCAGGGGAAGGGGCTATTCCCAGGGATTCCCTCTTGGCTGTGCCATGGTTGTACAAATTGAGATTCTTGTTCGCATTCTTGGTTGAAGTCTCTAAAATATAGTTTGGACTTCCCTTGCAAGACTTTCCTTCCAAATGTGCCATTCCAGGGAAGACCTTCAGGCTCACAGACATCATGTGCACCCTGAGAACTTCCCAGACATTCCTGGAAATACAGGTGGGATATTAGGAAAAAGTTTTTTTATGGTAAGAGTGGTAAAATACTGGATTTGTCTGCCTGGGAAGGTGGTGGAATCACCTGTGTTTCAAAAAAAGATTGGATGTGGCACTTGGTGCCATGGTTTAGTGGAGGTGTTAGGGCATGGGTTGGACTTGATGATCTTGAAGGTCTCTTCCAACCCAGTTATTCTGTGATTCTGTGATAACATGACTGGAGAATGGAAGGAATCAGTGAAGTACTCAGGAGTGGGGAAAGGAACATTTTCTGAGGAAAATTTCCAAATAACTTTCTAAAGGACAGTAAAGTTTTTCACAGATGTTCACACTGGCTTCAGGGGATTCCTGGGGATGTGCTTTCACCTTGTGGAAAGAACAAAGGGGTAGCAAAGTAAACCAGTATATTTATTAAATGCAGAAAATGAATGTTGGTGCTCAATTAAGGTTGAGAAGTGAAACAGATAAAAACTTGTGACGTCTAATGTGCCATTACCACGACTAGTGAGTGTTATATATATACAAGTAAATATAGTAAGTTAAATTTCAATGGATGAAAAAAATATTGGTAAAAAATGCTGAAAATATAGCATGTGTGAAATGAGGTGGAGTTAATCAATACAGAGGGTTAAAATCAAGTGAATGCAAAAAGCATTGCTGAAAATACAGCCTATGTGGAACGAAATGGAGTTAATCTTGGTGTAAGAGTCCACTGCCAGGTGGGGTTTACATTTCTTATATTGCTTTTTGGAAGAATGCCATTGATAAACTTACAGATTTTTTTCCCCATTTATCCTGTTTCTTCTGTAAAGGTGATTCAGAGTGTACAAATGCACATTGGCTGTAGTTGGAAGAGAATGAGTAATTTTTACAGTACTGCTGCAGAGTCATCAGCCCATGCAGCAGTAGGCTGCACTGAAGTACTTGTGACTAGAAATTTTTCATTTCCTCTGCTGTTGCAAAATTTCCCTGCGTTTATTTCCAACTTTCAACACCTCTTTCCTGACTACACTTTAATCTTCAGCGCTGTCTGCATTAAAAGAAGGGGAAATGAAAGTTAGAGGGGAAAAAAAACAAGCTTGTAAGAAGTGTGAAACAAACCCAGAGTAATTTAACCAAGGAAGGAACGGGGCAGAGGCTCCCCTGTGCTGCAGGTGGCTCTTTGTTCAAAGCACTGTGAAATACCAGGCAAGAGCAGTTTTGAACTTGTGTAATCCAGCCAATTGTCTAAAATTCTCAGCAAACGTCCTTTTTTTAGCAAGTTCAGTGGAACAGGCCAAGTACAGTGTTGGTGGTTTGGGCTTTTTTAAGTTGAGCCACTCTCTAGTTCTGTGAGCACTTTCAGTTGCAACGCTGCATTTTCATCTCAGTTACACCGTTCTGTGATTTTATCTGGGGTGAGTGAAAATTACTTTTAAAAGCAATCAGACTGATTTTAGTCAAACTTTCCAGAGTGTTTGCTTCAGGTCGAGCTGCCTGCCCTCGTCATTCACAGCTCATCTCTGCCTGCAAGCCAGATGGGGTTGGGTGGATGATGGTGGGAACTCCAGCTCATGCTGCAGAAGAAACCACAGAGCATCCTCTGGAGTAGGAGCACAGGGCAGTGTATTAAGAGCATTCACTTCTTCTGCTCCCAGCAGGATGAAGGACACTGAAATCAAACCAATATTAGGTACAGCAGTTGATTCTGAAAGGCCAAATTTCAAATACTGAAAAAAAAAATAGTTTTCATCAAAGCAGTTGCAAAGTTGCAGCCTGTTTAACGCCAGCTTCTGCAAAAACACAGAATACAACCTACCCAGAGAGGGTAGGTTTAGATGGCATATTAGGAAGATATTCTTCACAGTGGGGGTGCTGAGGCTCTAGGACAGGTTGCCCAGAGATGCTGTGGCTGCTCCATCCCTGGAAATGTTCAAGAACAGATTGGATGAGGCTTTGAGCAACCTGGGCCTGTGAAAGGTGTCCCTGCCCATGGCAGGGGGTTGGAATGAGATAAGGTCCCTTCCAACTCAAACCATTCTGTGATTTATGATAAAATCTGGTGTTTTCCTAAGCCAGTGAACCTATTTCTGCTTTCAGGTGTGTGAGAAAACAGAAGAGGCTGATGGCAAACCTCTGTTGCCACCCACTGTGACCCGCAGCAGTGCAGCTGGGGTGCAATCCATGCCCCTCTTCAGGGGGATTCTGTCCATGGGAATTGAGACTGGGCTGTGAGAGGTGAATTATTTAAGAGGAAATTCACAACAGAGCAAAAGCTCTGCAGTCTGTAGCAGCACAGAAGTCCCTTTCTTACCTTTATCGTGGAGCTATTACCCTAAAAAGTGTTATTATTTGTTTGCAGCTGTGTGAGGCATTGAGCAGGATTGTAGCAAATGAAAGCAGCAGCTTGTCTGTGAAAGGTACATGGCTTAGAGCAGCGTGTTGCTGTCATTATCTGTGCTATCAGGTGCCTGCACTTACAGCTGTCATGTAAGTGGGGTAAAAAAAAAAGGAGAAGCTGCTGTACTTGGGCTCTGCCTGTCACTTGTAGCTGAGGGTTTGGCGAATGATTTTTTTCTCCACTTAAAAAAGAATTTTCAAGTCTAAAACAATATAATTGTAAACAAGGAGTGGTTCTGTCAGAGGGGTTGTGGCTCCTGAGGCTCCATTCTCTCTCCATCCTCTGCTCCACGGGGGTACATGGCAGGATCTGGTGCTGCAGCTGCAGCCAGCTGTGCTGTGCAGCTCCACGTCCAAAAATGTTTGCCCCGATTATTTTTGCTGATGTTATTGCCTGTTCAAACATGGTAGAGCTTTGGCCTCGCAACACCTCCGGTGTCACAACTGATTTTTTATTTCCAGTCAACGTCAGAATTTTCCAGGCAGAAAGAATTGTTCTTTTTTTGTTTTGATTGGTGTTTGTTGGGGTTTTTTTAAGTGTTCACACCGGAGGAATTAGAATATCCTCGAACATCACTCACATACATACTCACATCATCAGGCTGACTGACAGTGAAAGGGGCTGGCAGACTGAAGGCAGAATCAAGAGCAGTCTCTGAACTGTGTCATGTCCCTGCACTTGGTGGAAGTGATGGCTTTAAGGGGCATTGCTGGGTACCCCTGTATCTCTGGATTCGTACTAACACCCTCCTTTTTGGATGTGGATAGGATGCTTTCATGAGTAGCTCATGTAAATAGTCAGCAGCATAAAAATCAAAAGTAAATGGTCTGGAATGACAAAAAGATTAGAGTTTTCTGTGTACCAGGTGCAACTGTGTGGCTGGAGCTGTTGCAAAGATGTCAGCCTGAGGCTTACAAGTAACCAAGAGAAAATTAATTCTCTGAATTCTATTTTTCATTTTTGTTACTGTACATTGTTATACGTGTATGTCTTTCTTTACTGTCCCCCATGCCAGGCTGGTATTTCTGCAAATATTTTGGAATTTCATTTATTTCCAAGCTTAAAAACCAATTAGAAGTACATCCTTTTACCCTGTGAGGCAGTTGCATATGATTAGTTTTCTTTTGTAAACTTCTGTCAGATCCCAGTGCCCCTAAGAGGAGCAATACAGTTTCCCAAACCAGTGCTTTTCACTATGGCCCGGGGTCATCCAAAAACTGTATCAGATGAAGTTGTCACAGACATAGGAGTTGCCTGACATGGGAGTGATGGCATGAGCAATGCACTGTGTATCACTCTTGCAGTTAGGAAATTACGGAACAGTTTTGTTGTGGTGTTGAAATATGGTATTAATCACTTTGCATTACTGGTACAGAATTTATCAGTCAAGTTTTTTACTTGATTAATACACAAGGCTTTGGCTTGACTGTTTTTCAACAGTCTACCCTTGTTTGTCTCGACGACAATTGGTTTTTATCACATTGGTGCACATCTGACAAAAAAAGGCGCTCCGGATCGTTGGTGGCATTAGTCTGGCATTGTCTTGCACTGCCTTTATTAAAACCCCCTTTGTCCTATTGTTGCTAAGTGATCTATCCATCTTAATATTTTCCTGATGTCTAAGCTACTGTCTGTTAATGGCATCCTAATGCATTCTGAATTGACATATTTCACATCATTTAAACTCTGCTTACCTATTTATCATGCAGAGGTCGTAACTTAGTAAGTGAAAGTCACTCAGAGGATTTTTCTTTGCTATTTCTCTAATTTTCTGTCGCTATAAGGAAATTGCAGCTCTTCCACTCACTTATTGTACCGTTGTGATAAAGGCTCTTCCTCACTCTGGCATCCGATACACAGAGGAGCTTTGTACATTTGATTTCCTTTTCTCCCATTTGTGTCAGCCTGACGAGATATTAAAAACTGGGAGCGGGGATGTTTTGTGCAGCCGTTCCTGGCCCTGGGAGGAACAAAGATGACCTGGTTGGTGTGGCATCCATCCTTGCACTGGGAGACTATCAACTCGCTGCTTGCTGGGGCTGGGATTACGTGTCACTCAATCTTGTCAAAAATTCTATGAATATTCAATGAGGATTTTAATGTATTGTCATCAAGGAAGCAATTTCTGTGTAGTCATATTAAGCATGTTGTCATCTCTGCAGTTTAAATACATTGTTTTGCCCATGAAGTGACCTTAGGCAATTTTAAAATGGTCTCGTTTTTTCTCCATTTGCCTTATACCAAATAAATTAGTTTTACCTAATAGGAGAGAACCTAATATGGATCTAACACATTTGTATAGGGAGAAGCACATTTTAATAAATAATCAGGGTATTATTCTACATGTACCAGGATTTATCTTTCCCACTTACGCTTACACAGAAGGTTTGAGATATGGTCAGGTTGGCTGCAGTCAAGTTGTTCTCTAACTGAGGTTTCATAATGAGTTCAATTTTCAAAGGGGGGGGGTTGTTAATTTAGCTCCTTCCTTGCACTGCTGATGATGTTTAAATCACTGCCTGCCTCATCGTTGTGTGTTTAGGTGTTGTTTAAGCTTCATTGCCCAGGCGAGGTTCTCATTTGCATAGGTGGTGTATGCGTATATTTTGTTGATTATTGTAGGAAAACCAAATGTGTTTTAGTAAAGTTTAGATTTTGAAGTTTGTTTTCTCGTGGATTTCCAAGATTGCAGATTTTTTTACAAGTGCATATCTCTGTACGTATTGAGAATACGAACATTGTTTTTTTGAGAGCAATGCTGTGATGATTCCTTATTGCATATGTCCTAAGTAACGTATTTTTCTTCTGAAATCAGAACAAACTATTTCAGGATATACAGAATGTGGCATTTTAAACTGAAATGTGAACAGCAGGGCCTTGTTAGTCACGCCAACAGTTGTACTGGGAACAACAGGTGTATTGTTGGGTGGACTGGAACAGTGGGACGTCTCATGTGTAGTGAAATCAAGGGAGAAGGCATTAGGGTGTGAAAATACTTCGTTAAAATGCTGTTCATTAGAAAACCTGAAAATCCTGAAAAGTACTGAAAAGCACATTTTGCTTTACAGCAGGTTGAGAAGTAGACTACTTATTAACTCAATTAAACAGCATTTTAAGCTGGGAAGAGAACAGTGTATTCAGAGATCCAAAGTGTACCTCTGGGCTAGCACTTTAAAAATTAACTGGAAAATTTCGGTACCTTTCATGTTTGTGTGAGAACATGAAAGTATCTGATTTTTCAGAGGATGGATTATCATCACTTCCAGGCCCAAGCCGTAGTCACTTTTGAGAAATACAGTCTTTGTTTCTAAGGAGACCAAGCCACTTTCTCAGAAGTGGTGGCGTTCCTGCACTGAATGGCCCAGCACTGGAGGAGAGGTTTCTGCCAATTCTGCAAGATGAGATTCACAGCCTCCAGCTTTGCAGCTAGACTTGAGAAAACTTCCCTTAGTACCTTCCCAGGATTGTTTCCTCTCTTCTATAAAAGCTATCAAAGTAACTTACTGATAAGAACCTTTCAGAAGTTTATTTTACTTGAGTTACTTCATGTGTTAGTTACGTGTGTGAGTGGTAATGCTCTTTGCTCATATCCTTTGCACGTGGATAAATATGCTGAATATATATGGATAAAGCTGAACTGTGTTTATGGATGGATGCATCTCTGGACTTCTAATGACAGGCTGTGAGGTCTTGTTTCCTTCAAAGATGCAAAGATGGCCATTTGTGAATAAACAGGTAATCCTTGATGGAAAAGGATTGATAAAACCAATGATGACTGATTTAAATCATCATCATAATCCCTAATTTTATTTCTTGTTCATTGACTCATTGAAAGCATCGTGATAATCTGAAAGTTCTCGTTCATATTCAGACTGGAGAAGGAAGAACATAGCACCTCATGCATTTTGATACAAGTCAATCCACAGTCTCATAGGTTTTTTCTGGGAATTACCTAAATCTTGAAAAGCAGGTGCCTGCTGTCAGGAGGGAGGTGTTACAGGTGCTGAGGTTGGTCAGGCAAGGAAAGGCTGTCCTTAGCTGAGAGTCAGTAGGTGATGAGTCCTTCAAGGCTGTGAACAGTGGAAAAGATGAGGGTTTTGTGTGTGTTAGGCCAGCTCCCAGATAAGGATTACTTGTGTTGTATCTGGGACAAGAGAATTTTAGATCTTGTTTGCACTAAAAACTCACGTCCATGCTGCAGCCATGCCTGGAGGATGGGAAGGGTCAAGAGCCAAGGCAGGGAGGGAATGGTTCCAACATCAGTGATGTATCCTGCCTTGACTCATGCTTTTCCTTGGCTCTGTGGGTGACAACTTTCCTTCCATAATCCAGACATTAGAGACACAGAGAAAAAGGATTGGGCTTTTGCAGTGGAAAGTGCAAGGTTTCAGTGGGAGCACTGGCACTGCTAGTTTTCATCAATAAGTAAAGGGTTGGATTTTCCAAATGTAGCACATCCATATTTGATGCTCTTCCTAAGAACAGCTTTGGGTTCATGTGCAATAATGTGCAGGGTCCCAGGCTGTTTACTGTGATTTTCCTTTGTTTTGGGGAGTCTTCTGCACTGAGCTGTTCTGCAAATGGAAGTGGATTAAAGAAAATGGAGAAAAATTGTTTAAATTGATCATGGCCGAACAAAATTGAAAGGACATCAAGCTTCCCCAGTTCCTGATAGAGGATATTTACAGTATAAAGCAATACGAGTTTTCTTTAAGCTTCATGTTTCCAATCTCTTCCTTTTTTTTAAACATTTCAAAAGCCCCGTGGTAAAGTCAAAGCAGACTAGTGCAGAATTAACAAATCTGACTCCAGTATGCCTGCAGGGCTCTGGATATACATATAAAGTAGTAATCCTGTCTGAAGTGATTTCTTCTGAGTTGCTTAGAAAGTCTTTTGACGACTTTGCGTGTTTAAAAGCGTTTATTGTTGTGGTCAGAAGAAACGACATTTTTCTCGTGATTTCCACTGAGAAAAGACTTTGTGATTTTCTGCTGTTTCTAACATCTTGCAAAGTCCACAAGCAATTAGTACTGAGGCCCAGGAGAAGGAGTCGTACTTCATGGCGTTACTGCACTTCCCCTGAAATGTGTGTTAGATTTCAGTACTGCAGACATTCATTTCATATTGTTTTGCATTCTAACCAAGCATTCAGCTGTATTGTTTAAGCTGGCTGTATTACACAGTTGCACTTGGGTTTTAAATGAGTGCATAAATATTTGCAGGGAAGAGGAAAAAAAATCTTTACTTGTAGAAATGAGTTGGCGCTAATTAATATAGAATCTATATGCATTAGTCTTCATTTCAGCCTGTAGTTAATTGCTGTCTCTCTGACTTCTCAAAGCCAGACATCTACAATACCATCAGCTGAAATTCTAGAGAAGGATTTTAGGGATGTGCATAAATAAAAGTATTGAATCATTAGTAAGCAGTGTATATATAGTATTTTATGAAAAGTTCTGTGAGCTTTTCTTTTGCCACATGAGAAACTGAGGAACAGAGGACAGACATGAAAGCCCTTAATGAAGACTGGAATTGAACTTTTACATCTCTGTGTTCAGTTTTGGGCCCTGCATGATGAGAAAGACATTGAGGTGCTGCTGCAGGTCCAGAGAGGAGCTGGGGAAGAGTCTGGACCATGAGTCTGATGAGGAGCAGCTGAGAGAGCTCAGGGTGCTTGGCCTCTAGAAAAGGAGGCTCAGGTGGGACCTTACTGCTCTCCTCAACTCCCTGACAGGAGGGTGCAGCCAGCTGGGGGTCAGGCTCTTCTCCCAGGTGACAAGAGACAGGACAAGTGGAAATGGCCTCAAGTATCACCAGGGGTGGTTTAGACTGGATATTAGGAACAATTTCTACACAGAAAGGGTTGTCATGCATTGGAACAGGGCAGTGGTGGAGTGACATCCCTGGAGATACTTAAAAGCCATGTAGTGGCATTTGGGGACATGGCTTAGTGGTGGCCTTGGCAGTGCTAACAGGTGGACTTGATGATCTTGGAGGCCTTTTCCAAGCTTTTCTATGATTCTCTATATTTTTTTAAAGTCGGTCTTGGTCACTCTTTGCCGACTCCCTGCCCTCTCCCTGTGCAGAATTGCTGGGCTCTGGTGGGTAGCACAGACCCTCTGCTGCCCTGGCTGTAAAGGGCAGATCCAAACAAACCCACACTCCCCCATCCCCTCCCCACCACTGGTTATTTAATTTACAGCTGGCCTTGGGTACATCTGCAGCTGCACGAGGAGGTGCTGTGGGAATGCTCCTCTGGATGGAGCCCGTTCTGTTCCCTACACAACAGGTACCAGGAAGAGGCCAGTTCTGCTGTTGTGCTGCTGCATCTGTGCTCTGTTATCTTGCTAAACAACTCCATTTTGACTGTTATTCAATACACTCCTCTGGAACATTGTTCTGTTTGCAATGTTCTTGTGTGACCTAAAATGAATAATGTGGGAGCTGTCAAAGTGTAAAATTAGGCACATTATAAAAACATCAATGGAAAAGAAAAATTGTTGAGGTCGGATAGTATTTTCTTCAGTAATAGCTTTAAAAAATAAAATTCAAGAGACTTTTGTGTCTATAGAAATCACACTAAACTGACAACAGATACACAATTCTGATTTCTTTACATTTACATTCCCTGTTATTATTTAGCTGCCATAGAGATAGATACGTGATACCTTATACAGCCTGCATGTGCTTTGAGATTTGAGTTGTGCAATCATCTAATAGGGTAATTTGAAATACTGAGTGTTTGTTTTCACTTTCCAAAAAACGTCATTACTGTTCTTTATGTGTTGTTTGGCAGCTTCTGCATCTTAAACTGCTCTATCAGAGGATGTGAGAGACATTCTCCCACCACTGAGAAAGGCATCAACTAATATGATCTGAATAAAAAAGCAGAAGCTTTAACTTTAGCCATATTTGAATATTAAATTGTTATAAAAGGCAGCATCATGTCAAACCAAAGTACTGACTACTTTGGCTCCTTGAGAGGGATCAGGTACTAAAGGAAGAAGTTCTGAGCAGAGCAAGCATTTATTCCACAAGCCTCAAAATTTAAGGAGAACTAACTTTGGAATAATACTGAACTTGATATCATAAAAATTACTACTATTTCAGTTAAGGTCCTGTTGCAAAATGGATTTTATATTCTGGCTTTATTCTATCTCCTATTTTTTTCTTTATCCATTTTATAAAAAGAAGAAAATTTCAGCATCACTGGAATATTTTCCCTCTGCCTCTCATTCACAAGAATACCAGAATTTCCAACCCCTACCACGCTTTTATCTAGTCACATTTAAATGTGTTTTTGACAAGTGAAAAACCGAATTGCCAGGCGTAAATAAAAAGTAGCAATCCCCTACTCACTATAGGCTATGCATGTGCTTAACTTTGAGGAGCCAAAAAATTATCAGCATAACAATTAATTTATGGCGTCTTTTCCACCAGAGTGAATGGCATTTAAGGGTTGTACTCATTTCCACTGTGCCTTGTAACCTGCTGACACCTGGGCCATGAGCTGCAGGTGGCAGGAGGGTAGGACAGAGGTGGCATCTGCTCACCAGGGCTGCAGGTTGGTCCATGAATGTGCTAATGGGATACTTCTGATTTGCTGCAAGCCTAGGAGTTCTGTGCTGTCAGCCACCTAAAAACACTCCACGTGTTTTTGTGGTGTCCATCTCTGAGTGTGGAACACTGTTCAGCTGTAGCTTTCACGTTATTACACTGTTCAGCAAATTTGTTTCAATGCCTGGAGTTCAGTTACCTGGAATAAGTTGCTTTAGGAGCTGGTGGCATCTGCAGGTTTTTCAGAGGGGTAACTTGGGTGTTACTGTAGGTAGTAGATGCACTAAGGATCTCTCTAGTTCCCACTCAGTCCCAGTTTTTGATTCTGTGGTGGAATATGATTCCCTCTAGGGGTGTAATAAAAATACTGTGGAAAGACCCTTTTCCTTTATAGAATTTGATTTATTAAATAAGCACCTGTGTCCATGTAAATCTATATATGGATAATCTATTTGTACACAGACTTACTATGATTTTAAGTGTAAGAAAATCCTTCCGTTCCTCGTTTTTCATTATGCCATCAAGAAATAAAGGAATTTGAACTCTGAAAACTCTTCATACTCAGAATAACATTTTTCTGTTCCTTAGCAGTATAAATGACAAAACACATTTTAGGCTCGTAGCATACAGCAGGGAAAATGCCCCACAAAGCTGGAGTAACTCATTTAACTAAAAGACAAGACAAGTAGATATCTGTCTATAAATGCAAAAGACAATATGTGGATACAGGTTCGTGAGACTCATCCTGATAAATATTTTTTCGCTCGTATTTTTATCTTCCTTTTTTATTTGGTATTGTTATTATAATAGGTGTGGAATGCATTGCCTGCTGCTGCAGAGCCAGCAGATGGAGCAAAAGAGCACGATAAATAGTTGGAGAAAAATAACCTGAATGCACTCATTCCGAGCTGGGGGAGGGGAAGTGCCTTCAACCCTTTTAATGCTCAATATTTGTCCAGTGCCATGGTTTCCCATCTGTCCAATATTGCTCCCGTCCTGCATGCAGCCGTCTGCATCACTTGCTCTAACTTTTCACATAATGACCATTTCACCCCAAAAGGACCCAGGCTGACTTCACTTTTTTTGTGTAAACATTTTGTTGGTCTACTTCTGTATGACAATGCCCATGGTAAAGGATTGATTCAATTTTCTCTTTCAGAAGAGTTTGGCTTTCAGAAAATTTGTAGTATAAATATTGTCCTGTGAACGTTTCCATTCATTAAATCAGTATGGTATCTTATTTTTTTATGTGATTAGCAACAAAATTAAGACTTCTTTTAGTAGGAAAAATGCCTTTTTATTCTAAGGAGAAGGTTTTATTGTTAGTCTGTTCTAGATCAGTGGTAAGTGTTTGGGGTTTATCTGACAGCTTTTCGGCTCTATGGCTGCTCATTATGTAAAGAAATGTTAACTGAAATATTAAAAGAAATATTAACACCATTTTCAGTGGAATAAAAGGGTTTGCTCAGAATAAGATTATACATATGCATAAAGGGAATGGAAGCTGTCTGCCACATACATAAAATGAAGAACGGGAGGCTTGATGAGATTTTTTTATATAATTTGAGCCTATTGTTCAGATTTATTTTAATGCACTGTGTGCTTAGACATCTTCAGAGATGTCACCGGGTGATATTTTATTGCTGCTAACCTGGGAGCAGTTAGTTCTCTATGGGTACACGTATGTTGCACTATAATTTGCTGAAGGCAGGTGGCTGAACACAGATATGCGGAGGACTTTCCATCCATAAACCATGACAAACACTGCACTTTCCTCCCTGGCTGTGAATTCGGTTTTTATTCTCTTGTTACGCAACAAAGAAATCACTGAAGCAACCTTTGCAGTGACAGTGCTGTTCCTTAGCCACAGAATTCACATTTATTTTGTGACACTGATCACTTACAGATGTATATACAACCTTACTAAAAGCTTCACAGTCTTGATGAGCTTGTATGAGACCTCTTACTCAACCCCAACTTGAATCACAGAATCACAAAATAGTTTGGGTTGGAAGTGACCTTTAAGCTCATCCAGTCCCACCCTCTCCATGGGCAGGTACACCTTTCACTAGACCAGGTTGTTCAAAGCCTCATCCAGCCTGGCCTTGAACTCTTCCAGGGATGGGGCATCCCCAAGTTCTCTGGGCAAACCTGTCCTAGTGCCTCACCACCCTTTCAGTAAAGAATTTCTTCCTAATATCTAATTTAATCCTGCTCTCTTCCAGTTTAAAGCCATATCCCCTTATCCTATCACAAGAGGTCCTTGTAGAAAGTCCCTCGCAGGGGACTCCTCATGTTGCAGCTGGTACTTTATAGTATCCCAGGAAATCCAGCAGGCTGAGTTAGTATTTAGTGAAGACCCTCTGAAGACAGAGAAACTTGTCAAAGTTTGCTTTCCAGGCTCTCTCCACTACATTCTCCATTCCTGTTAATTTATCTTTGCATTTTTTTGCCTTTTTTACACAAAATGCTGCCCCTTATTCTGTACCATTTGACACCAAGGCAGCAGTCTCCCTCCCTCCCTCCCTCCCCACCTGGACAGAGAAAACAGTTCATCAGCTTCCACTTGAGATTTTGGAAAATAGTTTTTGCTGTCTTAGCAAGGTGCTGTGGCAGTCCCCTACAAAAGCAGCTGTGCTGCAGCAGTTCAGGGTACTGCTGTGTAAGTAGATACATCCCACCCTCGAGTTAATACTCTTGTTTTATCCTCGTTAGTAAGATGAGATTGCTGTTCCCTTGTAATTTAGAACAGCTATCAGGTTGACCCTTGACTTGAGGGTCTTTCACAATCCTTTAATTTCCTCTGTCCTGTTTGATTGCACTAGAGAATATTTATGTTGAATTTAGGAGTGTGAGGTGTTAAGCTCAGAAACTTTTAAGGAGTAACTTGTTCATGTCAGCTGGGCCCAGGTGCTTGAGGACTTGAATTTGGAGGTGTAGAGTATCTGAAGGTCAGAGTTATAAATGCTACTTGGATCTTGTGTTCTCAGGCAAAGTGGAGATGTGCTGGGTGAGCAGAGTTGAAAAGGAACTTGCAGAAGGGGATGGGGAATGAGCAGCCTCCATGGAATGCATAAACTGACTAAGCAGGGAAATCAAGGACAAATGAGGAAAAAGTGGCATGTTAGAGGTCTAGCAATTAAGAGAGAGTAACCAAAAAGTTGTGCTGACTTAGTCTTGCAAACGTAAATTTAAATGACACCTGGATGATAATAGAAGAAAATTCAAATGGAACTGCCTCAATCTAAAAGTGTGACTGCCTTAATTCTGGATGAAGTTGAGATTAAATATAACTGGTTCTGCCCAAGGTGCCTATTTCCTTTCCCAACAGGCTGATGTTGGAGAAGATGGCTAATGGCATCGAGAACAGAGAAACAGCAATTACTAATTGCAAAATACAACCACAGTTTTAACAGGAGAAGCAAAGCCTATTAAGAGGGCTGCTGACCTGTTAGTCACACCTTAGTTACATCCTTTGGAAAGGGTTAGAGGAAATAAATAGTTTCTGATCTAGTAGATAGAAATGTCATAAAGTCTAGTCTGAATTTACTAAAATAAGTAACTGATACTTCTGCTCACTCTGGGCTTCAGTGAAGTGCTTAATAAGCATCACTTCAGGAAATTGTTAGTGAAACTGGAGGCGATGAAAATTATTTAAAGAATGGTGAGTGTGATAGAGGACTTGATGTAAAGAACTAAGGCAGAAAGAGGAGTTTTAGTGATGTGTGAATTGGACCTGGTATGTGTTTTATTAAATACTTTCAGTAGGGATCCTGCAGGAAGAGTGGTGAAATGCAATATGCTGAGACTTGGAGTAGGACAGAATTACCAATGTGTAGTAAATTATCAGAGTATCCATGAGGAAGATAATGAGAATGGGTAAAATACAAAATAGTTCTCAATTTCATACCATGAACTGCAAGGATATGTACTGAAATACTGCTGTTTAGGGTTTTTTGACTGTAAGCTTCTCAGTTATTCCACAGTTGGAAATGACATAGGAAAAGAAGATACTGGTTGTGGTAGATGGTGCAGGTTACCTGCCAGCCACTGATGAAATGTAGCCATGAGAGAGGCCAAGTGCAATGCTCTGTGTAAGAAACTTCCACTGAAAAGAGGAAAATCCATTCCTCTGAATAAGGCTTTTGTGCCATTTCAGACCCAACGTGTGTTACTCTTGTCATCAGATTCACAAACAAAGAATTCATACCAGGACAGGGCAGGGAAGATCTGCTAAGGTGATGGAGGAGAACGTGAGCATGTGTGTCCTGGGATGGTTGGATTGAGTGGCTGGCAGCAGGCAAAATGTGGGATGAGAGCGTGTGTATGTTTGCTGTCTGCAAGGATATCAGAGAATTAAAGGAGAGAGTTCGAGGAGTTCCTTCAGTTGAATGCCAGCATTAGCATAAGAAATAAATTGATGTAAACTGACAATTACTGCTTACAGGCTTGAGGCTGAGAGGCTTCTGACCATGAGTGATCGCTCTGACAGACGCAGTGGGTCAGGACACCAAGCTGGCTTTAATGTGATTTATTTTTTAAAAACTAATTGTGAATGGTAGTTGAAAACTGGAGTCAGTGACTCAAAAGGTCCTGTTCAGGCTTAGATGCCTCTAGTCCCAATAGTATCTGGATTACATTATAACTCAGACTGAGTTAATATAAACCTCTATGCATTTATTTATCCTGTTTCTGGAATCTGCTGAACTGACAGGAACAAACAGAGAATAAAACCCAAGCAGCGTTTCAGAGTTCAGCTGCCCATTACTAACTCCATGTATGGTAATGTGACATTCTGAGGTGCATTTGGCAAAGAAATTGCACTTTCATGCTTCTTTGAGCAAAGTTTCAGGTTGTCGTTGCCTTCAGGATATGGGATCTTTTTTTATTTTTTTTTTCCATTTTACTTTTAAGCCCTGAACAAAATGGTAGCAAGCCCTGGTCTGTGTTAGGGGATGTCTGCACAGCTGTGCAAAAAAAGATAATGGCGTATTCAGCTTTTGGCCAAGATTCAGTACTTTTCATCTGTCATCAGAGGTTGAAGCAGTAATGCAAAGTGATACTGGAAAAGCATTATTCTGCTACACTGACAGCACCATTAAAATCAATAGAATAGGGTTTTTTTTATAATCCCTGCTACAGTAAAGGAATTAACATGCCCGTTAGTTGTGTGAAAGCAGGAAATTATCTGGCTCTGTCCTTGTTTTGCGGTGAGTTTGGGTTTAGGAGGCTTTGCCTTTCTTTTAAGGAACAATACATCCTGCCTAGGGCTCTCAGTTCTTAAAAAAATAAGTTAAAGATCCATCCACTTTTTGGGAAGGATGTATGATGTGATTTTGTAAATCCCTTAAACATACTGGTTATAAAGATCATTTTGACCACGGTGCTCTATGGTTTCTATAGTCATGAGTGATCTGTAGTTAAAATCCATGGAGATACGTATCCTGCCAGATAGAGCTGTCACAAGGCTGCTGAATAAGTCTTCAGCAACTGTGAGGTATCCCAGTGTGGGCTTGGTTGTTTTTTAATAAGCTGTATTTTTCACAGCTTTATTATTGAGTTATGGAAACTGGTTTAATCTGAAAATCTGACTTTTTAACAATGTTTTTTTCTCCCTGTTTCTAAAAGAAGCACATTTTTTTAGCTCTTACCTGAGCTAGATGTACATTTTATTTTTATTAGACTGTAACCTATATTACCTGCTGTGAACCTGTTTAAGGAAATAATTTATACTTAATTCATATCATAGCTTAGTTTATCAAAGAGAGTAGTTTTACTTAAACCAGACTTAGCAAAATCATTGTTAGACAGCTAATTATTTTTAAAAGCTGGGTTTAATTAGCTTGCTTGAGATTACAGACGAAATCTATGGCATAAAAGAGAATTGCCAGCTTCTTATCTTTTCCACAAGGTTATAAAAATATTTTGTTACAGTTCTTCAAACACAAGTCTGTATTGAAGCAAAACAATACTACATTTATTACCATAGTAATTCAGGCTGTTGAACTGTGGTTTCCAAAGGTGAAAGGCTGATACATTAACCCACTGATCTGCAGGCGTATGACAGTTTGTGAAAAATGTTCCATATCCTTCTCCTCCGAGCAGTGTGGCAGAGAGCAGAACAAAATGAGTGGAAACAAATGCTAGAGTTAGCTGAGCCCTTTTAGCAGAAAGTGTGGTTTTTATGTCAGGAAACACACAAAGAATCATTTGTGGGTTTTTGGTGGTAGTGTGAGATTTTCTGAAGAAATCCTGGAGGTCTGAACCATCAGTCCTCCAAACCTGTCTTAGTTAGTCTGGCTTTTATTTCATAAAAACGTGTCAGCTTAAAGCAACTGAGATCTGAAGAATGAATCATTGACTGCAGAGTTTTTCATTGGGCACTCTGATGGACTTCATCAGTTCCCCAAATCTATTTCTTTAATTTTTAAGATAAATGGCCTCTACAGAATCAAATTTCTCGTCCCAGGGCATGGTGCTGGCATGCCTTGGCACTGAGAGCTGCTCTCTGTAATTGAGTCTTCACGCTGGCTGTCCCTGTCTGCTGGATGTTGGCATTATTGTCAGCAGCCATAACCATTGTAGCCTCATCTGTACTTCACCTTTCCTTTTATCTCCCATCCAATGCCTCGGGGCAAATGCACCCATTCTTCAATTAGTGCTAATGGGAGGTGGATGGAACATCAGAGCTTATAATATATGAACTTCTGAAACTTTGTGCAATCCTCTTTTCATATGTAAATATTGTAAGTAACTTCAGAAAGCTGGTTAGTCGTTCATCAAAGCATATTCTTTCATAATTTCTGGTTTCATATAATTTGCCTCACTTTCTCTGTGATGTTTTCCTATTTATTAGATTAGATGATAACTCTGCCTTAGATGATAACTTATTTGGCAATGGATAAGTACTTAGTAAGTCATTATGGAAGAGAAATTGCTATTTAGAAGGCACCTCTGTGATAACCCTGCTGAAATGCGGGAGGTGAGCAGAAAAGTAGTTTTGGTCAAAAGCGAGCTGTTCTCTTTCTTCAGATCCACTAATGGTTATAAAAGCGTTTTCTCAGCATTTCTTCCTCCTTCCAAGTACAGAAACTACTTCCACCCTTACTTTGATGGATTATGCTTCAAAACAGTTTTGTGAGAGCTTCTTTGGGGGGTTTTTGGTTTGTTTGGGAAGGGTTTGGGTTTCTTTTGGTTGTTGCTGTTACTTGGTTTCATTTTGGTTTTGTTTTGGTTCGGTTTTTTGCTTGTTTGTTTTTTGTTTGATTTGGTTTAGTTTTTTATCTGGTGACACTGAGATGGATATTGAGCACAGTAGTCCTCTTGCTGCCTCTGGCCTGCTGTGCTCCTCTGTTAACACCTGATGACCACTGCTCTTTTGAGAGGTGCTGGACCTCTTGATGGACAAATTCAAGGTTCCTGTGAAATTCTTGCTCTTTTATGTGTTGCACAGTCTTTTCTCTACTTGGATCTTCACAGAGAGGTTTTGAAGCCTGCACACAAAGTACAGTTGTTAATGACTTCATTAGTAAAATCAGATTTTTTTTTTTTTCCTGGAACATTGCTGCTAAATGTCTGGATGAATTTGTTGTATAAAGACACAAGATTTGGCACCTCTGATTTATGAAGGAAAGGAAGTGATACGTGTATCTCTTCAAGCTCTGAAATGGAGGAGCAAACAGCAAAGGAAGGCCTCTGTTTACACTGGTACTCACAAAAGGATCTTCTAGGTTATAATATTTCATAATACATAAAAAAGAGCTGATGCTTGCTTTGTTCTTTGAGGGCTGTGCTTATCATGAAAGATGTGACTGCTTTTGGGCTGGAACCTTAAAAAGCTTATTGGTATATCACATCTCTGGAATCTCGAAAGAGAACAGCAATTTAGATATTAATCTTGGCTTGGTTCTTCACTCAGAGAATACCCAGAAAGGCAGGTTTGTGCAGGAGAAGAACATTTTCCTTGCTTTGACTCCTCCTCTGACGTCACCTCAAGGCCACAGACAGGATTCCTAGAGTTGAAAGAAATGAGATACTCTCCTCTTTCCCCAGTTTCCTTTCATTCTGCTCTTCTGTATCCCCTCTCAGTGCCCTCTCACAAGAAGAAGCTAAATAAATTTTGAGCTTCAGGAATGGACAAGAAGTGCTTTCAAGGAATGTTAGATGCTTTATTGTCTTCCCATGGAAAATTACGTACCCAATTTTTTCAAAATACACTCAAGATCAGATGGTATTATAAGACAGGGCTTTTTTTATGAAGCTCAGGGCAGGGAGAAATTATTGATTTTCTGAATGCCTGCTTCCATATAGGTGCCTGCTCTGCTTGTAGGAAACAGTCTGTAGCTCCTGAAGGACAATTTCTCTAAGTACAGGTATCTGCTCTTTTTGTGTCAACAACACAATATAAAATTTGTTGGCAGAGAGTTTTTGCAGTGATTGGGAAAGGAACATCTAAATTTGATTGGTGGAAGTGCAGGTTTACTAAGGGATGGAAGGTTTGGAGCTGGTTAGTTATTAGCATCACTAAAAGCATTGATGCCAAATCTTGAAAAGGACTGGGCTCCAAATGTAGCTGCTTCATGAGTGCCCATTTAGAATAGAACAGGTTATGAATTTACAATTGAATAATTAAACAGAGTGTGCAAATGAAAATTTTAGGAGTGATAAAAGCCTCCAGTTTCATGGTATGGGGAGGACTGACAATGCAAGTCAAAAGTAAATATATTTTTTCCTTACTTGCAGAAAATTTGCTCTTCAAACATCAGGTGCTTGGACAACTTCCAGAGTCAGGATGTGGACTAGATTGACCAATTTTCAGCAGATAAATCTTCTGATTCCATTTTTACTGAGTCTTCAAAATGTTAATGATTTGCTATCTGCAGACTTCAGAGTATTTCTCAGGGACTGGAACACTGCCGAACTTATGCCGAGTCTGAAAAAATGATTCTTAAAGCATTTCAATTTAAAACCCCATAATTCATCTGAGTATGAGCTGGGAAAGTAGCCCATAGCATACTGCAGATGAGAGCTCATAGCTGTGCTGCTGGGGTTTCAATGCTCTTCAGCTGAGAAGAAATGGGAAATCTTTCCTTAAGGGTTTGACATCAGTAATGGAGATAAGAATTTAAGAAATTGGAGAGTGGGGAATTTGGTTTGCTGTACTTAATGAATAGTTTTCACCCATATGGATGTGATTAATCCAGTTGTTTAAATGATGCATTTTATAAGTATTTAGGTGTCTGAGGATGCATCAGTCTCTAGGTGGGAGATTACATGTGAGATGGAAATGAGTTGGGATTGCTAAGGCAAAACATTTATTTCCAGGCCACATTATAAAAATAGCTAATTTACCAATAAAGCAGCCAGGACACTTCCAGGAATAGGGCATCCACAACTTCTTTAGGCAGGATCTTAGAGTGCTTTACCACTCTCTGAGTAAAGAATTTCTTCCTAAAATCTAGTAGAAACGTGCCCTCTTTAAGTTTAAAACCATTGCCCCTTGTTCTGTCACTATCTGTCCCTTCTTTTTATAAGCCCCCTTAAGGTAGACTTTGATGCTGTTGTACAGCTGAAATCTCATAAATCCATTAGGTTTACAACAGACAGAACTGTTTTGTCTGCCCAGGTTGATAAGGAGAACCCTTAGGGGCTGTGCCAGGATGTGTTTCGGTGGTGTCCATGCTTGTGGTTCAGCTGTGCTGATTTCTATCCTCTAGATCTATTTCCAAGGCCAAATTTTTAAGAGGGCTTTTTGTACAAGAGGTAATCAAGTCCATTGGGAGTATTTAGGTGCAGTATAAATACTGAAATGATGAAGTCTGCAGAGTTTTGTGGTGTGAAGATTTGTGCAGTCAGCTAAATGAAATGCCTGGTAGTCAGCCGTGGGAGGCTCAGCTCTGCACCAGGTGTGTGCCCACTCAGCTCCAACCTGGGCAAAACCAGGGGCCAGAACTGTGTGGGAGTTACCTGGCCACCCATGGCTGTCTGCAACATTTACACACACACACACATACATACATATATAAAAAACCCAGAATCATATAATATGCTGAGTTGGAAGGAACCCACAAGGATCATGGAGTCCAACTCCTGGCCCTGCACAGCACCATCCCCAAGAGCACATTCCCAAGAGAGCATTGTCCAAACACTCCTTGAGCTCTGTCAGGCTGCTGCTGTGACCACTGCCCTGGGGAGCCTGTCCAGTGCCCAGCCACCCTCTGGGGGAAGAACCTTTTCCTGATATCCAACCTAAACCTCCCCTGACACAACCTCAGGCCATTCCTTGGGTCCTGTCACTGTCACCACAGAGCAGAGATCAGTGCCTGCCCCTCCTCTTCCCCTCCTGAGGAATTTGTAACTGCAGTGAGGTCTCCCCTCAGCCTCCTCTTCTCCAGGCTGAACAGACCCAGTGCCCTCAGCCTCTCCTCACACGGCTTCTCCTCAAGGCCCTTCCCCATCTTTGTTGCCCTCCTTTGGGCACTCTCTAATAGTTTAATGTTTTTCTTACATTGTGGCACCCAAAGCTGCCCCCAGCACTCGAGGTGAGGCTGTCCCAGCCCAGAGCAGAGCAGGACAATCCCTCCCTTGCCCGGCTGGCGATGCTGGGCCTGGTGTCCCCAGGACAGGGATGTCCCTCCTGGCTGCCAGGGCACTGCTGGCTCATGTTCAACTTGCCATTGATGTCCCCAGGACAGGGATGTCCCTCCTGGCTGCCAGGGCACTGCTGGCTCATGTTCAGCTTTCCACTGACCAGAACTCTCAGGTCCCTTTCCCTGGAGCTGCTCTCCAGCCTCTCATTCCCCAGTCTGTCCGTACATCCAGGGTTGTCCCACCCCAGGTGCAGAATCCGGCACTTTCCCCTGTTGAACCTCACATGGTTGGTGATTGCCCAGCCCTCTCAATTGTGGAGGTCTCTCTTCAGGGCTTCTCTGCCTTCGAGGGAGTCAGAGTCCATCTGCAGAGGAGCACCAGCCCAGGGCTCACAATTCCAGCAGCCAGGGCTGCCTGGTGCCTCTGTGGATATTCAATATACCTGTGTGTAAAGAAAAGGAACATTCATGTGCATACAGAGAGATCCATTTATTTTGCTATTCTAATACTTTATTGAATTTAAATTAAAACAGATCTCCTACAATTTGAACTTTTAACGGACTAGTTATTGTCATTCTGCTGTAATTGCTCTTTAATGTCATTTGAATAACAATCGGAAAGGGGAAAACAAAATTTATGTGCAGTTAAACAGCTGCAGCTGCACCAAACACAAATGTGTGAAAGTTTCCAAATAGGAACTTTAATTTGGCAGTGATTTTGGCAAATAATTGTCCTTTTAGTGCTGTTCAACATCTGTGTGTAGTTTAAAGTTTTGTTACCTCTTAGATAATTAGCTGCCTAGCTTTCATTGTGTTTTAATGTGGTAAAAGACCCCAGTATAAAATATTCCAGGTTTAAAAATAGCGAACTGTGTTGTACTCTTGTTAAATTCACGTGCCTTTCACAGCCATCACTAACGGGTATGAAAATATCTGAGCTGTGTTCCTTATAAATGAGCATTTCAAGTAGTAGTGCTCCAGAAAATACCTGGGGGAAAAGCAATAGGCACACACCCCCTTCCCACACTTGGCTGGAAAAAAATGTGTTATTCTTTGAATTGTCATTGAATCCCAGTGTACCTGCAAATGTTCAGTTTTACTTGGAAAAAATAGTGTGTGATTCTCCAGAGATGGATATTTTTGCTTGAAGAAAGCAAGCTGCAGTGATTTTGGGGTGTATGACTCCGGGAGTCCCAGGTCTGCAACAGATTCTCTTAAAAAGCATTAATTTTCTGCAATATGAACTTCGACTCGTAATCTGCAATTTTTATGGAGACACTTTACAATTCTCAGTAAATACCCGTCAGAGCAGAGCTGCTGTTCCATCAAATCCTTCCATACTGAAGCTGGGGAGCAATTTAATGAATCCAATGGGAGAGCAGCATAAACCCTGATGATGAAATAATGAGTTACTCAGCCACTGGTGAACATGTAGAGCTTGGAATTGTGGAGTTAGATTATATCTGCTCTCTGGACTGAAAAATGGGCAGAACAAGCTCTTGGACATCTGATCCATGGGCACCAACAGCAAGAGGCGGGGACTTATCCTCCAAAAGCCCCAAACTCAGCAGCTGTGGATGGTGGAACGTCCAGAGGACTGCTGCAAGCTGTGTTTTGAGCACTGAATTTCCAGCTGCCTTGGTAGCCCAGTCCTTCTGTGTATTAACAAACAAAAAGCATTTCAGTGTTGTGTATTTGTGAGTTTTAAAACATCCAACACCACTGATGTGACCTTTCAAATACGTCGGAAGTACAAAGCCTGAGATGCCAGCCCTGGAGTTTTCCACTTAACCTTAATCAAACATCTCAATACTTCAATCTCTAAACCATTTTCTTTTAAATATCTTTGACATTACAAGCTTGCTCTGAGAACACCTGTGACATTAACATTGGGATTTTAGGCTTTTAAAATTCATTCATCCTTCTGGGAGGTGGACAACCTTCCTTTTGGTTCTGTGAGTAGGCAAAGCCCTGCATGAAGAACAGGCGCAGATCTGGAGGTAAAAATGAGTAAAAACCTGTCAGGTTTGAAAAAAACACTTTTCAACCACACTTACGTCTGCCTTGTGAAGTGTTAAATCTCTTTGAGTCCTTTGTAAATCAAATAAGCAACTGTGCAATCTATGCACAAATCTCTAGCCAGACCTTCTTTCTCTTTGGATATTTACTGTGGTCTAGCCAGAAAATTTTGGAAGAGAATTGTCTTATTCTTTTTTTATGTGTGTATTACTGCCAGGTGAAGAGATTGTTGTCTTGTGCTGTGGTTCCTTGAAGCCCCAAAGCAGAAAATTATTAAAGTTGGCCTTTCAGGCTATATGATTTTTATCTGTGTAGAGTCCTGCTCCAAAAAATTGTTTTAAGCTCAATTAATTTCGCCATTATTTAACCTCTTTTTAAAATGTGTGATAATGAAAAGAAAAAAACCAAAACAGACTCTAGTGAGAGACTTGTAAGAGGTGAATAATTCAGTTTTTAAAAATCTGTTATAACTTGATTTCTTGGCCTTGGTTGTGCTTCAACTGTGCAATTAGAGCACCTCCCAGTCTGTCCTCCTGATCACCAGATAATGTTTAAACTCCTTATTTCTGATCTAACTGCACATATTTCCAGAACTAATCACCTCTTACTATGCAAGGCAATTTATCTTTCTTAAATATTAGATATTATTATTAAATATCAGACTTGCTCTGCTTGAGGAATCTGGGTCACTTTTTAGGTTTTAAATTAAGGTAATGGGTGCTGTGTTTTCTCCTTGTGCTTTTGATGTATCATTGGGGTACCAGGAATGCTCAAGTTTCTGCCCCTTCCTTTACCTCCAAGAATAAAGTGTAAATTGTGACCGAGGGTCTTTGATGGAGCTTGAGAGTAGAGGAAGGTGCACCTTGGTGGTGATATGGAGCTCTGGCACAATTTGGGCAAGCCTAAGTGAAATGTGGTGGGTATTATTAATCCCCCAGCCATCAGCTCTTGCTTTGGAGGTCCCTGCGCACCAAATTACTGCACATTTGGAAATATATTACGGTGTGGATACTCTGATATTTGTGCTGTTGTGAGACATTCACTGTGGCCATGGCCACAGGCAACACGCTGGGCTGAGTCCTTGCTCTGGTCCAGGACAAGAATTTGTCCAGTTTTGATCAGGGCAGATACCAGCTGTAAGAAAGGAGGATTCCCAGAACGGAGGAAGACAAGCAACAAAGAGTTCAAATTCAGGTCAAGAAGCACAACTGGAAAATATTTTGAAGTATACCTTCATGCTGCTGGGTTTTTTTAACAAATAATTTATCCTCCCCTTAGATGCTTTCACAGCTTCACTTTAATTTCTCTACTTCATGGCTTGATGGGTAATTTTCATATATTTAATTACAAGTATTTTGCTGCACTTTATGTTTAGATTTATAGAGCCACAGGTTCTCAAAATTACGTAGTAAGTTCATTTTAAACAATTTTACTATTCCTCAAAAGGTTGAAATACACAATTATATGTGCACTTGACAAAGTAATTTTATGATTTCACCACACAAAGATAGTTTTGTGATGGATTTATTGTGTGGTTTGAGTAATTTTGGACAGGAGTCCCACAGATTTTTATTTGATGTGTTTTTAATTTTAAAAATATATTGGATTAAATAAAAGACGTTATTATATATTAATGCATTTTTAAAGTATTACACTACTATTAAATCATAGTCTTTCTCACATGCATATTATATACACTTTGTAATATCAAAAATGAAAAACAGCTTATAGTCTTGAGGAGTAAAGATTGCCAGAATTTATCTGGCTGTGACAGAGAGAAAAATTAATTGAAGGCAGCAAAAAAAGTGACAGCACATGGTAATATTTTTATCACACTCAAAGTCAGTAGATTTTCTTCATTTAGAGCTGGAAGTGTAACATATTCTGGTTTTCTCGTCAGTTGTAGGAAAGGCTGATTTACTCAGGCCTTTCTGATTCTGCTTTTCAGGGACATCATCATTTCCCATCAGCTGGAAGGGGCTTTCATAAATTATGGGGGGTGAAAACAGGAGGTTTGGGCTTCTGACACCCAGCTCCACTTTTCTGCCTCATTCCACTCCTAAGCAGGCAGTAGCCCTGACATGCTTTCAGTCTGATTTTCATGGAATTTGTGCATTAAAGACACTTTCTAAATCTTTAATGTGCATCTCTATACGCTGTCATCGTTTTTTATTTGCACTGGTCAGGCCGCAGATAAATTTCTGCTTAATAAAAAAGAGCCTGGTTTTTTTCCCTCTTATTTCTCTCTCTCGTTGACATAAATTATATTTTAGCAACTTAATTTTACAGTTTTTCCTCTCCAAATATGCCTGGGTCCATAATGGTAACTGGGAGAGATCCATAACGAGCAGGGCTTTTCTTTTACCAAGCTGGAAGGAGGTGGCTGGATTTTTGGAATGGTTTTCAGCTCTGCAGTTGGGTTTCTGATTCATGCTTGTACCAAGATCACTTGGAAGCCAACTCAGCTGGCTTCTTGTGCCCCTGCTCTTCCAGTCCTCCCCTCCTCAAGCTGATATTAGGAACAGCAGTGCCATAACCAGTGTTGTTTTCTTTCTAACCATTTCCAGCAAAACACAGAGGTCCAGACTGCCCACCCAGAAAATAAATAAACTGAAGTTACCTGAACCAGAAGAACTTTTAAAATTTCTCACTGCTGCCTTTTACTCTGAGCCTGGTGTGGCTGTCAATGCAGCTGCCTCTGCTGATTGTTTTGTGAGGGGTGCCATGATGATTAAAGGGTTAAGGATAAGAAAGGCAGAGGAAATGTTATTACTCTTTGTTTTTATGAAAATGCTTTTTATTTTCAGTTCAGTGGGGAAAGGAATGAAGAAAACCATAAAAAAATAGTCTTATCATTGGTTTCCAAAAACACAAATCAAGTGTTTTGCTCCTTGGTTTTTGCACAAGTGTCCTCAGGGTCTGGGGTGAGGAAGGAGGGGGAATTCTGTGTACAGATAAGTGTGATGCCTAAATGTGAATTTCTGTAAATACCAATTTGAAGGGTCAAATTCCAAACTGTTCTGGTGTAGAAAGCTGACTGGCTTCACGTTACTGGCTTGGCCAGTGATGGATTTGTTTTCATCAACCAAGTCACTTCAACTGTCTGTGCCTTTTTTTCCCTTTGCCTTATCTTCTTCATCTCTAATGGGAGACATTTGCTCATTCTGAGCTCACGCCATGGGGCTATGATTTCATCTGGCACATGTAGATGTTACCAGAATAGGGATAATAATAGGTTGTTTGGAAAATTTTTAAGATACCCTATCTCTCAGCGGGTTGATTTTTCAGCAATAAACGCAGGTTTCCAAGTTAATTTTGGTTCCATTGCAGTGTAAGTGCCTTCTGCTGCATGCAGAGGCTTCAGTTCTCTCTGATACAGAATTCATACATATATACACCTCCCAAAAACCTCCATGTGCACATTTTTATTGGATGAGCTTTGGCTCAGAAATGGAATCCTGCCATCATTGTGTGCATGTGAGATACAATGTATTTAATAAATGGGAACCCCCCCCCCCCATCTCATTTGGAGATTATTTGCTCTCTTCAACTACAAAGTTTGTAGTTTACGTTTAGTAGTGGTTGAGTCTTGCATGCATTCACTGCAAGAAATTCTAGAAGCTGTTGAGTTTCACCATTACTAAATATAGTGCTCACTCTAGCACTCTTCAAAATATTTAACAAAAAGGAAAATTTGTTTTAGTAGTGTTTGGCATTTTACAGTCTCAAGATAAGCAAAAGCTTTAGTTGTACCTTAATACTGGTTTGAAAGTAAAGTCTGTAATGTGACTTGAAGATAGATTTCATTATTGCATATACAAAATTTCTCCTAATTCTTTTGAAGACAGTATTTACAAAGAGCAAAACTTGATTTACAGTTGCACTTGAAACTGCTGCTGTAAGAACATAAAGTAAAAGGTAAAACTAGTATAAAACCATGTATAAATGATATAAAAATAGTTTGGGATTAACCATCTGTAAATATTCTATCACTCTAAACATAATGGACCAACACCAGGACTCAGGCATAATGTTAATAATTAAATGTGTTTGCAAATACAGCAAATGTATTTGTGCATGCCTATAGCAGTTTCAACATTCACATTTTTCATTTTTCATATCAAACAAAAGAGAATAGCATCTGCTTTTAAGAGAAGGCAAAATAAAAAGAGGTGAAATGTGCAATAGCAGCAATATTTTACTTCTTACTGTAATTTTCCCTATAATAAAATAAGCTACGACTGCCAGGACATTTATCTCATTTGTCAGGATGTCCAAGTTGTTCGTCATCACCCGCCTCAAATAAGTCAGCCTGTCCCCACTGCATTATGTTCACTACTCAGTTGGTCAGAAGAAAACCTTCTTGGTACAGACAGATGGTGAAGAGATAGTAGAGATTAAATAAGTAAAACAAAATCACATCTAAACTTGTTATTTGTAAGTACATACCGGAGTTCCTTCCAGAGGTCATCTGGCTTCTTGCAGTTGCTGACTGCATTAAAAAAAATAAAACGGATTTTGTTTATTCCACTTAATTTGCATTAGGCACATAGTGCCAATTTTCAGTCTGTTTTCTTTGAGGGTTTTTTCTTTTCCTTTCCTCTTTTTTTTTTTCTTTTCCAAACAAAAGAAGTAGAATTTCAGCTGCTCTATCATTATTTAGAAAAAAAAGTGTCTTTTCCTGTTTCTTCCATCAGCATCTCAAGATGAGCATTTCTGGGGTTTGTGATTTTTGTTTTATTGATAATTGTGTGTTGGGTTAGCAGCATTCTTGACTTCATCCCTATGTAAATCTGGATGGAAGAGTTTAATGGATCTTACATTGCACTGTAACAGTCAGCAGATTCAGGAAAAGAAAATTCATTACAAAACCACTTTGCACTTCTAGAACTTTTGCCTCTGGCAGGGAAGCCATTGATAATCTTTTTGTGATTGAATTTGTTTCTTTTCACATAGATACTTTGTGTCAAAGTAGTCAAAAGTTTGGAATATGTACAAACTTCAGTGATTGACTTTTATTTTGTATATGACATGCAAACCCCCGTTTTAAAATAATTTAATAAAATGCATACTCAATATTTAATTTTTAATTTCTCATTACCCTTTTGAAATACAGAAGTTACATTGTGTTGATGCTATTTCCCCCCTCTATTCCTAATTTTTAAAAATTGTTTTTGCTTTCATCCATTTCTATTTTTATTTAATCGACTCAATTTCTTCTGTAGTGCTCTCAGTGCTACTTTTCTTGAAATAGTTATTATCAACTCTTGAATTTTTGTACTGATGGACTGATGGACCATGTGGGCCATTAGAAGAACTGTAAAGTCAAATAGTAGGAGTAGCATTGAAGGCATGATTAGATGAAGCATTAGGTAGCTTTGGGTATGACCTTTAATGAGGAATTCTCTGTAATTCTTATTTCTTTCAAAGAAAAACTGCTTAGTTTTACATGTGTAGATCTATACTTAACCCTCCACCTGCTCTGCCATTTGAATCTTGCTCAGAATTGCTCAGCCTGTTGCCACGTTTGGATGTTGCAGACAAAAACAATATTCTAGAACCTTCTGTGCCTCTGCTGTTCCCCAGTCCGGGAAAAACTGGCATCCTGGTCAGAAGAGATTCAGGGTTTGAATGTTTCAGATGTGTATTTAAACGTTTCATTGTGCTCTTTGACAGATTAATTGCATTTTTGTTTGCCACCTGCACTTTGTGTTGCTGCATCAAGGCGTGTATCTCCAAAAGAAACGCGTTGAAAGGTCTGATGAATTACAGTTTTCCAAATAACACAGCACTAACACCCAGTAAGATTCCAGAGGGGAGGAGTGTGATGTTTGTTTTGCAAATATCTTCCTTTTCTATTGCCTATTTTCTTCCTTTTCTGTGTGTTTTCAGTTCAGCTTCTTTGATTTTCCCTTGGTTAAGTTAAAGATGGAAACAGAGATTGAAGCGGCAATAAGTGGGCACATTGCCTCTCACAAGTGTCTCTAGTAAATAATTTAGGAAAATAATTACTTCCCTGCATTTGACTAGAGGACAACTTAGCAAGATTGACTATATTTTAATCATTGCATTTGTGTCTTCAGTTGTTAGAAGTACTTTGTTACATGGTTATAAAGGCTGGCAATTAAAACATAATGCTTCTGCCTCATACAGACTCACAAAAAAGTATTTAAGCATCCTGGAGATGGCCTGGCTGCATCCATTGAAATGATGAAACCAAACACTGAGTTTGGTTTCTGACATGTCACAGATAAAAATGTATACATATATATTGTTTGTAGTCTGCTCCACTTCATCTGCTCTGTGGGGTTAGTGGATGTGGCCTGTAGTGTCTCATCTAGTCCAATATTTCATCTTCAGAAGGAAAAGTTGCTTCTCCCCCCATGGATTTGAGAGGTACCATTGGCCATTATTGTTCTACTTTTAATTTAATATCTGAAGCACAAGGAACACTTCTTATTTTGCTTTATATTTCAGTTACAAAGCTTTACCTGAAATATAAAATTCATTTAAGAATCATAGAGTGAATCATAAAATGCTTTGGGTTGGAAGGGACATTATAGATCTCATTTCAACACCTCTGCCACGGTGCAGGAATACCTTCCCACCTTCCACTAGACCAGCTGGAAGACAAAGACACATCCAACCTGGCCTTGAACTCTTCCAAGATCACTCTCCTTTCCTCTTTGCCTTCCTCAACATTCAACACAATGGTTTATGTTCTGGTTTGGGGGAGTGCTATATTCTGTGCCTGTACAAAGCCACTATATAAATTATTGTTAGATGCCTGGTTATACCTTCTGAGCAGATCACTCCCTTTTGAAATAATTTTCAACTCCAGGCATGCCAGTTATTCAGCAGAGAGTAAATATTTACTTCCTGGAGGGTTTTTTCATCAGATGACACAGCTCTATTGCCCTTCCCTTTAGTTTGACCATGAAATGGCCATTCCCAGGAAGAAATCTTGTTCAACACCAGACATAAAACTCAAGTAAATCCGATGACCTAAGGGTCTGTTGTTTTCACACTGGTCTGTGTTGACATGAAATCTGTTCATCTTCTTTGCAACCTTTGGTGTCAAAATATTTGTGCTGTTAAACTGAAGGCAGAAATGATGAAAATCCTGTTGACAAGTACATATAGTAAATACGAGACTGGAAATGTACGCTATTGTTTTCCAGGAGGTGAATAAACTTCAGTTACATGGGCTGAAATATGATCGTGCAGACCCAAAATGCAGGAGATCTTCAGGATCTTCAGCTTTCCCTTGTCTGGGATGGTTTGGTGCAAGAGGTGCTCAGGGGAGCAGTGGATGTGAGCTTGCCTGACCATGTGCTTTCTGTGGGGAAGCAGACAAATCTCCCTCTGTAAATTGGTTTTATTCTCAGCTGGGCAATGGAGATGTCCCCCTGGTCTGGTGGTGCCCTGCATGACCCCGCATCTGTTTTGGACCTAAGTGTTGGGATGAGAAGCACCAGGAATAGGTTTAGGGGTCATGAAATGCCATTAGTGTGATTCTTCATGCAGGATCCAGGGAATGTTTTGCTATGCTTAAAGCTTTTTCTGCTCTGTTTTCTTGAGGACAATGTTAAAAAGTTAATGCTACATTTTAAAAGCAGGAGCAGGGAGGGCAGAAGAGTTTGAAGTTGGGTTCCCTGCATGATGTTCAGTTTGAAATGTAGAAGCAGTGGTTTGTAACAGATCGGTGTGAGCAATTCCCACTGATACCTGCAGCCACCAAAGGATGGAGGAGAAAGGAGCCAGCAGGAGAACATGGTCCTGAACTCTGGAACTTGCTCCTTTTCTGATCAAAGTCCAGATATTGTTACTCTTAGGATACGCTTCAAAACTTGAAGGGTGTTTTTGTGAGACTGTGGTATTTTCTTGTTGAGGGAAATCTGTGTGGATTTTCCAAAGTAACTGTGATATCTGTGATTCCAACTCATGAATTTGTTATATAAGTCCACACTTTTTTTTTTTTTTTTAAGTGATCAAATCACAAAATACTTAGGAAGCATAAATCTGTGTATGGAGTTATGAGAAATGTCATGAGAATTTTCCGTGTGATACTGCAGATCAGTACAAATGAAGTCAACTCCGTAGCATCAGGACTTAACAGATCTCTTGCTTCAGAAGTAGGACATAAAAATGTTACTTTCCACAGGATGATATATATATTTTTTCCCTCTTGCATCATCTCACAGAGATGTCAAAATTTGCAAATTTAGGTCATTGTAACCATCGAAGTTAAGAGGAGCAAATCATTAGAATTTCAGTGTGGGAAACAGCAGGATGGAGTTTGAGGGTAAGGACAGACCAGCTGAGGTTGCTCAGGGGAGAGTGGCTCAGCTCACTGACTTCTTTTTCAAAGCAGCTCCTAATACCTTGCCTGGCCTGGGCTGGAATGGGGGGAAAGTCCTCCTTCAAATGTTTTCCTCTGAAGAGAAATCTCAGTAAATTAAAGTTACAGGGTACAAATCCCACCTTGGCACAGTGCCCTACTATATTCCCCATCTCAATTCAAGGATTTACATCTGAAACCTTGCCTCTTTTGGGATTCACTCCTGTGATTTGGTCCATGTGGTTTGAGATGATGAGCATCAAAATCACTAATGTGAAATGCACTTTAAAAAAAATTATCTAAAATAAGTGATTAGGAATGCAATGGCCATATTTTTATGCATTATTTATGGACAAATATTTCATAACCTGACCACATTTTTAATCTCTAGTGCAGTTTAATTAAATAAAACAAAATGTAGAAAAAATAAATTAGAACTTTATTTAACCCAAGCAAACTTTTTGCTAAAACAGAAATCAGTTTGCCATCTGTTATAATTGATGGAGGTCTAAATTGTCTTTTTTTCATAGGAACATTTAGCAGACTGAGCTATATTTAAATCACAAGGTTTGTACTTAGAACATCCAGAAATTAGGTTATTATTTATTAAAAGACCCACTGCATTCTTGTTTCAGTAGTGATGAATGCAGGAAAGAAAAACTTGTTTCCATCATCGAATTTTCAAGTACAATTACTTAGCTGTGCTTGTTCAATTACTGCTAAAATGTCATATATATAAATGACTGCATAATCACATTTACAAAAATGTACCTCAGGATGATATTTCTGTGGCTGCTGGAAGAGAAGACTCTAGGAAATACTGCTTAATCTGGATGATTGTGTTTTTTAATAGCCCAAACTGCACCTAAAATACTAAAAATGGGTATTTTTCTGAATAGTCACCTCATTGTTTTTAGTGATTAGCCCAGATAAGAATTTAAGAAGAGGCCTAGGCAACAGTTAAATTAAATTTTAGAAGCCACACTCCTCTTAAGAGCTGTAATTTTGCTCCCAGTAGGCCTTTAAATGCTACTCACATGCTGCCTTCTAGGTCCCATTATAGATGTCAGTGCTCCTTAAGTTTGGCTTTGTTTAAAAAGAAAAAAAACCAAAAACAAACCCTTATTTTTGAATGAAACGTGCAAGCAAATGATGAGATTAAACTGCTCAGGAAATGATATGTGTAAATTGGATCTGTGGAGTCGTTACACAGCCTCCAGTAAACTTGGAAATCTAAGGGCATTGTATGGGTGGAAGAGGGGAGAGGCTACAAAGGAGGAATTTGGAAATACTGCCCTGGCATGCAGAGATGGTGTCAGGAAAATCAAAGCTCACGTTGAGACTTGAATGTCAAGGGCAAGGAAAAGCTTCTACAACTACAGGGGTAGTATGAGGACTGGGAATGTGTTTCTGGGAACATGAAGAGGGTGACTGGGAACAGTCACCGTGAATTTATCACAGATCCTGCTGTGTGGGCAGATTTGGTGGAAACCTGGCTGCTTTTGGGGATCAGGGACAGCACTGGACAATGTTTTCCTCAGTTTGAACAGGGCTTTTGGCACTTCCTCCCGCATTTGGGGGTGTGTGGTGGGATGGTTGTGTCAGGTGGGCAAAGAGAGGGGTAAAGCTTGGGTTGGATGAGGGGGCTCAGAGCTCGTGTTTAGTGTCATCTACTCTTTATTTTCTGAAGATAACAGCAAGTGGTGAAGGGATCTTGCCTTGAGAGTTGGAAGATCTTGCTCATTTAACAGCAGCAGATGAAGGCAGGCAGTGGTACTAGAGTAGAACTGCAGATTTTGACTATAACCATTATCTCCAGATTTCAAAACTTATATTGACCAATCATTAGTTAAGGTTTGAAATCTGAGCAAGGTGTCAGGTTCTGCTTAGCCCTCATGGAAAGATGGGACAAGTCCACACAACTTTGCTGCCCTCACCTGACCATGGGCAAATGGATAAATCCTGGTGGCAGGGGCAACAAGCTCTGGAGTTCAGAGATTTTCCAGGAAAAGATTATTCCGTGGCAGAAATCATCCCCTTCTACTTTCTGAGACTGATGTCAGCAAAGATGTCAATTTTTCATCCTATGAGGACCTGTTTATAGCTGGCATTTTTTTCCCTATCATCTTGCCTATAGCTAAAATGTAATGGGAGAGAGAGTTTAGCCAAGAGTGGTAAAAGGTTGTTCTTATTATCTGTATTTTGCTAAAAATCAGAATGAGTTATCAAGGCAGTTGATTTTAAGGCAGGCATTATCCAGGGCAGGGTACAGTACTGATTTAAACGTTTATTTTATGATGGCATATGTTATTCCAATAGCTGTAGCAAGCATTTTAATAAAATATGGATTTATTTTACTGAAAATCTTTCAAAGTTTTAGTACAGCTGTGAGCTGAAGTTTATTTTGGCACACTCAACTGTCCTGTCCTCTACATTAAATGTTTAATTGAATCCTTCTAGTCTTTCACATTAATATCCTGAAAACTATCATCTGAATAACGAGTGATTGTTGTTTCATGTTCATAATTATTTTAAGAGCTTTGAGAAACAAAAATTAGCTTGTGGTAATGTCCTTTTATGTAGTGAATAGTTAAAGATTTAATTAGAAATCTCAGTCTTAGTATGTGGAGGTTTTCCATACTTGGGTGGTAAATCTTCACTGATTTCAGGAACATCAAGGCTTGGTCCATAAAGGAAAAAGAGACTTCTCAGTTCTCCCAACAGATTGGAAAACAGAAAAATTGATTATGGAAACTGCAGACCTGTAAACAATCCACACTTACGTCATGTGCCACTACCATTGCAGAGTGATAAGTGTGTGCTGTGCTTCTCAGGTCCCAGGAAGAGACTTGATTATTTTTTTAATCCAATAACTGTTTTGTCCAATTACTAGTAGCCCTGTGGGGGAGGGATGAGGAGTCAACTTTGTGGCAGATTTTGGTTACAGCTGGATTCAGAGGATCTGTGTGTCTGCACCTGAGTGGTGGGATGTCCGTGGCACAGGGCATGGTGAGTTAAACACAGGCAGGTCTTTGCTGGGTAAAAATTAGGGATGAGAGGAGAGCACAGGCAGATGGAGGCACTGGCATCTATTATTGATGGATATGGTTGTGATTGGAGTACAGTTACACAGATTGCTAAAAGCTCAGAGCTGAGATAGGCATCTCATAGAAAGCAGGATTGTCTTACACCTGCTGTGTTTAGCTCTTCTGTACAACATAGGTATATCTGGCAAAAAAATACATGTATAAACCACACTGAGGTTGACAGTCTTTTCTTGATTTTAACAACTGTAGTTTTTTTGGTGGTGTAAATGCTATAGCAACACATGAATGCAATTTTTATTGATCCTAATTTCTCCTTTCCATACTCCATGATTAATTTATTACTGTTTTGGTGGTTTTGCCCAACAGAATTCTTATCATAGTTTTTACAGTTTAGCTTCCTAGTTGGATTTTTGGTTTAAAATGAAAGTAAGTTTGTTTTCTTTTAATCTTGACCTGCCAGGTTTATCTACCTTAGAAAGGACCACTCCTCTCTCATCAACTATGTTCTTGGTGTAACAGAAGTAAAATGTTCAGCTCTAGTAGGAGTCAACAAAAAGTAAAATATGATTCAGTGGGAGGCTGATGTGATACTTTTAAAATACAGTAGTTGTATTTAAACAAACATAATTTTACAGACCTTCAAGTTTATATTGTATTATTTTACAAGTAGGAGCTTCAGTTAATTGGCCATAGAGGAACCTGTGTTCATGGACACGAGACAGATCGGGGGGAGTGCAAACTGCAGGTCAGATCATCAGCCTCCCACAGATTGTTACAGGATATTTCTTTATAGGGTAGCACTGTCTAATCTTTACCATATCCTCTGTAAAACCAGAATGATGGCACATGGCTGGCACGGCTGAGATCAACACCATGGATGAATGTATGTCTGTCCCTGGTCTCATCAGTCATATGGAGAATGACTCCTCAGTTGTAGTGGGATGTCTAAATATTTTATTGATTTGTTCTGACAGCAAGCATAAGTGTTTAATAACCAAATACTGTGCATATTTTAAAGATGAGGAACCTGGATACATAGAAGGGAAGTGGTTTAGCATGACGAGGTTGATAGGAGACTGGTGACAGAATCAGGAACTGCTTGTATGTTTCCCAGATCTTGGCTAGTGCATTCATCCTTCTAATTTCTCCCAGTTTTGAGGCGTCTCTGTTCCCTTACAAAAGTGACTGCCAGCAGAAATCCTCTAGGCTCTGTCTTGTGCAACTTTTTTGCAAACTGAATGGAAAAGTCTAAGCTGTGTCATCAGTTAGAATGTCAGCAAGTTAAATACCAAAAATTGATGGGCAGCATCCAGTTGTGCTTGACAGATACAAGAACAGTCTTGCAGTGCTGAGAGACAACATGTTTAGAGAAGCACTGACTGAGCTAAACCTGAGCAAGGCAGCAGTGTTGGTCCTCCAGGACTCATTGCCATAACCTGACTGGGGACACTTCTGCCAGCAGCATTCCCTGTGTTGGGTGATGAAGGTGCCACAAACTCCATCTCATTCCAGACTGCGCTTGGAGCATCTGGCACTGTGATCTGTTTATTCACCTCTCCTCTCCAAACATCCCATTTCGGTGCACTTGGGTCCACAAGTGCATGAACCCCAAACTATTTCAGTTATTTAATGGCAGTAAAAAGAACTTGTTATTAATTTGGAACTGAAAGTCCCTAAGGTCAGTGTTTTCCATGCTGTGTGGGGCTTCTCGCTGGAACTCCATAGAAATGTCTCTCGTCTGTGGTGCTCTCAGTGGGATCAGCACGAGCTCTCTCCTGGAAATCAGCTGGTTTATGTATGTTTAAGACATCCCTCTTCATCACAGCTTCTCAGTAGTAATTGCTTCTTGTTAATGGACATCAGAAGCAGGGAGAGATTGATATCAGGAGATGATGCTCTGTGAGAGGCAGCTCATCTGTTCTGTTCATTCCTAGAGGGAGCAGAGCAGTGACCAGCCATTAGTCAGCTTCAAGTTTTTGGAGCTGTAACTCCCCAAAGTGCTGGGTTCAGGAAGGAATTTCCAGGTTACCTCAAACCTCTTTGTATTATGTGCATACCTGATACAGTTCAGCCGTAAATGTTTTATTAGAATGATCTTTCAGAAAGGCATTTGAAGTATTCAGGAAATAAAGACATCACCATAACCTTTGCAGTACAGTCAATAACATCCACTTGAACAGCAGCAACAACAAAAGCTAGAAAATACAGATTTCTGAATGAGTTTCTAAGCTGCTCGGTGTTATTATGTCTTCCTTTAGGATTATGCTGTCTTTAGTGTCTGGTATTTCCCCCTGCAAAGTGTAATCATGTTATCTCTCAGGTTTTTTTTTTTGGCAATCTGAGTACATTGTGTTCTTCAAGGCAATTTTTTCTCCAGCACTGAGTTTTTCTTTTTGCAGCCTTTTGCTCATACAGAATATGGATTCCAGAGCTGCCAGCAACAGTTCACTATTTATATATAACGTTGGTAATCCTGTCCAAAATGGCAAAAATTTCCTCCATTCTTGAATTCAATGATTTTTTTCAAGGAAAACATTACTTCCTCATGTCCGGGTGTGGTTCTTGGAGCTCACACAGTTGCACATCCCTTTTAAGGCTCTGATTCCCTACCCTGTCAGTGTGACAGCAGTCTTTTCTAATGGCAAAGCTTTCCATCTTGGATTGATTAAAGCATGTTTTGTTTCTTTATTTATCTGTGATCCAAAATGACTGCATGATTGCACTTCTGCTATTATTTTTTAGTCAGTTATTATTGTTTTTATGATGTTCATAGTCATTTTTGCAAAGATTTTCTATTTATGTCCACATTGTTGGTGAAGATGATGACAAATACCCATTAGAAACATCTTTACTGAGAGAGTTTTTCATTGACAAATGTGTCCTAAGATAACTGATCATAATCCTTTTAATATGTGTTTGTTTTTATCAGCCTTGCGTAGCACTAACTTCTTAAACCAGAATGTGAGTAGTGCTAACTTGGACATCTTGCAAAGCTCTAATTTGTTGCATCTTCATGGTTGCCTTAAATGAATTTGTTAGATATTTATGAATCCTGATGATGAATGTAGTATAAGAATTAAGATTATTACTTTCTAATTAAAATAATTTGCTATTTAGTAGAAATAATCAACAGTGTGTAAGTACACAGTGTCTGGATTTCATTAGTTATTTATTCTTGTTGGTCAGATCGAGTTTAGAAATAAATTTTCATACCAGATCTGCCCAGTGGCCCAAGAATTTCAACAATTGTACTTTATTAATTAATTGAGACCATAATCTAGTACTGGGAAAAAGATATTAAAAAAAGAATTCAATAAAACCCCCATAAAGTAGCCTTTCAGTAGAGAAAATGGACTTGGAATCTCTTTATTAGTATTTAGCTCACTCCTTCAAATCTCAATGTGCATGCACAAGTGCACACAATTAGAATTATTTTTTCTAATGCATCTGTGTGGGTGTGCTTGGTTTCTGTAGAGAGAGATGTTGCATTTCCCCACTGTAACCATGTAGTGAATGGAATATATAGCACAACTTGTTTGGGTCAGAAAGAAGTAGAATTATACTGTGATATTCCTACATTTCTGGTAGTGTAAGCTGCTCAAAAATCTATTTTGCAATTATCTTGATTATTTAAGTTCTTTGGATGTCCTTGTGAGAGCAATAGACTGTTCTTTCCAGCTGAAATTATTTAGCTGTTTCTTTCCTCAGTTAATGTAGGGAGAGAAAATCAATAGAGAAGATAATATTTTAGCATTAGTTGATCCTAGGGTCTTATTTGATTCCAGCGTAGCAGGCTAAGTAGCAAATGCTCTTAGCAATTGTTTCTGTTAGTGGAATTTTGAAAGCACTAAGAGAAATCTTGATCCATGGAGACAGTACAGTAATTCACATTGACATATTTTCCCCATTTGCCACAGGGCAAGTGGAACTATTAATGCTCCTGTGCAAAACCTCTTTTCTCCTTTCCTCTTTTTTTTTTTTTAAGAGCAGAACAGAAACAGTGTTGATCCTAACAGTGGATTATATGTAAAAATTTAGACTACCCTGCAGCCATCAGAGGGGAAAAGATTCAGAAAATTTGCTCTCACTGGATCTTTGCTTTTTTTCCTAAATAGAAACCACTGTTCCACGAGTATATATTTATTTACATGGTGGATTTCTGTAGTGTTTTGGAGGTTTGATGGTTGTTTTAAGCAAGAAGGCATCTCTGGGGTCAGGGAGCAGGTAGCAGCGATTGTAAAATAAACTGTTTGAATACTGCATGTCCACATGAACTGACTCTAACAATAAAATATTCTCTGATTCCATTCTGTGCTCCACAATGTACAGTCAGTGCCCAATGGAGACAGCCGTTCCAATCATGTAGACACAAGGAATATTTGTTATCCATTGTAGTATTTTGCCTGCAGCTTTGAGAGACCCAATTTTATCTTCCCTTAAGCAGCCAAAATGATGTCAGCATCAGCATGGTACTTTTTTGTCTTTCAGTGTTCCAAGAACCAAGAAATTGAGCTGTTTGTTGATAAATGAAGGTTGATGTAAAATACATATAAATTTAAGCAATTAACTCAGTGCAATAAAATGGCCTTTGAAATGAGATTTAAATGTGAGTTCTTGAAAATCTGGTTGGTTAGATGTGCAGACAATAACAGACAGTTGAGTGCTAATAACACCATAAACAATAATTAGGCTGTGAAGAGCAGTTAATGATAGATGACCAAGTATATATTATATATCTTCTCAATGTACATCATCTTGGCCTTATGTTACCGAACTATGCGTGTGCATTTAGATTAAAAGTTAACTAGAAAAAATTTCAAGATAAATTAGCAAACAATTTCTTTGGTGTCTTTTCCCTTCCATCATTTCTCTTCCCCCTGCCCCCCCCCTTTTTTTTTTTTTAAGAGAGCCAAGAGACTAAGCTTGGGTCACAAATGAGATGAGTTTGATGACCTCAGCCTATGGCCTCTCAGACATCTGTCTACATCTGAAAACATCCATAGATTTTAATACAATTGGAAATCTCTTGTCAGGAAAGATTCAGGAATAGACTGGGAACACTTAATTCTCCTTGTGATTGTAAAACCTCAAGGAACAAACAAATCATCTCCTTCAGTACTTGGTATTTAGAAACAGTTACAGTTATGATGCATAAAAGGAAAAAAATTCAAAATACTCACTGAACCAAAGTAGGGTTGTTTTTCTTTTTCTCCTTAGACTATTTATTATCTCCATGAATTATTGTTCATTTCTCTCTTGTGATAGTTCTTTCTGATGTGGGCTTCTCTGTAATGTTAATCATAGAGGTGCAGCCTCTGGGAAAGACACAAACTTTAACCTTTCTGGGTCATGGGTCTCAGAAGCCACTTCAGTCAGAGATCAGCACAGTACAGCAATACACAGCATGTTCCCATTTGTTTCCAGGTCTTTCAGGAAAAGAGAATTAATTATTTATACCTTATCTATATACATTTACTTATTATTACAGCTCAGTTGTCTTTAGCCTCCAGTAGTTAATTTAAAGTACATTTTTCCTAAGGTAACTTCATCATCTGTGATATAACTTGCACTGTTCATGAGGCGTATCAAATCATTTTAATTAAGAAGCCAATCTGTTTGCATGGAAGTATTCTCCTTTTTGTCTATGTCTGCTGAACTTCCTTCTTCCTGTGGTGATGTACAAGCCTGTACTGTGATCATTCTTCCAGATACATAAAATAATACAAATTAATAAAGAGTATTCTGATATCAGTGACTCTTTAGCTGTTCATAGAATTATACAGGACCCAAAGAAACCATAAGAATTTGAAGGAAAAAAACAGGCTTTATATACCTTAAGATCTTCCTTGGAATTATGTCATAAAAACAAAAACTTAAAAATCGTTGATTGCATCAGTGTTGGAGATTTTTAATGTTTATTGTGTTACTTGTGATCTTCTAGTTCAGATGGCACATCAGTGTAGTGAAAAATAATAGTTCATTACAAAAAGCAGTACAAGATACCGTGCTTCATGAAAAAGACAGCATATGTTAAGAAACCAAGTAATTGTCTTGATGAAATAAATGAAAAAGAAATGAAAAAGAAATGAAAAAAGCAAGATATGCAACATGGCGTGCATTAATTGAAACTGCTTTCAAAAGATACATAATGTTCTGAGTCCTCTTCTACTCAATACTCTGTTCCAGGAAATTTACCTTTAAAAACTGTCATAGAATTTATTTTAATGCCTTTTGTTTTGCTCTTTCTATCCCTTACCATCAGTCCTGGCTCACTGAGGAGGTCCCAGGGGACTGGAGGTTTGCAAATACTACACCCATCTATCAGAAGGGCCAGAAGGAGGATCTGGGAACTGCAGGCCTGTCAATGTGGGCTTTATGAAAGGCTGGTCCTACTTGACCAACCTGATCTCCTTCTATGACAGGGTGACTCATTTGGGGGATAAGGGAAGGACCTGGACAAGTGACATGACAAGAGGAAGTGGCCTCAGGTTGTGCTAAGGAGGTTTAGACTGGATATTAGGAAAAATCTCTTCATGGAATGGGTGACCAAGAATCAGAACAGCCTGCCCAGGGCAGTGGTTGAGTCACTGGCCTTGGAGGTATTCAAAAGATATGATGTGGCAGCAGGGGACATGGTTTAATGGTGGCCTTGGCAGTGCTGGGTTAGTGATTGTAGTCAATGATCTCAAACGATTCTGTTCATAGCTCAGGATGAATTCTTTGCAGGCTTTCCACAGTGCCAGTGTGAATCACAAACGCTGCAGATGTGTCAGCCCAGCCACCTTGCCAACGCCTGCCTGGCACAACAAGAGCTGTCTTTAAAATTGCACCAGTGATCCTGTCGAGAGTAATGGTTGTTGTGAGATGATGGAGTTCCCAGAAGACACTTGTAGGACCAGAGTTGTGCTGTGCTGTGATACAAATTGAACAAAACATCCCTGTCAGATGGTGTTTTCCTGTGTAGAGGAGTTGAACCGTTAAAAAGACAATGATTTAGCAAACATTTTCATGAGATGTGTTCTCTCTGCAGTATCTTCTTCATGTAATATGATAAGGCCTTTGGAAAGTTTATCCATTAATCTTTAAATAATGCCATCCTATCATAATGCTCAGTGCTGCCTTAGTCAGTAAGTCAGGGTATTTGGCAGTAAAGATCAGCTCAAACAGCAGTAAATCTGTTGATACTGATTATCACCTCTTTGAATCGCCTTTGCTTCTGTAGTGAAATTCTGTGTTACATGAATATGAGCAGTGTGATCCTTCTGTCAGGAGAACACGCTGCTCTCTCTTTACATTATGCAGCTATACAAAGGGAGTGTTTTCAATATGTTTCAATGCTCTTTTCTCACATCACTGTGTAAATCACATAAATTGATGTCCTTTATGGATCTGAATTCTCTCTCGGGAGTCTTGCATAGGGATAAGGATTTCTTGCAGTTTACTTTTCAGCTATTCAGTTTTAAGTCTTGAGAGTAGGAAGTAAAAAAGCTACACAAGAGTGTTTTGGTTTGAAAAAAGAAAAAAGGTGTGCTTCTCAATAACCTCCTATAAATGTTTGTTAGAAAATGATACATGTATTATGAGAAGGTTAAAAATGTTAGTGTGTTGCCAGGCATATGGAGGCAGAGAACATGGAATATGTTTCTCTGGCTAATGGGGTATGTGTTTTAACATAAAACCTTGCTAGTTTCTTTTTACTGTTCCAAAACCATTGACCATTCACTGTAATGGATTGCCTAGCCTGTATATTGTTCCATATGTTGTAAATATGGAATTGATTTTCACTGCCCATCTCTGATTACTGCTTTTCTCTACTCTAGTTTTCCTGTTTTCTTGGAGTGCAAAGGTCACTAACGCTGGTATTATTTTTATGTAGTTAATAGGATGTTTTTCTCATTTTGTTTACAAATCTTTGGGTATACTACTTTTCAAATGAAATGAAATAATTTTAATATCCAGGTAGAGCTTGCATGTTTTGCTGTAGTCCGTCAAATTATCTAACAGTTATCAGGAGGCAAGTTTTACTGTGTTGAGGCAAATGTGTTCAGGTTTTTCAATGTGCCAGTGTCTTCTGTTGCTTGTTACAGCTTCTGTGCACTGTGGGTTACTGAAGATGCCTGAAGTGCTTGACTGATGGGGTGCAGCTGCTGACTGGTTCTGGGGTGCAGCATGATCAGATTTTAATTGGGCAGGGATGTGGTCAGTCAGGAACAGCCATGGAGGTGCTGTGTGTCTCAGGAGCTGGTGTGGTGAGTCACTAGAGGTCACTTTTTGCTCACTAACCAACCACTCTCTTATCTTAGCAGTAGGTGATAGTGGAGTGCTGGAAGTGCAGTATCTCATGGTGGTACAAAGCAGTGCTCAATTTAGAAGAGGATAAAATTCAAGCTGGTAACTTGTCATCATCCTGAGTAAATTTGACAAAGCAAGAGAGTTCATTTCAATGTCAGAAATGTACATAATCCCAGTGCGTGGCTGTGCCTTGGCAGCAATTGGACATTTTCATGTAACACTGTTCTGCTTTTTTCATCCTTCAGTATCCTTGCTGGTTTTTCAGATGGGTGAGACTTGTGCTTAGTTTGAGAGCAAAGTCTCTATCTAAATGCTTAGTGAGATGGGGCTTTGATTTCATATGTGTTTATTTTTCTTGAGGGCATCCTCAGTCTTGTGGTACATGTTTGAAACAAGGAAGTATGATGTTTTCCGTGCCACCTAGTGAATGAATGACGTTCATAAATGCAAATGTAATTGTTTGGGAACTTGAAAACTATCTCTGATACAACTTTTGCTTTTTTCCCTGGCTACTTGTTGTGCAACTTTGACAAAAATAAGATGTCAAGAGTGTTAGAACTCCAGAGGAGGATAGTAGAGTGCAAATGACATTGCAGCCCAATCAGACACACCCACAGTAGCAAGTTGACTCAGGACATCCACTGGTTCTGTTTAAGTCATTGGATGGTTCATTATTCTCCATATTACCTGTGAAATTACTACCACCAAACAGGTTATTGGATCTACTACAGACATGTGGGTTTTGATCCCTTCAGTTGGCCTTAATATGTAGATCTCATTTTTTGCATGCAGCATCATAAAGAGTATCTGGTTTTCATTACAATTTCAAAGAGACAGATTTCATAACTATTCTGCATAGGCCAGAGCCTACCTCCCTTAATCATTTAAAAAATAGCACTTTGCTTCATGCCAGGCCCAGACTGATTTAAAACTTGAGAAGTAAATTACTACTCAATAATCCAGTTCTATAAAAGTAAATGCAGAATGTTGTTACTCTGATTCATTATGTTGAAAGCATAGTGCATTATAATTTTTAATGGAATGTGAGTGTAATATATTCTGAACGCCTTCTTTAACACTTTGGGAGACAACTGGATCCATGGTCTCACCAACTGAGGGGTATGCACTGCCCATAGAATTTGGTGAGTAGCTAGAAGTAAATTGTTAAGATTTCATTAATAGCAGGACGCTCAGCGCAATATCTCTGCGACTTCCACAGTTTGAATGAGCTCCAACATTTCAGACAGGTGAGGAGGAGAAAACCTTCCCCGGGTCACTGACCCATTTTTTGTCCTTTCATGTTAATTGGCTGTTCATTCCTGGGAACACAGATTGTGCTGCTTCTCCTTTACCTCATCCAATGTCAAATCCCCAAAGAAGCCCTGCCAGCGCAGAAGGGAGCGAGCCATATGGGGCAGGTTGCAGTTGTTCCTTCAGGTCTGGATTTATTCCACTGTGAACAGATGGACAATGGCTGACATCCACTAATGGTTCTCGATAGGTTTCTTCTGCTGTTCATCTCTGTCTTCTTTTTCTCTTCAGCCAGAACACAGACCCTCCTGGAGATGGTCTGTTAACTCCTCCTGACTAGATGGAAAATAATATGTCTCGTTCCACAACAACCAGAAAATGCAGAGGATTTAATTCCACCCTGGTTCTTGTGTTTTTAGCACTTGTATGAAGAGGGTGAGATCAAGAAGAAAATCCCTTAGTCACTTAATACAGATAACATCAGAGGAGAAAGAGGTTTTTTGTGTTCGGTGGTTTGAAGGGAATTTATTCTTCCATTCATTCAGCTTTCTCACTTTTTATTTCCAGAACAGAGCTAGTAGAGCTGTTCCATTCTGAGAAAGGAGCAATGCACATTTGGCATTTCAAAAATGACTTTGAATGTTTGACACAGCTGAACTTCTTGTTCATTAAGTGCAACTTTAATCTACTACTTTGATCTCTCACCTTCTTTCTAACAGTAGATTAAGGTCCTCTATTTTATTTCATGCTTGCAATGACCACAATTTCTTAAAGATGAGGTGGTTCCCTTTAGTCAATTACTCTTTTTTTCCAATTTTTCCCCTCAGAACCTGCTGAAGATTTTTCTCCAAAATGACTTTCACATGAACCAGAAAGCATTAACTTCTTGCAGCGGGAAGTTTCTCACAGAGGAAGTTATAACTAAAAAAAAAAAGAAGATGTAATTAAAATATGCAATTGCAAAATCAAAGTAGGCTGATCTCTCTGTGTGTTATATAAACAAATGCTTTTCAGGTTCTAAGAGAAAGAACTAAGGAAATATTTAAATCCAAACAAAGTTTTCTTTCCAGATTTTAAATAAATTGAACTTAGTTTGATTATACATTTAAACAATCTATTTTAGGATAAAGGTTAAGTGTTGGGCCCACTTTATCCAACAATTCCAACATAAATCTCTCCTAGCATCTCCTAATAGCATCTGCAAGATTTACTGTTGACAAAAGTTAAGATATTCCACTGAAACATAATCTTGCATTTTGATTAAAAATGCATAAACGTTTTAAATTTATGGCTTTAAAAACTGTTACAATGAATGACGTCTGTTTGATAACAAAGCAGAGTCATGCATGAAAGAGCCAGCACGCACGGCTGTGACAAACCAAAGAAAATCTGTAAGCACACAATAGCAGTATTTTCTTGTAAGAAAATCGTCAAACCTCACTATTCACTTCAGAAAACATTCAACATGGATCTTGGCTCATTGCTTAGAGGATAAAACAGTAAAACTTCCTCTTTCAGTATCTTCAAAGTCACATCTGCTAAAGATAGTGAACCCTAATGCACTGAATTTGTGAAAGCCCAAGGTCGTGCCCTTATGATTGCACATTCTGAGGGGAATAAAACTTGTACTTAAATTATACATGTGGCTGTTAACAGATACACTTAAAACAATGTATTTGCTCTGCAGCACATGTGCTCCTCCAGCTGACTCTTAAGAAGCTGAGAAACAGTTTGGGGGCTTTGAAAGATGCCATAATTCTTAGTGCAGGGCACAGAAGACACTCAGCTGTGTTACACTGCTGTTGAAAAAAGAGATTGCAGCAACAGCAGTGCCCAAATGCGATAAGAGGATGGGGACTGTTAGGCTTTGTGGATGATGTACTTGTACTGTAGCTGTGCAAGCCATGGTGTAAAAGTTGTGGAGATGACTGAATGTGAGGTGACCCAGAGGCGAGCTGCTGGAAGAAGCAGGAAGCAAAATGGATGGGGGCAACCAGAGACTTGGCTGGATTCAGCTGGTCTGCTCCTGGATTTTCTCATGTCCAGTCCAAAACTAGGCCACTGACAGCCATGCAGGGCAGGAGGGCTGAATCTGGGGAAAAACGAGCTTCGTTTTCTTAAGCAGAAAGAGCACTGCATTGCGTTTTGAAGGAAAACTTCAATTGCTCTTGAGTTATTTCGTGTTCTCCATCCTGAGAGTCTGCACAGTTTGTTCTGTAGAGCAGGTGCCTTGTGGCAGCTGTCGAGGAGCAGGGTGGAGAGACCTTTTGGCTGGGGAGATGGGGTCAGATAACCTCTGTCCTTCAGCAGGTGCAGCTCAGCTTGCTGCTGCTGGAGGGAACACTTGGTCCAGTCAGCATCAGCTGAGGATCCAGCCCACGGTGTTTTCCCAGGAAGCATGAACTTGTGCTGGGTGTGCCAGGAGGGAGTTGAGCCCCGTGTTACCTACAGTGCGTGCATTTGTTAGGTCTGTGTACAATCAGAAAGGAAAAAGAGCAAGCATATGAATCCCTTCACGAAGCAGTGTAGAGAATACCAAACTGCAGTATTAATAACCTCCTGTTATTGAATCCTCCATCTGTTCATCATGCCAACTTATCCTCACTTAGAGCACTCCCCTTGTCATAATATTTTGCGCCACACTCCCCTCCCTCCCCGAAGCAGCAGTTCCAGTTTAGATCTAAACATTTGCCCAGTCATGTAACCCCACCAAGGACACGGTCTCAGTGCCTGGATCTGTTTATGTTTCTCTGTTAAAAAATGCAACTGAATTCTTAATTTCATTTCTGATTTTTTCCTTTTCCACTAGTAATTTTTTTTCTGGGGATTTTCATATCCATATTGGTATTCACAGATATTTCTCTTGTGGTTTAAGTGTGTTTGACCCCCTAATACTCATTCCTGATACTTTGCCACATGGCAACTGAAGCAGTGAGGGAGAAAAAAATAATGATTTTCTCCTTAGAGCTTTGATATGTATGTGTTTTTATATTTGCTAACATCTATAAATGGCAATAAAGTGGTTAGCCACTTTAAAGTTATTAAGCCCGAATTTATTTATACAAACCCCACACGAGGCGCTTGGCTAGATGCTGCCCTAGTGATGCACAGTGAGAATTTAGGAAAACTGTTCTTTGAGGGATGTCTGAGACACGTCTGTGCTGAGCCACAAAAGGCTTTCCCAGGAATACAAGAGGAAAATGAAGATAAGGCAGAGGCTGCACAAACTTGTCGTGGGAGTTACCTCCCAGTCTTGGTGGATAATCCCGTGAAAGGGACACACTACCTGGGAAATGATGGGGAAAAAACAAGTTGTTAGAGAGCTGGAGCCAAGCTGCTGAAGGCTGCCTGTATGCTAAAATCCTTGACTTGTGCCCTGAATGGATTCCTGAAATCCACACCACTCGGAGGCTGAAACCACCCTTTATAACCTCTGGGTTCAAATATTCCCCTCATAGACAATCCAACTCCAAAAAAGCCCGGGGGGAAATCCACAGCCCTGTCCGTTCTGCCGGTGAATTCCTCTTGTTTGCTACCCACGAGTCTGTGTCTTTACGCGAGGGGGTCCGGCTCCCTGAGGGACTGCTGGGGCCGTTTGCTGACAGGAAACGATCGTTTTATTTCTGGAAAAACCCAGAGAAGGGATGTTCGCTGCCGGGCTGGGCTGTGGGTGGGGACGGAGGGGCGAACAGCCGCGGCTCCACTTCCCGCCCGCGGCTGGGTGGGAGGAAGGGGCGGCTGTGCCAGCAGAGTCAAAGTTTCTGGGAGGGTTGGAGCGGAGCTCCGGGCGCTGAGCAGAGGCAGAGCCGCGGGGCAGGAGGCGGCGGGGCCATGGCGGCCGCCGCTCCCTCACCGCGCCCGGGCGGGGCCGCCGTCAGCCGACCCAGGGCCGCGGGGGCGCCGCCGCCACTTTGGTTTGCGTCGGCCGCCGCCGCCGCTGCTCGGGCGGGGAGGCGCATGGCGGGCGCGGGGTGACCCCGAGGGACCGCGGCCACGTGGGCGCGATGGGAGCATCCCCGTGGGGACAAATCAGCCTCGGATTCACTGAATTTGGGCAATTCGCTGCTCTTTCCCTGAGATCTGCCCCCGCTCGCGGCGGTGCCGACCCTACGGAGAACGCCGGGATAGTTCTGGGGCTCTTCAGGGCGGATCAGGGAAGCTGCAGGAGGCATTGACCGTGACCGGGGGCAAAATTAGAGCGTTATGGCTGTATTTGTTTTCATTCCTGTTAGTTCATGAATGAAAAAGCCTTAGCCGAATCATAAATACAGCGAAACACCAGAAGCGCTGATGTTTTGGGATGCCAGGAACGGGCAGAAAGTGATGGGCAGAAGTTCCACCTGAACACGAGGAGGAACTTTGCTGTGCAGTGGCTGCACATGGAATAGGTGGCCCAGAGAGGGTGTGGAGTCTCCCTCCCTGGAGATATTCCAGACCCGTCTGGATGCAATCCCGAGCCATGCGCTGTGGGAAAACCCTGTTGGAGCAGGGAGGTTGGACCCGATGACCCGCTGCGGTCCCTCCCAGCCTGACCCATTCCGTGATTCTGTGAACGCAGCCGGCGTTAACTTTGCCGAAGTTTAAACAAAACAAAACAAAAACCAAAACAAAGCAGTGGCGACATCGCGTCCCGGGGCAGGTCCCGGTTTCGCTGCGCGCGGCCGAACCAGCCTCGCCCGCCCCTCTGTCTCGTTCGTCGCGGCGCCCGCCTAGAACCAGGAGATCGAGCCTGGGGGGCGCGGCGGCGGCGGCGGCCGCTTCGCCCCCCCCGCTCCCCCCTCCGCCCCACCCCGCCCCTCCCTCCGCGGGGGCGGGCGCGCGTGCGCGCGGCGGGGGCGCGCCCGGCGGCGGGGGCGCGCACCGAGGCGCCGCTCAGTTCGGGGGCGCCCACGGAGCGGCCGCCATATGCCGCGGCTGCCGCGGCGGCTCCGAGCGGCGCTGCCCCCCGGCATCCTCCTCGTCCTCCTCGTCCTCCTCCTCCCCGCGGCGGGCGCGGACGGAGCGCGGCGCCTCCATGGGAAGTTCGCACCTCCTGAACAAGGGCTTGCCTCTAGGTAACCATCCGGCCTGCTCGCCGCGGTGCGGGGCGGAGCGGGGGGACACACACGAGCGGCCGCCGCCGCCTCCGCCGCGCTTTGTGTGCCCGTCACCGCCGCTCCGGGCCCCGCCGCGGGCTGCCGGGCTGTCCTGGCGGCCGCAACGCCGGCGCAACTTTGCCCAGTGGCTGTTGTTTGAGGTTGGGTTAAAACATAAAGGGAAATAAAAACCAGGGGCGGGGGGTGCGAGTCGTCCCGAAGTACCAAACTCAAAAGGCGCTGAAGCTGCGCCCGGGAGGGGTTGGGGGTGTTGGGTTCCTCAGGAGGGGTTTGGGGTGTTGGGTCCCCCCTCTCGCTTGTGGGGTGAACGGTGCCGGCTCCGGGCTGCGGGAAAGCTGGGCCGGTGTTTGGATAAACAGGAAGTTTAAAAGCGGCGTTTTATTGCTGTAAAAAAGTGCTTAAGGCCTGGCTGGTGGGATGGTTTTGGCAGAGCTGCAGACGGATTGTGTATCAGAGGTAAGCCTCTTCACCCTAAATCTCAATTTCTCTGTTTCTTTCTTTCCCGTTCTTTTAATTTTTTTTTTTTAAGTATGCATTTATGCTTTTGTTTTTTAAGGTAGCATCAATAATATGGTGATGTTACAGATATGCTTCCAGAATTGCCTGGCATAAATTGTCATGTTAATCTGAAGGTGATTTTTTTTTTTCCTGCCCCCAGACATAAGGAGACAGAATGTCGATTCTGTTTATAAACATTATCATTTTGTAAGCAAATGATACCAAAAGAAGGCTACAAAGCATAGAATAAGCATGTTTACAGTGGAGATGAGTCAGTCTGCTATGCTGCTTTGTTTTCCTCTAAAAAATTAAATTCAAAAGTCAGGATTTAAGTCATAGAACCAAGCTGGACAGAATAATGGTAGAAAATATTTTAAGCAGTGCTGGTTTTTAAAATTTCACCTGTTGTAACTGAAATTAAGTAATTTACCATTGCGTTATATTTTAGTAAGTGTTGTCCTTAGCAGGAAGAATGTTTGCTTTTAGGCCACATTGAAGCAGCTAAAGATAATCATCCCTTTAGCCTCATTGAAAATAATGAGGCCTAATAAACTGAAGTGAGTGTGTACTTTCTTTTCCAGTGAATTAAAATTAACTGTCAAATTTGCAATGTGTGTACGTGTTTCGAGTGCATTGCACTGATTCCTCCTCCAGGGTCTTAAAAGATGTAAATATTCTTATTTAGTATTCGAGCCCCTTGGCAAGTAGCCTGATGCCCTTATTAAAATATTTTAAATCTCATTATTCTGTCCCACTAGGAAGGGAGCAAGAAAATACTAAGAAAAATAAAACATTCTTTAATAATTTCATATTGAGATCCCATTAAGTAATACTTTGAAAATCTTTTTCTTTTTTAAATAAGAAGAGTTAAAAAGCTGAGTGTAAATTAGACTGCTTGCAGAAAGATAATTGTCCAGTGCATCTCTTTGTTCTATGCTCTTATCTGTTTTATCTATTTTTAGCTGTGCGTTGGTGAAGCAGGCATGTAAAATTAGCAGCCCAAACTGCTAACTTTAGTGTATTTTATAATGTTGCTCTTTATTGACCCCCAAAGGCAGCAAGATTTCAATATTGGAATTCCTTAATGTTTGACAGATAGCATCCTCTTCAGTTTATTATTATGTCAGCCATCCCCAGAGTGAGGTAGTGACAAAATATTTTGCCCATTTGCAATTCACTGGTGTATTTCAAATGGAAAGGAAGCAAACAACCCTCTGCCCCCAGCCTGCCTCTTTTCCAGCTTGAACAAGAAATGGGTGTTTATGAGGTGGCTGCAATTCATAGACAGATGAGAGAAAGCAGGAGAGATGAATTGTTTCCTCATTTTTTGTCATTGTTAATGTAAAAAATTACTTGGGACGCAAATTTAGTTTCTCTGTTAGTTTGATGGCACTGAGGGTGTAAATTGGTGTGGTCAGTGGTGTGCTCTCTGTCCTTCTGTAAACGCACCCCCGTACCCCCCCCAAATAACAGAGATTCAGTATTTCTCCATCAGGGAATGTGTTATTTAATTACTGAATGGGCAAATAAAATAGTAATAATCCTGAGAATTGCTGTAGTCACACTCAGTAGAAGAGTTTAGTCAATGAAACTGCTATTTTGAAATGAAACTGCTCCAGTCACCTTTGTGAATTTTGCAGTTGAGTGTTGACACATGTAGTTAAGGAGTAGCTGGAGCGTGCAGCTTCCAAGCAGAGTACACTACGAGTAGAAAGCTCATCGTAAATATTGTATATACTGAGATACTTTGTCATCCTGTGGAGTTCTGATAGCACGATAAAACAAATTACAAGTGCCCTTACGCTTGTCAGTTTGGTTACCTCTTGACTTGTCCTTCTGCTTCATAAAGATAAATAGTGTCTGCCCTTTGTTAAAAATGTGTGATCCTTCAATTTATTAATCTCTCAGTTTCTGAGAGCTATTGTTTTATTTGCAGTGTAAACAGAGTGGGTTGCAGCACTTAGCCAAAAGTGTGATCCGAGAGATTAGGATTGGGCTGGATGCTGTGAAGTGTTATCATACAGACACAGTAGTGTACTTGCAAACATTTTGAAACATAAAGTCAATCCCTCATTATCAAATAAGAACATCCACTGCACATCACTCACTAGGCTGGGTCATCCCTTTTGGGGAGAAAACTGACATTCTCCCAAAGTACCTTTTTTCACGTGAATACTGTTAGTATGAAAAAAAAAAAAAGAAGTAAAAAAGCTTATTTTACCAGAAAACAGTTTGAACAGCAGTAAGTGTGGAGAAAGGCACAGATTTTAATGTCTTCTAAGTAAAGATGCTGAGAAGCAACATGATCTTTAATTTGCTTGTGTGAAATACAACACTAAACTTGAAACCATGCTGATGTTTTGAGCTTAAAGTGCTTGTTGCCATTTTGTTTCGACTTACATACCATGCATTTGTAATAACTGCATTTCTTGACGCTTATCTGGAGCACTTGGCTGCTGGTGTGTGAGAGACCTGCCTTTAAGAGTAGTAGTCAGGGTTTTGCCTCCCAAGCCAGCTGGGAGCATTGATGAGGTGATACTCCAGCATGTGTCAAGCTTTCAAATCCCAGAGCAGTTGGCAGTGCAGCAGCGTAGCAGCCTCCTCGGAGGCTCCCTCACCTCCTGGCCCCATAATTATTTATTTAGTGTGAGAGTAGAGATGAAGTTACACTTTTAATACATGTCCTAAAATTTAAGGTGAGGATAAAAGTTGTAGTACAGAGCCCTTTAGCCTTAGTTCCTCAGCTGCACGTGCTTTCTCACTCCCAGACAGCGGAGTAATGGATTTACAGTTTGGGAAGACCAGTTCCCAGCTGTAGTTTTGGGTCTCTTTCTCCCCTACTGCCTCAAGAGCAAATATGATGATTCATTTTAATCTGTGAATTGATCAGGAAAACATGCGTTGCAGATAAATCTAAAATTCACGTTTCCTGCTGAAATGTAACCCTTTGCTCCCTTGCCAGTATTCCTCTGGGAGAGCTGGAGAAGTGCAGCGATGCTTCCAGTTGTGGCAGGCGGTTTAGGATCTCTGAGCTGTGATTACATCAGGATCTTTTCCAGTGCACAATAACCCTCAGCCTATATCCCCAAATGATTAATGTGATCAGGAGTGTTCTGGGCATCTGGCAGCATCTGAGTGTTGGCTGACTGAAACTGGTGTGTGGCCTCGTGTGGCAGTGCTGTGGGGAGGGGAAATGGAATAAGTGTCCCAAATTGTTCATGATGCGAAAAAGGTGCTGAGAGTCCTCAGACTGGGTGTTTGTGGCACTCTTGGGGCCAGTTCCTTGAGGAATAGGAGACAGTCCCTGGGCTCCTCTAATTTGTGCCTCCTGGTAGCTGCGATCTGTGGCGTGTTGGGATGGGAGGATCTGGATCTGGATTCCCCAGCCCCACCTGCAGGCTCTGCCCGCCAGAGATGGCCCAGGGATGGATGCCTGCCTTAACCTGGGTCTTTACCCCATGGGTGCTCCAGCAGTAATGAAAGAATAATTATAAATAAAACTTCACAAGGTAAAATTAAACACCAGATAAAAAAAAAAAAATCACTCAAAAGAAACCTCTCCTGAAAAACATCTGTGCATTAGATGAATAGGTTAATTGGTTTTTGATGTGCAAAACATAAAGTGTCTATGTTTGCTATAGCAGAATGAGAAATTAATTTTTGAGGAAGATTATGAATTAGCTTGTTCTCTCTTCTGGAATATTTTTGTCGCTTCATTTGAAACATATCATGTTTCCTATATTATTATTCTATTTACTAATTATCCAGTTTGTATCTAATCAACATAATTGAAAATTAATATTGTTTGATTTTTTTTTTTCTTTGAACACAGTGTAGCTAATACAGCAGCATGTTTTGTGCTGATATTTATTTTGGATGACTGTTGCTCATCCTTGCATTTTCATCTTTTTTTATACCTGCCTTTTTCAAGGGGCTTTTAGAGGAACTTCTTGCAGTATACCTGCCAGGGTAGTCAGCCAGAAGAGATTCTATGGAGAAAGCAGAAAAAGCTGGCCCTGGGGACTGGGGACAATTGTTCAGCTAATTGTGAAGTTGAGGGATTAATAGAAAGCTTTTATTTCTGTTGCATATGAGGCCTTTGTTGTTTCAATATTAAAGCACGAGGTAATGTGATTATATAATTTTGCTTTACGTGAGGTATTTTAAGGCATATTTTAACAGTTCCATTTACAGGTCATTGGATGTCCCTTATCTGTGCCCAAACTACTTTCAGCAAGTTGTGTCACCACCGGCAAAGTTACATAAGTCTGCAGTGAAAGTTGTTCACGCTTTCTGCCTGTGTGTGTGCCAGAGCTCACCACGTTACCCCTCCTCTCCTTTTGGTCTATTTAGAGGAGCTCTGATACCAACTCACAAAAAAAAAGGAAGGAAGCAGGGAAACATTTCTTACTTGACTTGAGTCACAGTTCCAGATTCCTGTGTGCGGCCCAAACTCAGTATTGTTGGATGTGCTCTAATGGCCTTCCTGAACACCACCAGTATTTTTTGGATAGATTTCGTCTTCTGCTGTGGGACATGGGCACACCCTGTGATGAGGGGGTGGGATTTCTGTCCCGGTGGGATGTGCTGAAAGCTTTAATAGCAATGGATTCTCACACCACCATGAGGAACGTGACAAGAGCATGATTTTTGCTGCCTTTCAAAGCAGACTTTGCTTTGGCACCTTCTGTGCTTGGTTCACATGTGACCTTCTGAAGCGAGAAATGTCTGAAGTTGGGGAAACCACAGTGGGCAGCCCAGGGTTGTGCATGTTTACCTGAATGTGTGTGGTTTTGTGCAGAAGGGATGTAGGCCCTCACCCACTTTGGACAGTCAGGGCAGGGTCTAAGCACAGCAGGGAGTGGTTTAGGAAAGCTGAGCTCTAGGGCAAGCAGAAGAGAGTGGTCCTGCTTTCAGCTTTGCTCATGTCCGAGCCTCTGCAAGTTGGGCTTGCTGCTGTTGTTGCTGCCATGTGGCCGATTGGTCTTCTCTCCCACCCTCCAAACATGATCAATAGGAATTAGCCTGTGGCTGCTACATGATGACAGCAGGAATGGCAAGTGGGACTCTCCAAGGCTGTCTCTGCTGCATTCCCATCAAGCTGCATTCCTGTCCTATGGCAGGAGTGTGCAGTGTGTGCTGTGAAGCCCTGTGTGCCTGGCCAGGCAGAGGAATGGCCAGCGGCCCATCCTGCAGCGTGCTCGGACAGTGCACTGGCCAGGCAGAGCTCAGAAAAGAGCCAGGAGAGAAGCAGCACTGCAGGGGATTTTCATCATCTGCTACTACACATAGATTTTTTTTTTTCACTCTGCAGAATGTCATCATAGCCCTTGGGTGAGTCAGAAGTTGGGAGAATGAGCCAGAAAGGAGCTGTACCAGGACGTGTGCTCTCCAGTTGGATTGAGCTGATGTGCAGGAGGGTTTGTAGGAAGAGAGAACTGCCCCAGGCAGCTCTTAGTCAGACTTACACTCAGCAAGAGCTGCTGCTGGGGGCTGCCAGACGGTAATGACTGTGCCATTGGTGCAGATCCCTGTACTTTAATTTATAATTGCTAAGTTTCCATCGGCTTCTGTGGTATTTTTACCTGAATATGGATTTTCAGAATTAACCTTCTGTTTTAAGCCAAACAGTCCAAAATTGATGTTGCTTTTTGCATATTTTGAGCACTCTCAATCCTGTAAGGAAAATGTATGGCTTAGCAGAATGAGTGGTGTGGAGCACTTCATCAAAATACCCAGATGAGTCAAATTTCATTAGTTGATTGCAGCCGGTTTGTCTCTTGCTGAGTGCATAGCTTCAGTCTTTGCAGAGTCATGCAGGACAAAAGTGTTTAGCAGAGATAACCACAAGCCAGTCTCCAAACTCTTAAACCGATACTTAAATATTTTTTCACTTTAATGTGTTGTACCAGATATGTTAAACTGTTTATTTTCAACCGGGTAATGAGCATTTTCACATTTGTGGTCTACCAACCATCTTAATGTGTGTCTGGTGCTTCAGTGAACAGTATTAATGTTGTATCACAGCCTTTCTCAAGTTGTTGATTTTCCCATTCATATAATCAGGGTTACTGAGAAGCGATCGTCAGTAATTCAGTGTTGTATGTGTACGTTCCCATGCTGACTGGAACTGGCACCTAATTCCATTTTAACACATTATTTTTTGACGAAGAAAGGTCATTAAGGTACTGATCAAAGCCACTGCAGCATTTTAAGTTTTATTTTGCATCCTGACCATAATTCTCTCCTGCATACTGAAAGTCTGTCTGTGCTGGTTGTGCTTTTTTCCCAGCCTGTCCTGTGCCAGGATTACCATCTTTCATTTCTGCTACCGGCAGGAAGTCTTGTTCATTTTGGTTGGTTTGTGTTAGCTTTCAGGACCCTTTAAGATAAAAAATATGCAATATCAGGTTTTTGTACCTCTATAAGCTAGTTACTTGCACCTGAAGGACTTACTGCCTTCACCTTCAATTAAGATTTGCAGTGAATACTACAGTTGCTTTGTCCCGTGAATTCTGTCAAATTTTCGTTCACTTTCTTCGGCTCCTGCGAGACTCTCAAAGCTGATTTGAATTGTGTTGAATTTGCAGAGAGTTCTCAATGTGGAATCTTCTGTTGTTACCCTAAAACTAAAGTGGCTTCCTTCATCTGCCCTGCCTTAGATCTGTGGTCAGCCGTTCAGCCACCACAGTAGTGCTCCTTTGTGAACTTTAAACTCAGCCCCACCAGGCAGCACATTTTTATTTTTTATTTTTATGAGCAAAAGCAGCGTCTGAAATGACCTTTTATCTATGTAGAGCTCGATGTATTTTAGCCACGCCAGTGTAGATAAAAAGAATGTCTTGCATTTTTTAAAAGCTTGTGGGAGGAGGCCCACGATAGAGGCTCCATTGTACTGTTAGTACTGAGCGTACAGGAAATCACAAATTAGCTATGACGAGAGTATTGCAGAGGAGTTTTAAGTTTACCTAATTTCTATAGTATTGTATGGTTTTGAAAGGTTTCACAATACATTGCCTTTTAGGTCTGGTTACATATGTTGTTTGTATTTGGCAGATTTCTGTTCAAGGCCTTCTCCTACCATGTTTGAAAGATCCCATGTTTTGAATCTTTGAGTCCAGTGATTTTCCTTCTTACTGGAAATACAGAGGTGTGCAAATACTCTCGGCATTTGTCTCATGACCACCCTGCAGCCATCTAAAATTTAAAACCCACATTGTGGATTCAGTAGTGAGAACTATCTCCTTAGAGAAAGAAATAGGAAAGATAGGAAAGGTTTTTAGTAGGAATTCGGAGAACAGCAAGCTGCAGGCACAACTTTTCCTCTCAGCAGATTTGGATCCTGCAGGACATTGAATTCTTCAGCTTCTGGTTGGGATCAATGGGAGTTGGAGTGGGCTCACAAATTGAAGGGATTCTGGCTGCATCCTACACACTGTAAACCTGAGTTATTGCAGGATAACACTTCTGCTGAAATTTTGTTCAAAGATTGGTTTGTTTCATTACTGCAGTTGAGGAACAAGTTCTGCCACTCAGTTGAAAGACCCAGGATTATGGGAACTCTCCAAAATCATGGGTCTTATTTTCTTAGTCCTGTGAATAAAGAAAGTACAAAAGAGTGTCTTGCATGGAGCTGTTAATTGAGAACTTGAATATTGCAGTTTTGCATTGATTTTCATAACTTTGCTACCATCTTCCCTCTGAACTGTTTTTTAAGTCTGTTAAATTCTCTTAGTGATTCTTCTGAACTTTGTGGCTTTGTTTAAAAAAAAGAAATACATAAAAAAAATCTGTTAACAAATACATAAATAGAAACTATTTTCTTAGACCCACAGTCAAGGGAAAAAAAAACTCCTAAGAAACTGAAAATTAAGTTTGGGGTTTTTTGCTGTCCTGAGGATATTCTGTCATAGAAATGATGAATATTTCAAAGTGTGGTTTACACAATTCCAGCAGCTATTGAAGTGCCCTTAAGATTTATTGGCAGGAGGGGATTTTTCTTTTTTTGTGCAGGAAAAAATGATGTCCAAAATCATCTACTTCTCTCTCAGATTTTCAAAGAGAATTAGTAAAAATTACTTTTCATTTTAGAAGACTAATTCTAAAAATAAGCTTAAACAGTAGTTGTTTTTATAAATAGTAAATAACCTCACCTGTTACATCTAAGATGCCTTTGATCACAGGAGTGCACAGTGAAAGAAGTAGTCCATGAATAAGCCATATAATACCTGGGAAACTGCTTGCATTTACTTAAGTATGATTTTAAATCAAGTTCGTTAAGGTAATGCAAGCCTGTTTGAACCCTTTTTTAAGTAAGTAAAGAGGGACTGAGTGTACTAAGCTTATTTCACATTTGCATTAAGATATTTAGGAATCAGGAAAACCAAATTACTTTGTACTTTGCAATGACATTGTTAGGCATGTGTGTTCTCGTTTCGAAGCACACTTGAGCATAAATACAGCTGCTTTGTGTGGGATTTGTACCTCTCTATAAAAGGAACATCACTGAAGGACCTGTGCTAGGAATTTAATGTCCTACATGAGAACTGAATCACCTTCCTGAAGTCTTTTTTTTTGTTGTTTTTTTTTGGTTTTTTGTTTGGTTTTAGAAGTTTCTGGCTATTAAAAGTCCTAAGTGAGTACTGAAGTTGAGTGCCGGGTACTCACTTTCAGGGCAATTTGGTCTAATTATTGCCAGAGAAATTGGAAAAGGAAGGGGAGCAGAGATGGCAGTGGTAGCAGATGTCCCAAGTGGCTGTGGAATGGCCCAGATGGTCATGGTGGACCTGTCACATTTGTGAGAAGCCTCAGAAGTGACCTGGGATAATTCACTTAATTTTTGTGTGCCCAGTCCCACCCTGCATTCTGTGCTTGTAAATGATGATGAGCTTACCTGGGATAGCACTCTGGGATCTGTTGGAAATGGCACCAGATCAGAGCAGGATTCTTTAGTTAATGGTGCTCTGAGAGGGTGCTTGGTCCATCTTTTTTGTGTCTTGTTTTATCACATGGAAGCAGTTTGGGAGGCAGTGAGCTTTCGTTTGTGAACTGGTTTAAGGTAAATGCATTTATTAAAAAGACAGCCAGTGGCTTGGCTGTACACAATACCATGCAAAACATTCTGCTGTGATTGAAGGGCTTGCTTTCTCCAAATTAAAAATGTAATTTCTACCATTGAAGCTCTTCCTCTTTAAACAGCAAAAACCCCTCCCATATATTTGAATCGAGAAGTTGTATTTCACGAATTAGCTTGACAGGACATGCATGCAAATGAGCCAGCAGAGTACTGCTGAGTGGGGAGGCTGCAGCTCCATGTGCTGTGCACTGGAATGTGGGGATGGTGTGTCAGCACCAAGTACCCTTGCTCCTGCTGAGATGCAAAAGCTTGGAGCAGAGACATGATTGCAAGCTATTTTTACTTAACAGTTGAACTTTGGAAGAGAAGAAGTAAGGGGTAATTTCTTTCAGTTTGAGTTTGCACATTGTACGACTTATTAAAAACTTCAAGATGACTGTTAAGTAAAGACAGCTACTTGAAGTGCCAGATGGAAAAGAGCAAGAAAAATGCCTTCTGTTTAAAACAGAAAGGGGATTTTTGCTCATTTTGTGTTGGGGTCTTCTCAAGTCCATGGTTATTGTGCTTGGCTCTTTATATTCTTATATATAATAATATTCTTATTGATGACCTTGGTGAGAGGATTGAGGGCACTCTCTGCAAGTCCTCAGATGACACTGAGTTGGGTGTGAGTGTTGACCTGCTGGAGGACACAAGGGCTCTGCAGAGGGATCTGGGCAGGATGGATCAATCAGTCTGAGGTTCAACGAGGCCAAGTGCCAGGTCCTGCCCTTGAGTCACAACAGCTCCCTGCAGCTTCAGGCTGGGGACAGAGTGGGTGGAAAGTGTCCAGTGGGAAAGTAGCTGAGGGTGCCACTCAACAGCGACTGAACGAGCCAGAGTGTGGCCAAGGAGACCAATGGCATCCTGAGCTCTCTCAGCAGTCGTGTGGCCAGCAGGACCAGGGCACTGATTGTCCTCTGTGCTCAGCACTGGTGAGGCCACACCTTGAATCCCATGTTTCTATGGGCCCCTCACTACAAAAAAAGATATTGAGGTGCTGAAGTGTGTCCATTTGTTTATCCTGGAGAAAAGGAGGCTGATCTCCTTTACAGATAAGACCTTACTTATCTTCACACCTATGGGATAAGGGTTAGACTGGATATAAGGAAAAATTTCTTCACAGAAGGGTTGTCAAGCATTGGGACAGGCTGCCCAGCACAGTGGTAGAGTCACTGTCCCTGGAGATACTTAAAAGACCTGTAGATGTGGCACTTGGGACATGGTTTAGTGATGGTCTTGGCAGTGTCAGGTTGCACTTCATGATCTTGGAGGTCTTCTCCAATCTAATGCTTCTATGATTCTTCTGTGCTGCAGTTTGTGTCATGGGTCCCTTGCAGGTATTAGATGCATAGCAAGATGCATTTCCCTCTTGTTAACTGTGTGACAAAATGCAGGCTTCAGACGATGACATGGTCGCACATTGCCAGCTGAGCATCGCAGCATTGGGCTGCATTCTTGAAATTGGGATGGCACTTTTTTTTTTTAGTTCCTGCTCTCATTGTCCAGCAAGTGCTCTTACGGACCTTGCAAACGTTTCTGCTATTCTAGAAATGTGCCTGCTTTCAGCAAAGCTGCTGTGGTTTGAGAAATACAGTACTGGCTGTTTGGTTTGGCTGTGATACCCCTTGATTCATCCTTTTGCAGAGCAGTCCATCATCTTATTACGAGCATTTTATATGGATTTAGTTCAAGCCTATGTTAGTTTATACATAACTTGGAATAATTGTAAAATGCAAAAAATGTCAAGTATTTTTCAGTTGACTAAAATGTTAAAAGGGCGTTTTTCCTGCCAACATCTGGAAGTTAGCCAGGTGAAAGCTAACATTCCCACAATACCTTTTCTGTGGGATAATGGGCAAGTTCAGGGCAGCATTCTTTCTTTCAGTTATATAAACAGACAGTGCTGGCCAAGGCTAAGAAGTGTTGCCGAACATGAAATTGTTGCTGTTTGCCCTTCCAGTTGTTGCTCTGTTGAAAATGATTTATTTTTTCTTTATTTCATTATTGTTCTTCTCTTCATATTTAAATAACATGGAGTCTTCTGCTCTGTTGCCTTTTAAGATCTTGCCCAAGGCACTGCTGTGTGAAAAATCCATGTGCTGTGTGGATGATTTCATCCATGGTAGTGAAATGATATCACCAGTATAAAACTGACTTTCAGAAAGCTCTAAAAAATAGAAAGCTGTTTGTAGAACAGAAGAGATTCTTTGACAATAGTTAAAAAAGAGGTGAAGGTGTGAGAAGCTGAACTGACCTTTCATCTTACTCAGCTTTGCCACTCCTGGTCCTTCCAAAAGATAGCAGGAATTAATTGTCAGGGAAGCGTGGAGCAGGGAGTGCAGGTACTGTCAGCCAGCCACAGCACAGGCAGCTTTCAGCTGCTGCTGCTGTTTTGTAACTTGTTTAATATTAAAGACTGATAGGGATTTATTAAAATAAGTTTTTTCCTGTGGTATCTTTGTACTTCAGGAGTTTCTGAAGAGTTAGCATGCCACACAGGCTATTGTGAAGTACATGACTTTACATATGGGGTTCTATCAGTTGGGAGTAGTCATTGTGTCTTGAGCCTTCGTGTGTAGATTTTTTATATTAGGTTGTTTTTTGGTTTTTTTTTAGGATCCCGTACAGAAATTATGTGTATTGCCTAAAAGCAGTAGTTGCTACATGAAGAAAGATGCAGAAATCCTGGCCTCTCCACACAGCTGAATTGTCATTTTTCAGCTTGTACAAGAACAGCAGAAATGCAGTCAGTTGGCTGTGGCCAACCTTAGGCAAAGTTTGGAGAAATGCAGTGAGACCTAAAAAATGTCAGGGATGCTGAATGCTTACTTTATAGTTTTCTGAGCTGTGATGTAAGCATGGCTTTTTACTTTAAAAAAAAAAAAAAAAGGCATCTTGGTGACTTAAAAACTTTTCAGCTTAGATCTTTTCTAGTAGGATATATATGCTTTTTGCCCTTAAAAGCCAAAGCTTTTCCTGGGAAAATCAATGCCTGTTCAAAAGGGCAACAAGCAACTGTCACATGTAAAAATTCAGTTCTTAGTAAATTCTGAGTAGACAGAGGAAGAATATCTGAAACCCTAAATCTTTCATGCTGTCTGGATAAGCTGGAACATGGCTGGATAATTATTTTCTTTCGTAGACTGATACCACTGAGGTCCCTGTGCAGACTGAGGCTCATAAATGAAATTGAAGATCATTTTCTGTGAACTTTTCATTTTTCCATGCAGTGTTTAGACCCATTGTCATGTAACCTTTTTGTCCACATAAATATGAAGTCAGTAGGGTGGGTACAAGCACTTGTAATTTTCTGTTAGCTACTCCTGCAGAAAGTGACAAAATAGTAAAGTTCAAATGGACTGAAATGCATTAGTGGTGGTGTTTCCAGCTTCCAGTTCTGTAACCATAATTTTTTATCTGTTTTAAACCTCTAATGACTTTTAATATGTTTTAAGAGCTAACTAAGAAGAAAAACTTGTTGCTTGATAAAATAAAGACGTATTAAGAAATGGAAATTTATTGTCCTGTCTTCAGTTTGTACTCATTTAGAACGCAGAGTTTATGGACCTTTTAGTTGGGGTTATTTATTTCTTGAGGTTTAAAGAACTTGTACTCAAACTGCTGGTTTTATTGCATGTAAATGTCAATATCTTAGAACTGGTTATATTTAGATCTGTAGCACATTTGTCAATTCACTATTTCTGAGTTTCCTTGCTTAAACTAAGTTTCTAGATTGTCCATATAGAAATGGACATATGTGGACTGTATATTCAGTGATTATATTTATGAACTTTTAACTTATTTGTTTGCTGTAGTACAGTGGTAGCATGGTTTTATCAGCTATGAAGTTGATTTTGCTCATACACATAGAAAATGTTAATTACATCAGATAAATAGGTGCACATGGCCATATGAGCTGCTTGTGTGCAGATACATATCTGCTCATTCCTGATGTGCCTGATTTTGCAATGAACACTCAGCAGGAGCCTCACTCTGCAACCAACTCTGCTGACTGATTGCAGGACCCCGGAACAAAGCAAGGCCTTAAGGACAAAAAAATAAAATCCTACTGAAAGATGTGCACTGTATGGTAACTTGGTGCTTTCATGTCCAGCAATAGTGAAACCTACATAAGAATTGTACAAATGTTCCCTCCTTCTTAATAGAAGTGTTCTGGATCCTGTTTTTCTTGACTAGAGACTGACAGCTTTTAGAAGTATTGTAATGATGAAGTGCCATTAGCTGCACACCATTCACATCTTAAATTGCAATTTAATTGTTGTGTTCTTTGCTGTTCTTGTGAAATAGTTGGGTATGGTCAGGATCTTGATTTCCAACACTTCTACTTGCTCTTTATTTTCTTGTTTTGTAGGTTATTCATTTTTTTGTTGAGTTATGTCTTTCTGTGATCAGTTGGCATGGAAACATGGCTCCTTTATAGGCCAGTTGCTTTTAGCATTAATTTGCAGGTACATGTTTTTGAATGTGAAAATGGAAACCATTTATGTTCTTCATTCTCCATCATTAATACTTGCATGCTTTCCGATGCAATGTAAATTATCTTGCCTTCTGTCTTACAGGGAAAAATGTACTTTTAAAGGAAGACAAAAATAATTACTGCATCATGTGCACTGTATCATGAAGACAGTACTTCATTTTTTTTATACATATAACTTGTCAGAATCAATGAAACAAAGACAAAGTTTAAGCTCAGGAAGTACCTAACACTTCTCAATAATGCAAAATGACACCACCCAGTTTCTGTTTTATTAATGTATTTATTGACATTGCTCTCTATTTTTTTTTTATTATTGGCAGAGTGCCCTGATTTGTTTTGGTTTTTTTTAGGAGTTTGCTGTATTTCACTTGGAGATAGGTTAGCGATTTGCTTTGATCAGTACTGACAAAAGTAAGGGAATAATTCCATTAATATTTTGTGATTTTAGTTAGTGGAGTTTGAAGTTCCTGAGTTACCTTGATACTGGCAAAAGTCAAGTTTTGCGTTTATTCTCTAGTTATTGGGGCAATATTCATGTGATGGTGTGCTGCAGCGACTGCTGCTTGGAGAAAAAAAAGTAGCACTATCACACATCTTCATGGAGAATATTTAGACTATTAATGTTTGTTCACATTTATAGAGATTTGGAACTCTTATCTGAATAAACACTATTTTGACTATTAATAAGTAATATCTAATTTAAGATCTGCTCTAAGCAGATGCAGAATTTCTGTTACCAGTGTAGTTGCTTTCAAGTTCTTCAGGATGACATTTAATCTCATTCCTAACAGCACCAGACCCTTGTCTGAAGAGCTTTGTACAGATTTGATATGCAGAATAAAAACAAGATTTGAATTCATGTACTTTGGCTCATACTTCTCCATCCCGTTCCAGGCTTCAGACACTTTGTTTCACTAACCATTTATTAGGGAGCGTGCAAAACAAACAAGTTCAATTGGTACTGCTCATAACTCCATTTTACATGTTTAATAAACAGTCAGTTCATCTGGCCTGTTTGGGTGTAGTACTGAACTGCTTTTTCTTTATTCTCTAAGTTAAAGTACACACAGTTCAATTTCAAATCCATGTGCCTGTGCAGCATTTAAAAAATTCCAGTGAAAGCACTACAGACCTGCAGGTTAGAAATACTTTGTTTATGCCACTTGTCCTGTCTTATGAATGTCGTGGCATTACTCAGCAACCATATTGCTCATTCCCTCTGGACAGTTTAAAAAAAATTAACCGTAAAACAAAACAAACCAATCCCTCTAGGTGCAACCCCATATTTTTGCATTTAACATTGTCTTTGAATAACTTCGGTGGAAAAGAAAGATTTCTCTTCATGCCAGACCCTTCCACCAAAACTGTTCAAAGCTTTCTTGTAGTTATTTGCAAGTGGTTTTCTTGGAGGTTGAGAGAGTTCAGTACAGCAGAAGAGGGTTTTTTTACAGTAGTTTACAGACCAGATTTTCACTATCATGATGCAGCTGTGAAAAGAAGTTGGGCCTTGACGTTTCCTGTGTGACAGTATCTCATCATGCAGAATAAAACCATTCCTTCCTCCCTTCTACCCCCCACCCTCATTCTCTCAACACATCTGTTGAGAAATATAATGGGTCCCACACCAGTCTTGGTGTACTGCAGAGTAAGTGGTGATAGGATGCACTAAACTGATTTTCTCCCTCCCCATCCCTCTGTGCAATGCCTGATGGCACTCATAGCCCAGGAAGGGCTGCAGAGAACCACACTGGGGATGCAGCTCCCACTACAAATTCACTTAATCCCCATACCGAATTGTAATGTTTCTGGTGTAGATTGAACTCTTCTTTCATATTCTCTCTGGAACTAAACTTTCAGTAACCAGTGCAGCCTCTTCCTACATATTTTTCATTCTTTAACCAGATGTTGAGTGTGGCTGGTGTCCTTTCTCAAATTCATTTATCCAGAGATGGGTACACTACTCACTGAAATCAAAGCCTTCCCTTATGGGAGTGGGAAGCACTCCCATATGCTGCTGTGGGTCCTTGTCAGACCTCCCAGAGAATTAAGCTGCTAGTCATGTTGTCCTTTAAATATTTTGGACACAGAAGTTTCATTCTCTTTATATGAAGTATTTAATATAAGCTTCAAGGGATATATAGCTCTGAGTGAATTGAGTATTTTATCTCAGTCCCTGAGGGTCACATTTCACAATGTATTGTAATGGTGTAGACTTCATAAGGAAATAATGCTAATACATTATTCAAAATAAAAGAGCACAGGTGGTGTTTCTTCTTAAAGCTTTTACTTCATTGACCAGCACCTGGTTAATCACTGGTTAATGTACCCTATTTTAATCTGGTTTACAGTGCATATGTAATAAATGACTCTCATCTGGGAAACTCATGGAGGTACAATATTCATCACAAAAGGTTATTTTTCAGATTTCATTTGTTATTTTCAGCACTTGTTTTTCCTCTTCCTTTTGTAATTGGGATGACAGTCCTGACTCAGAGGAACAGAACAAATGAAAAGATTAATGAAAATGCTTTAAAAGCTACAGTTTCTTCTGAAATAATTGTTGTGCTGGCAAAATACCTAATAAGCAAAAGGAGAGTGGCTGTAACCAAAATTAAGGAGCAGAAGTAATAACTTCTGTTTTTTCACTTTTGCAGTGATACACCTGCATGAATTTGGTTTACTTCATATCCAGGAAATAGGGAAAATAACGTGTTATGAAGACCTGTTACTCTGTCTCAATCCCAAGTTCAAGGCTTCAAGCTTCATGTTCTTCTGTGATGTTCTGGAAAACAGTCATAATGGTTTCTTGGTTTCTGAGAGTTGCCTGATAGCTGTTGTATTGCACTGGGCAAGCTCTCAGCTGTCATTTTCTCCCAGTTTTTCAGAAATCACAGCCAATAGGAAGCAGTTAAACTCATTTTCCAGCATCTTTCCCTCTGCTGTGTCCATTTTCTGAACAACAAAACGAGTTTAAAGTTTACTTTCCATGAACTCAGTGATGGTTTGATTATCTTTAAATGATAAAATCCCAAGTAATGTGTTTCCTGTCAGCTTGCAGAAGTGCAGTGCTCCTGCAGCCTTTCAGCACGCTGCTGTTTATCCTGCTACTGACATCCCTCCTGTTTCTGGTTTCAGAAATGTAGAAAAATCACAGAGTAAGGTTTCTGACTTGGGATTTTTTTTTTTTACTACATCCAATCAAATGGAAACCAGACCAGTGTAATTGCTTCTCCAACTGTTGTCGGTCTATATTTTATTTCAGAAGGAGTCCATTTTTTGTAATTATGTGTTTTTCATGAAGTGTGTCACTGCAGAAGTCTGAGGCTGTCACTGCGAGAGGGGGAGATGACATTTGTGTGACGCACAGATGTGCCGTGGGCAGATTTTGTAAATGTCTCTGCCTGCACATTGGCGGACACACAGGCTGGAGCAAGTTTGTTTTTATGCTAAACCACACAGGCTAGAATAAAACTATGAACTGTCTTGTTAACTGTATTTACAGAGAAATGTAATAGTGAATGCATTTTCCAAAATACAAGCGCTTGATCACACCAAAAATACTCAGTCAGATAATGTGGCAAGAAATCCGTGTGGAGAATGATGAGTACCCTTTTGCCTTAAGATTCTCTAACTCTTAATAATGGATTCAGTAATTCCTTTTCTAATACTTCCGCTGTAACTGATGTTTTTTAGCACTGATAAATATTTTATGCAATTTGCAGAGACAGAGCATGAATTGTGCCCTGAAAAATTTATAATTATCTGCAAAGCATTTTAATGCATGTGAATGGACCCTTTTCAAGTTGAAAATGGTTAAACTGCAGAGACTAAAAGCAACTATGAAGCCTGGTAAAAAAGTGCAGATATAGGTCATTTTTAAACACTTCTGGCTTTTCACTATCAGAAAGATCTTGAAACGTTGAAAAACCTTCCCTAAACCCCTTCACCATGTGATATGTGCGGGAAGAAATATTTTGCTTCTCTCATCAAGTCATGGAAATAACTCTGAATTTTAACTCTGTAGCTTTAACTCTGATGTTGAGACCAGAGCCTTTGTAATTGAAACTCAAATTTCTGCTTAAAGAAAAGCTCAGTAGAACAGCTCTCTTACATCATGTGCTTTGGTTATATTATGATTAAATGTAACATGATAACATAAACCCAGCTTTTGCCTTAAACTGCCTGTTTTATTTGGCACTTTGACTGTTGTTATTGGCTGGTTCTCAGTGAGCTTCTCATTTTTTATACATCCTGTTTGCTTACCTTCAAAATTAGTATATTTTCAGAAAAAGCTATTTATTTAAGCTGCAGAGACCCTGGATGGGAGGTACAGGATTTTGATTTCAGTATACTCCAGATTTTCTCTGTTTTACAGCAACACTGTTCCCTAGTTTGTAATCATCATCAGCCATTTTCTTAATATTGACAGAGAACAGCAGAGGTTAGGGGCTGTGGGAGGAACCAGAAAGGGAGTGAGAAAAAGCCTTTAAGGAGCAGTTTGCAAAGGTTCAGTGTTTGTCAGAGTTTCCTTGGTTTTCAGAAAAACAGAATGAAGTATAACTCGAGGGATTTTATTATCCTCATCTACCAGAATCCTTCCTACTGTGTTAAATTCACCGGTTTTAATTATGCTCATCTTAGCAACCTGGACTATGTATATGTGTGTGTACATATGTATATTTGGTTTTTAAAATTTTTAGCTGTCTCAAAGTTTCCAGCTCTCCTCCCTTCTTCCCATCCCTAAACAAGTTAGAGTATTTTTTTTGTTGTTTCACTGTTAGAATTGCTGACACACAGCATCATGATGTTCAGCTGAGAGGTTGGTTCATCACATTTGTTGCTTTCCTAAAACAAGAAAAAGTTAAGGAGTTACAAAGAAATTGGAGAAGTCAGTGTTGAATATGTAAAATATTTCTGTACTGTTATTTTTAGTGTCATCTGAGTGTGTTCTACTGACCTCAAGAATAAAAAATGAAATCTTGTGAAACTAATTTGGTTATCCAAGGCCCCACACTTGCTTATCTTCGGACTTTCTGATAAGGAAAATAAGGAGTGTCTCAGGTAATAGTTTAACGTTCTTGGGTCAAAGTACAGGTGTGGTGTTGGAGAAATTGCTTTCAGTATTTGGGATCAGAATAAAGGAAGCCTTTGATGTTGGCTCCACTTGGATTATTTGGTTTCTTTCTCAGAGACAGCATCCTGTACAACACGTAAAACATGAGAAAAAGCACAGAGAGCACAGCCATTAGCACAGGCTAGATTCAGAAATTTTATGTTGTAATAAATTCCTGGCAGTGCCTTTAAAACATAATGTGAAATTAATACTCTGAAAGCAGTTGTAATGACAAAGCTAAAAAGTGGTGTTTTCTCCCAAAGCATGTTTCCAGCTCAGGCTGTGGTTTAAAGCAAAACAAACAAAAAAACCCGAAACCTGCTGGAATAAAACAACTTGCTATAAGAGTAACATTTTTGGGTGAGAGGAAAAAAAACCAGTTTTCTTCTTTTTTCCTTCATAGTTCAAATTTATGTCACAGGCACATCAAGACTCATTCCTTGAGGGAATTGCATTTTAAATTAACATTATGTGGCTGTTGAACTTCTATCAAAATCACAGCCAAGATGTTAGTTCTGATAACCTGATTTAAAATGGAAAGGCAGTGGTTGCCTGCTTTCTATTGAATACATGGGTAAAGGAGTGAGGATAAGGGCCACTGATGCACTTCCTGTGCAGCACAGCCCTCTTCTGCCAACCTGTTCTAGTCTGGTGTTATTTAGCCTCAGTATTGCCCTGAAAATCTCCAGTACCGCTTCTTCCGTGGAAAGTGTTTTAGTAAGTCTTGGCATGATCTCTGTTGTTACTGGAATGGTTCAGGGAGTTAATCATTCTGCTCCTAGTGCAATTGTTGAAACAGATTGTTTTTCCAGTTCCTGCCAGCAGGAATTTTCTGCCTTTTTTTTTTTTCTTTTTAAAGTCACACCCACCCACCAATAAAGTTTATGGTCTGAAATACAAGCTCAGTTGTATTTTAAACCAGGGTTTGGGAGCTTGTTAGGGTGGGTTACCCTCCAGATGCCATAATCAAACTGCTCCATGGTGGCTGTCCTGGGGGAAGAGCAAAGTGGAGGTGTATTCTGATATATACCCAGCATATGGTGTGTTGTGGGAACATCTGTAATGCAGACTTGATTCGTGCCTTCAGCTCTGTATTTTGGAGAAGCTGCTCCATCAGTAACTGGGAGATTGATGTCCGTAGTTGAGGTGAGACGTGGTTGCTGAGAGTCATAATTCTCAAGTTCATTGGTTCTTAATTTGTAGGTCCTGTCCCCAAGTTCACTGCAGGGATTCCTGTAAGTGACCAAGTAGTTTATTGTGGCTTTTGCCACAGCATCTGTGGGCAGGGGCATTCCACCATCACCATAAAACCTGTGGAATAACTAACAGGAGTTGGCAGCCTTAGCCAGAATTTCTCAGAAGCTGAGATTGATGTGAGTGAACTCAACTAGGACAGCTCCACTGTTCCCAATTTATTTATCCTCCCCCTTCCTTCACTTATTACTTAATAAAGCTAAAAATATTTGAAACAGGTAAATATTCTCTCTGCACAGGCACTGAGCTGTTGCACATCCAAGGAGAGCTCAGTCCTTTAGAATGTTTTGCCTTTCTCTGGAGTTCGCTTTCATGTATCTGTTACTTGAAAACAACTCTGCTGCAGTGTTGAGTTTTATGTGTGTTTTATTGCACATACTTAGCCTTTCTGGGTTTGGTACTTGATATAGTTGTTACTGAATATTGTAATTCGTTTTGCTTTTTAAATGGTGATGGAAAATTAAAACATTTTACCGTAGTGCATGAAGCTGTTACTGCTTGTTTATCTTACATTAAATAGGTGTGATTCATACTCTTTTCAGTCTTATTTTGAAAAGTATTAGTTAAGATTAGGCATATCTTTACAGCATGCTCCAAAGATGTAATTTGAGTAATTTTTTGACAGATGTGAAATACTTCCAGTCTTTACACTGATGTTTGAAGTACATGTGTAGTAATGGAAAATGTTGCCAGATTATTTTGTTTCTCTTTAACAGAACTTTATTTCTGATCAAAGGCTTTCAAGATGTGCCTTGTGGGATGTTTATTTTTTTGTTCCCTGACAGGCACTTAGGATTTTATGTGCACACTGACAGATGCTAGACAAATAAGAGCAAAATTACTAGATTTTTAAAAAAGGACTAGTTAGGGCTCACGATTAAAAAACAGAGCTAAACCCTGTATCCTCATGGTTGTCAGAATAATATCCTAGGAATGGCAAGTTTACTTGCTGTGTGAGTATGGAAAAGTAATGAGGAATCATGATTCAGGTTCTTGTAACAGCAGGGAAATGTGGGATTTTCTAAACAGAAGTCATTGGGTTATTTTGTTTTGATTGTACCAAAAGGGAAAATCAAGCAAGCTCAAATACTTTGTGCTGAGGCTGTTGTGTGTGTGCTGTAGTAATTGCCTGGGTGCCCAGGCTTATTTCTCACAGGTAGGGAAATAATGATATGATGTGTGCAGAAGTCTTTGGCATGTGGAGGGCTGTGGGCTGGGGTGGGAATTCCACAGGAGTGGTTTTGGGTTCACATTTTATGTAAGGGAATGAGCCGTGAGTGTCCTGCAGAGCTCTGGGCATATTTCACAATTAACAGGAGGATACAGCCGGGTGTGACTGCTCTGCACATCAGTGGGTCAACACAGCACAGGAAACCACTTGTATTTTTCTTGGTCTCTTACAAATTAAAAAGAAAAGAAGGAAGATGACTTATTCTTACTGAGTTCAGGTAAATAAAAAGCGTAGAGACCAGCAGTATTCATCCACTGTGCTTCCAGTAAAGTCCCAGTGTGCTCAGCGTTAACCTCTGAGCCCTGGGAACTTCCATAGGGGCTGCACATGTGCTTTAAGTGCAGCTTATGCTCACTTTGCTTTTGCATGTGTGCTGTGAAGTCCATCTTGTTACTTGAAAAATCAGTTTGGAATTGTTCCTGTACATTTTAATAAGCCTTGCAGCAGGTTCTTAAAATCTTAGAAAATACAGTAGAAGCATTAAATGAGATGAGAAAAGGAGGAAATTAAATTTAATCTGGTGCATAATTCAGTCTTCTGAGGGTGGCTGTCACTTTTTTGTCCCTTGTTGGTGTTCTTTATTTAAAAATATTCTCCCCTGTGCCTGCCTCCAATCCTGCATCCCAAATCATAGGAAATTGCATCCTGCTCGTCTTGAAGGCAGCAGCAAAAAGTGTTGGCTCAGATTCTGGTGGAATCATGAGATTTTTGTGTTGCATATTCAGCATCTAAATATGCTGAATATCAAAATACTGAAGGATGATAAATGCTCTTTTTTTTTTCTTGCATCCATTTCACAGATCCTTGTACCTGAGTTGTATTTTAAACTTCTAATTGACTGGTCTTAGAGGTTTGCTCTACCTTGAATTTCAATGTCTTGAACTTGAGTTAATGGTACACAATACAGTGAGTCTGCCAAAACAATCCAAAATGTAAGAATGCATGATAGGTCAGGAACCTTAAAATATGTTTCTTAAGTGCAGGGTTTCTAAGAATTTTAATAGTGCATATTGGCAAATCCAGTTTATAACAGCTTCTGTGTTCATGTTATGAGGAGGATATTTTTTCTTTGTTTTGACAACTCATTCTTTCCTTGAATTAATATTAGCTTTTATTTTTGAAAATAATGCAAATTTTTGTGAGGGTTTATGGTAAATAAGTGACAGCTCTCACTGAATTTACGCCTAGGTAAGAATATAAAATAAAGGTAAATGCCAAAGGGGTTATTCTCATGTTACCTGTGCAAGACTATAAATTAGTTGAATGTCCAACCTGTCATTTTTCAGGTCTTGTTTTTGTAAATATTGATGAGATTTTCGAGTAGTTTGCATTTTGTTAAAAAAGTAAATCACTTTGATGTTTTACAGTGAATAAAGGAAGTTTTTTACCACAAATTCTTGGAAAAGGACATTGTAAAGGGATTTTTCTTCCTTATTTAATCTTTGCACTTGTAAGAATCCCCAGTGACAGGAAAATTCTCTTGCCGGGCTGCTCTCCTCCATTTCATTTGCCTGTTGGTTTCTGATTATAGGGTTACTGATAAGTGTTGTGCTTTTTGGCATTGATGTATTTTTCAGAAAAAAGAATTGAAGCATTTGTTTTGAAAAAAGAAAAACACATTTAAAGAATTACATGGACTTTGCAAACAGATTTAAGGAAATGAAAGGTAGGTCATGCTTTGGGCCTACAAACCTGATGACAGTGTCCTTTATTTTTAACATGTATGCCTTCTGTGAGACACTCCTCATGATGTCACGCTGATCAACAGTAGAAAAATGTGAAAATTATGTTGTTCATCATTAATCTTAGTAGTTTTCCTTGTCACATTCTGGTACATTTTCTAATGTCAGTAAACCGTGACAGCCTACTTTGAGATCTCTGTTATTTGGGCAAAGTGATTGCTTCAATTACCGTCAGTTTGTACCATAAAAGGTTGTTTTATGAAAAGTTTAAAATACATTTTAACAGCCTGGATTATGTCAGGGAGAGCTTTCTTACCCTGCAGCCCTGAGTATGCCTAATGGCATTGGCTTCAGCTTTTTCCCTTTGGAGTGTAGCACAAACAAAGCACCTTTGTTTAAGGAGCAGGAGGTGCAGGTTGGATTTGGGAGGGAGGAGGACACTACCCTGCTCAGGTAGCTTCTTCCCAGTTTAAAAAAATGTCTTGTGCTAAGGTTGGTCTGATCATTTGCAGGTTCCCATGCTGCCAGAGGTGTGGAGGTAAAATAATTCACAGCCCTTCCACTCCTGATTTGGTTGCAAAGTTGGATGATAAATTCATTAATCCCTTGTTTGTGGGACCCACAGTCATTTGTGCACAGGGCTGGCCTCCTCTCAGGTTCTGCAGCTGAAAACTGGTTTTTCAATTCCCAAGTTTATTTCCATGGGAGCTGGACTAGAATAAGGTTTTGACAGGTTTTCTTTTTCCAGGAGAGCTAGTCCAGACTGCAGCTGTGCAAAGGCACTGTGCTGTGAGCCACATGGTGAATAGCTGCTGCCTGCGGACAGCTGCTCTGTCTCTGCACCTTATACCTGGTATTAATTTAGGGAAATTCCAGCAGCCACTGGCACAGTAGCTGTTACTGGGATAAGAGCTTCCCCACCAGATTATTTCCACATGGGGGCAGGGCAGAAACCCCAGACTAACAGCTGGATTAGAACTGTTGGGAAAGCGTTGTGTTTTCCCTTAAATACATTTAGATAACTTTAAGGGCCTGACTTACACTCAGCAAAACCATCAAGTTCAGAGTTAAGGCTTCTCACTCCATCTCTGGTACCCACCGGAGTGCTTGGCTCTCCAGCATGGGGATTTTGGAGATCACACACCATGCCTGGATTCCTGCTCACCCAGGCAATGCCTTGGCCGCGGGAGTGGTGCCGACTGTTGCAGGTAGGTGTATTTACAACACACCTGCTGTCCTGAGCAAGGTGCCGTGTGTGTCTTAACACTCCACTGGTTTCCCTGGAATGTTAATGGCCAATGGCAGCACAGCAGGTGTGGTGGAAAGCCAGCAGCCATAGGGGGAAGGGTACAGATGCAGTGAGAAGCTTTAACTTTGAATTTCCTGCCTTCTGTGAGCACGAGTCAGACCCTTAACGTTGTTTTAATGTATTGTTTGTGTTTAATTTTTAGTAAAAATTTGAACACCATCCAGGCTACAGAGGTTGCAGTGGATAAGAAGTATAAAAGCTTTGGTTCAAGATTACAGGAGGCTGCAAGAAAAATTAAAGACATGGAAATGAGGATGGAATGACAGGCTGCTATTTTGCCTCAGAATACTGAAGATTGTAAAGCATTGAGAAATCGAATTCATGACCCTGGAAATCAAGCTCAGATTAAGAAATGTCAGGTTGGTAGGGGTTCCTGAAAGTCTTGAGTTAGGATAAACTGAGATTGTTTTCCCATAACAAAGGTTATAGGATGTGGGGGTGGATGGTGTAATTTTTGTTACCTGTGTAATGTGAAATGCTATACTATATACTTAAATAAGCCAGCTGAGTGAGATTATTTTTCTAAATTAGTTTCACGTTTGTCATGTTGAATGTCACTTCTGACTGCTTTACAATTACTTCTCTCTGGCACAGAGTTGCATGATTCACTGTAAATGCAAGCATAGAAAATACTGCTCTTAAATATACTTTGCTTTCTGCTGCCTCTCCAAGGGTCTGCTGCAAAGCCAAAGGCTCAGTGCAGTGTGACATTTCTAGATAAAAATCAGCGTAACGTATCTAAATGGTGGAAAAGGAAGCTTTTTGTTCAAAAGGTTCTGATTCATAGTGAAGCCATGTCTTCCCAAATGTGAACTTTAAATAGTGACTGCCACTGTGATGAAGTTCCTGTAAGTTAACTCAAGTGGGGAGTTACTGCCTGCGATTCAGTGGCAGGATATTTAGGCAGAAAGATTGCGCAACAGGAAGTCTGTGCTGAAGTTCAGAAAGGATTTTGGCAAGCGAAGGTTTGTAGGGTTTTTGTGGTCAAGGTCACTGGATGTATTTGAATTCTGGGGATTCTTAACAAAGCCTTAGATTCTCTCAGGGAGGGTTTGTCCTGGTTGTTTTTTTGACTTCTGTTCCTGTGTTATGAGGCTTGGTCTGGCATTCCCCTTAGCACCAATGGTATACAAGTAACTCGATTGAAATCTTAGATGATACACTAGTTGAGGGGAAAACCAGACCACACCTTTATGGATTTTAGAGAAATCATTATCTGAAAGGGCTTTGTATTAGTGCTGTCACATTTCATGATTTTCTGAGATAGCTCTAGTCAGAAGTGTTTTTTAGAAGTGAGAGTTTTTAATTTCATCTACTTTTTTTCAGTTTGGACTATGTGCTCTGCTGTTGACAGAGGTGCTTTAGTTATAGCTCTAAGGGAATCACCTGTGCCATATTTTTCCTCATTCATGTGCAACACCTTCAGTATCAGAGTTCTGGGGTATTTTTAGTTTTATTTTAGCTAGCATTCAAACTTACTATTGAAGTTCTGGCTTTGCTGTACTGACAAGACCATGACCATAGCATTTCAGTTGTCAAGTGAGCACGGTTACTCGAAGCAAAATGAAGAGGTCTTGTAATGTCATTTTTGCATTTGTTTCTAGACATAATTGCATTTTATTGTTATTATATATCCTGTTTTTAAAGAAATGTGAACAAGTCTATAACATACTTTATCCTAGGATGTTTTGAATTAAATTTAATGTGGAGTTTCATAATTAAATACCCATTAAAGGATAGAATTGTTCCATGAATAACGTAAGTATTTTTATGTTGTATATTGTAGTGTTTGTGTCCTGTACCACACTACTAGTATGTAGTTTATTTACAAAAAAAGGCTGTATGAAGATTATGTGGCCATTTTTGGTTTAAACAAGTATCAATAGTAAACTGTCAAGATGCACAGTTTTCAAAAATTACATTTTACATCTCCCATTTAGTTTTGGTGGCTGGATATTACTGAAATAACACGTACCAGAAACATTTCTAAGCTTGTCTCTCACAAGTAGAGGTTAGGACTGGGTGTTTTTGCAACGGAGCATAATTTCCATGGAAAACTTTGCTGGTGGGTGTTTTTCCCATCTGAAAAATTGTGAGAGTACTGCAGAGTCAATCAGTCCATTGGTATCATCAGATGTTGGCAGGTGCTGGAAGTAGTACAAAAAAGAACCAAATGTAGTGGCTCTTGTTCTGTCGTCTTCAGGTATCAAAACTGAATAGATAAAGAATTTAAATGCCAGATTGTAGTGGGACTGGGCTATCCTGAGTTGATTAGAAGTGGACATGGACTTTTTGGGTTCAGGCTAGGCCATAGAGAGGGACTGTGAGGGCAGCAGTGTCTGGAGCTGTCCTTCAGCCCCGGACCTGAGGTTGGTCCCAGTGGGGAAGTTACATGCTGCTTTTGTTGAGTTGTGAAAACCTCTCTTCCCAGCAGCTGGTTTTCTTCACCAGATACCTTGTACAGCTGGGATTCTACTGATTTTTCCATCCACTTAAAATGCAGATAGCAGTCTTTCAGGACTTGCTTTCTGACACAGGCTGGGACTTCAGATGCAGGGATTGCTTGTAGGAGTTAACTGGGGCACCTCAGTCATTTGCATTGATGTTGGACTAATTAGGATTATCAAACAAAGAAGCAATGTTTTAAAATTCACACAAAAATATGTGTGGAAATTTGTGTACAAGAACTATCTAGCCTGATTCACTTTGCAGTGCTTAAAGCTTAGTATTTTAAAAGAGGAAAAAAAAGATGGTGTATTTTACTCTTCATTTTGCTTTTCATTATCTCCTCAGGAAGTCCTTTTTCCCACCCATGCTTAACTACTTTAGTAAATGTAATGGTTTAATATTATTCCCTTGAGTACTTCTGTGTATTTATAGCATCTGTATTGTTTAAAAGATGTTCTCTAAATATCCTACGGATTACTTTTCATTTCCAGACTCTGTAAAGAGAATGTAAATGAAGTCTTCAGTTTGAACTGATTTTCTTTCTCCCAGATATTTGACGTGAATTTCTTTTGTCAGTCCACAGTGTTCAGAGTGCGATGTTGATTTAGGGAGGGACATTTTTGTCATGTTTTGTAAGAGTTTTCAGTGGTGGATTAAGTATGATGTGTTTCACTAAGCTATATAGAACTGTTTGGTAAAACTTTTTAAGTCTAAGCAGACCTACATAGGTCAGCAATTTCCCTGTAAATTTGGACACTGGATCCTCAGTAAATGCAAAATTTTGCTGTTGTGGGCTTTTTTAAGTTGAATTTTAGTCTCAGCAGAATCATCATTATATATGTAAATTGAATACTCAAATCCTCACTGAGTTGCTTATGATATTCCATAAGCTCTAGTCTTCTTGCAAGCCTGGGCAAGATATTTCTCACTCATTCTAGAGCTCACAAAGGTGTGGAATCCAATCTAAACCTAAAGGTTGGATAAGGTTGCACAGACATTTCTTATTAGTGCAGTAAGGATGTATCTTTAAAAAACAAGTATACTATTCCCTTAGTAGTTTTATCCATCTTGCAGAGTTCAGCCTTCTGAACCTCCATGAAATTTCTTTGTAAGGTCTTCTGTGTTTGGCTGACAGCTGAGAGTAAACTTGTTCCTGTTTTGTTAGCTTCAGTCCTTGAAATCTTTTTCTGCCATCAGAATGAACAAGGCTAGCTATAACCTATTTTTGATCACATTTGCATGGCCTGAATAACAAATCTTCTGTGTTTCTTTGCAGGCATTCGACCTCCGATCATGAATGGGCCCATGCACCCACGCCCCTTGGTAGCGTTGCTGGATGGCAGGGATTGTACAGTAGAAATGCCTATTCTGAAGGATGTAGCCACAGTGGCATTTTGTGATGCTCAGTCTACACAAGAAATTCATGAAAAGGTAATACTTAAGAGGTAAAGTTGAGGTGTTTTAGAAAATGCAAATATTGTAATGATTCGGAGCAGCGGTGTGTCAGCTGTGACGTTGTGTTATTGCAGTGTCTGTGGTGAGCTGTGCTTTTGTGTGGTGTATCCTTGGCTGGATGTTGTCCCTATGCTTCCCTACTGAATTAGATTCATGGAGAGTGTTACTTCTGGGCAAAACACTACTACATGATGTCTTGAAATGCTCCTTGGAAACATTTCAGTTGCTCACCCTTTGCCTGGAAAGACAAATCTCAAGTATGGGATTTTGTGTGGGGAACTTCCTGATTTCTTTGTTTAGTCAAGGAATTGTGCAGATTGGGTTAGGCAGCCTTGTGCACTGAGAATTGTCACTGCAGAAGGGCTTCAAAACAAATGCTAACCCAAAATTCGCATGGAAAATGTGGTGAATGTCAACCTAACTTGAGAACACGTGCAAGGAATTGAAAATTTCTCAGTCTTCATTCATAATGAATCTGCAGCGATAATGTTTGTTAAGGGTTTTTAATAAAATAAAACTTAATTTATAAGGTTCAAAGACAATATGTGTTTTTTTTAATTTAGAGGAAGCCCAAGCTTTTTTTCCTCAATTCCTTTTTATTTTATTATGTATCAAGAATTAAAATGTGATAGACTGCCTTTTTCCTGTGTATTTCTTTTTAATCTTGTTGAGAAGTTGCTCTTATTTTACTGTTTTCCTGTCTCACACCACTTTTAGGAGTTAATACATGGATTCCATTTACAAGGACTAAATATCACATGGAGGATAAGTAATAGAAGTGCTGTTCTTCTTTTAGTAGATAAGAGCAGTCTTCTCTTTGGGTGAACATTTTAGTGTTGGCTACTGCATCACCTGTATAGTTGTATGATTTGTGTACTAAAATCAACATCATTTACTTCTGGTGCATCAAGACTGGGGAATTCCTGTGTGCCATGAATGCCTTGCATAAAAACAATGGATATTTTCTGTTAGCAGTGGTGTGTAATAAATTAACTTTTCAGATGCTGAGATTGGGTGTGTGTGTCTCAAATTGCAAGTTTGGAAAAGTATTTGGATAACTGATGAGTGACATAGGTAATCTGTTGCTGATCTTCACAACACTGTGAAGGGATTGTACTAAAGTCTGCATCCTTTGCTTTTTATTATACAAAAATAATTAATTCTTGATCTCAGTAATACATCAGGAAAATATATTTTCAGTACCTGTCAGTACAATGCCATAATGCCAAAATTTTCACTTGTCTAAAGGATGAGACAGTCCTAAAACATTTGGGTCTGCACGGTAATAAATTTCTATAACAGAAGTCACAAACCTTAATTCATTATCGTATTGCTGTATTCCTTCAACATAGACTGAGAGATCAGTTTATGAAGTGTTGAGCACTGTTCTCTTCTGTGTGAAAAGTGTTCACTGTTCATCTGCAGTGAAAAATGACTATTTTTCACCTATCTGTAGAGGTGGGTCGAGTATTTGTATTTTAGTTCTGTTTGAATAATACTTTATTTGGGAGTGGTGCTTTGTTAAATACAAAATTGTTTTCACAAAAGGTTTTAAAATTATGAATTGCATATTTAAAGCAGGATCAAAAATCTTCATGTGAATGCACATTCATGGCCATACTAAAATGTTGTTCTCCTCTTAGTTGAAATACAGATTTCAATAATAGATATTAAGAAGAGCTACTGAATTAATAAGCTAGCAGATACAGATACATTTAGTGTGAAGTTGCAGGGAGCAAGCCAGAAGCTGGGAAGTTTAGGATGGGGTTTGAAAGGCGATTGCCATTGTTTTGATAGTCTTAGGTGGGTGACTGTAATGGGTGGTGGGAAAAAAGACATGAACCAAGAATCAGATGGGGAGAAAAGGAGGGAAAGAGAGCAGAAGAATGTCTAGGAAAGAAGGTAGGAACCCATATTAACTCAGCTTGCACAGTTGTGGAGCCTTGATCACAGGGGTGTGGGGAGTCAGAGTTTGAGAAATTAACATTTTGGAACCTGCAGAAGGGATTTCTGCTGATCATGAGAGTTTCAGGGACAAGACAGTGGTTTAAAATACTGTCTTTTCAGTATTCTAAGGAAATAGAGTGGAAAGGGGAATTTATTGTAGCTTGTGAGACAGCAAAGCACAAGCTAGGTAGTTTTTCACAGAGGAGCAAGCAGGCTAAGAGATTTTAACATAAAGAAATGTGGAAAAGAAGCGAGGATTTGAATGCCATCTGTGTGCAGGGTCAAAAGCAGGACAGTAGGAAATACTTCACTGTGTGTACTTACTAAAGAAAGTTTTCTCTAAACTGGGTAATGCCAGTAGTTCTGTAGCAGTTCCCTTCTGCCAAGAGTTCATTTGTCAATCACTTTTTATGGCTGCGGATATTAAAGTGTGGAAAATAAGTAACAAGTTGTAAAGTTGCAAAAAAATAATTACATGTTGTAGAACTCTGCTTCGTCTCAGGTCAAAGCATTCATTCCCTGTTCCCCTGCTTTGAAAGGCAGCTTGGATGGTGAAGATGCATTTCCTTCCTTCTGAAAAATCAGGCTGCCAGTGCTTAAGTGAATGCTGACATTTACTGAGAGTGACCCAACGTTTTGAAATAACGTAGTTAGAGGACACATTGCACTTCAAAAATTATTCATGTGAAAGGTTCTACTCATTTTTGGTTTGTCTCTTAGTTTCCCATTCTCCCTAGAAAAAGCAGTTTATTTTGAAGCCAGGCTGCAATAGATGTGTTTATCCCTTAACCCTTAAGTTCTGTTTCATTGTAGATGTTGCATATGGCTGTGTGAAGTTGAGCATTACGTTTGTCAAACTCTTATCATGGCATAACTGGGAGTTCGGTTCATTGCATCCTATCAGAAAACTTCTATCATTTAGGGTAAAAATATTTTAACATTTCAGTGTTTAAATTTCTTATTAGAGACTGCATTACTGTCTGTAAAAGTTACTCACTGTGCTTAAATTGGCTTTTATTTTACAATTAATGATGTGTAAATAAGTTCTCTCAGTAACTATCTAAGACCGCTTCCAAGTGTACACAGTGTTTTGGTTTGTTCTGCCAAAAATACAGTTGTTCATCCAAAAAATTATCTAAAAGCACTTAGCTTGCTTCCATCCTTCTATTCCAGGTCAACTTTCTTTTCTCACTATCTCATGCTCTGTTGTCTGTTCGCCTCTTTTTCCCAATCCCTCTTCGTTTCAGTGCCATTCACAGTTTGCTGCTTTTCCTGGCTCCTTGGCAGCCTACCCAGCACTCTGATTCCTGCAAAATATTGCTGCTCTTTTCCACTTCTGTACCTTTGAAGGCATGACAGACTCAAGCACACCCTTGAGGTCTTTGTGTTGCCCAAGATTTTTTTTGAGTTCATGTTCTTCGCTTTTTGGGATTCCTGACCTTTGTGTATGTTCTGTAATGTGGAAGTTCTGTGTAGATCCAGAGGGATAAATGCAAGCAATGTGCAAGAACTGGTAATAGACATCTCAACCAAGCAGAGGAAAAACAGTGATTCTTGCAAACCCAGATGTAAAAACAGGAAACAGAACTGATTAGGAATGGTCATTAAAACAAAATGTGCAGGCTGGAAAGAAGTCAAGAGTTTATTTGAAGCTGAGTATGCTTTTTCATTCTCTTTTTTCTGTAATTATGTGCTTTCCTATATCTTGTTACAAATCAGGTAGAAGAAAAAAGTGTGTGGTTGACTGGATTTACAGCTTCAAGCATTTACCCAGTTCACCAGAACATTGATGAGAGCAGTGAATAGTCCTTGGGTGGAGGTGGGAACAGTCTGTTGGGTAAACCAGTGCCCCAGCCTTTGCAGAGGTTGGGGTGGAATGTGTCAGATCCTTTGACTCCTGTTTTCTGAGCACAACATAAAATAATTTTCAAAAGGATACTACATTTCTGTATTTGTAGTTTTAAATTTAAAAAAATTTAAAACTGAATTTCCTGTTCAACAGAACTTGAAATTCTTCAGTCACACTTCTCCATAGGAATTAAATGATGTTCTAGTGATGGCAGTTTTATCAAAGACCATTTCAAAGAAGAGCTGAAAAGCAACAACTGTTTTGAAACTGATGCAAACAAATTCAGAATGGGACTGTTGTTCAGTTCTTTGATTTGTCCCTGTTACAGCAGTGGTTAAGTGAGAGAATTTTTCCAGCTTCCAATTCTTTGTTTAGCAGTAAAGCCTGTGTTTACACCATCAATGCTGTTTATATTTGTGGTGCAGTTGAAGCATTTTAGTTTTCCATCAGATTTAAATTCTCAAAGAACACAGATTGAAAGGAAGCAGCCTTGTTATAAACAGTAATGTCTGTTTGGGAGTAAGTTGTCACCTCGGAACTGATCCAAAACCTTGTGAATGTACAGAAACCGATTGAGCTTTGGATCAGATTCCTTATGAAAGACTTTGGAAAAAACTGGGCTGATGCATTGTCACCAGTGACTTCCATGACTCCATAATATCCTTTGGTATAGATGTTCAATCCATTGTAGTGTCTGATAGACTTGACCTGAATTCAGCCTTATGAATAGACACAATTCAGCCTTATTAATAGACAAATTAACAGACAGAACTGCTGTTAAAGATTTTTCATTGAAGACTTTTATTTAGTAAAAACATTTGCAGAGTCTATATTCTCAAATTGACTTCTATTATTAAAAGTGCATGCAGTGGTCAGTAAATCCTGTCTTGGAAAGATTGGCTTCAATAAAATATTTTAAAGGAAGTTTGTTACAGATTATGCAGGTTATTTATGTAGTTGCATGTCTATTTGTGTGTATGTATTTTTTAAGGTTAATTTTTAGAAGACTAGAAATACACTGTCATATACATATATGTCACATATATATATGTAGTTTATATAGTGTGTGGATATATAGGCTTTTAGAGAGTGCATTTTCAGGAGCCTGCAAGTAAGTTTTGTTTATGTTTGTGTAAAATATTTATACTTGTATTTATGGACAGTATAAACATAAGAACTAATGTTTAGGGTCCTCACTGGAGAGTGTCCAGGCTGAGTAAAGTGTATATAAAATGGGTGGGTTACTGACAGCACCATGGATCATAGGAACCTAACAGGGAGCTGAGAGCTTGTAAAGAAAAGCAAGAACTTGTAAAAAGCAACACAATCTAATAGAGCTTTGGTGAGCCACTAAATACCACTTGAGCACACTGGCTTTTCTTTTTAGCTTTAATAGCATTGGTTTCACATGGACCCTTTGCAGTGTTGTAGGGAGGCTTTGGGAGCAGCTCCGAGTCTCTGCAGCCTTCCCTGTGTGACAGACTATTGATTACAAATTCAATGTGCTGCTGCTTTTTGCAAGTTAAATAAGGCAAGGCCTACTCCTTTTTGGTGTAAAGTACATTTGTTCCACCCAAATGTGCAAAATATCTCAAGTCTGTTGGTGACACTGGAACAAATTTTTTTTAGAGAAGACACATCAAACTTCAGGTCCAAGAAATACAACACTTTGTAGTTTCTATAATCAGTTGAAATATAGCACTTTCTAGTGATGATTTTTGTTTTTAAGATTGATACCTTGTCATATTCAACGATTTATAATTTTTTTTTGTCTCTGCATTGAAGTACTTTGGCATTTTATGTACTGTGTTATGTTTCTATGCTCTGGATTTGATCCATAAGCGTCTGGGATCAGCCTCTCATAGTCAAATCTAGAAGTGTCTTGAGATGCTCCAAGAAGAGGATGCCTTGCTGTTTAGTTCTTAGCATGTTATGATATGTTTATATGTTTTTGTAAAAGTAAGCAAGATGCTCAGAATTCTTGCTCACATAATGAGACATGTCACAGTCGTGATTGTGTGATGTTTGGCACGATGGCTAAAATAGTGTGGTGCTGAAAGAAGGGGAAAAATACAGATGGGAAGATACTTAGAAGAATTTCGACCTTGGGTAATCAGTACTCAGGCTTTGTTAAATTCTTGGAAATGGAAGTGTCTCCTGCTACTGTGTCATCTGTTCCATAAGAGCCTTGGTGACCTGGTATGTTGTGAAAGCAGAGTAGTCATTTTGAGGTTGAAGAACAGCAGAAAGACCTGTCCAAGCTGTTGTGATTGGAAAAGCTGTCAGCTCATGGAATAGGGAATGAAAAACTTTCAGCAGTGAGCTGTAGCTTCACCTGTAAGGAAGTCTGAAGGCACAGAAGTTAGGTAGGTGAGCTGCATAATCATTTGGTAACAGAAAGAAGCCAGCTCATGTCCTGAGTTTCAGCTTTTGCCTCAGATCCTTTCTTCCCAGAGAGCACAGTTGCAGTGTGCTGAGAGCAGGAATGGCTGTTGGAGGAGCACAGCTGACTCTGCTCATTTTCTGTCAGGTTTTTCTTTTGCCTTTCCACGCAAGGAATCGTCAAAGAGCATGGTCTGACTGCCATATATTCAGGCTGGTCTGGAATTTCTGCCTTGCCTGATATCTTGCTCACAAGTTTGTTCTCCCTGTAATAAATTTGTTCTTGAATTTGGTAAAAATTCTGTCAAGTTGATTATGGAAAGTGATGGGAAAAATGCACATATTCTCCCTGATTTTCTCCATGCATCCACCTCTCCTGTTAAATCATCAGTGAATTGCTCCTGTGCGCAGTTATTTTTTTCTGGAATTGTTGATAATTATGCTGGATGTCAGTTTCATGTGTTATATTCAGATTTAGGTCACGTTTTGATTTTACTCATTGACAAACTTGTCAGACTTCTTGTGTGCATTTAATACATGTAATGACTGAGAGTACAATTTATGCAAATAATTCCTGAATACAGAAAATTTCACTATTTTTTAATCTAAGTGGCATTATTACCATTCACGAATACTGAATGTTTCTAACTTCAGCTTTTCTGCTATTATTTTCTGCCTTTTTGGCATATTTTGGTGATATGTCCAGTAGCAAAAAGCAGTAACATAATTAAATTACCAAATTAATGTGATAAAACACACTTGCAGGGTATTACAGTTTTAGCAGTGGATTTCCCTGCTAACTAGCCCATAATCCTAGGGGAGACTCAGTCACTAAAAAGAAATTCTGAAAGATTTGTCACTTGTATTTGATTGTTCCATGTCCCTTGTGATGGGTAAATAACTGCCTGTGGAAATGGCTAGTGTCAGCATTAAGCTATAGCTAGGAAATATTTTCCCTTTTATTGAACACATTTCCAGGCTTTCCAGTACTTTTCTGTCTTCTCCTAGTGCCAAACCATAACCTAGATGGGCCCAAAAAAAGTGGTGTAATGAGTCCAGACCAGTGCTCTTAGAGTCCAAATGCCAGTCTTGACTGGCTGAGTTAATAAAATAAGCATGATTACGAAATGAAAATCTGCTTCCCAAAGTGAATCACTCTGATATTAACACAGAAATGTCTGAGCCAGTTCAGCTGTGCTTTAACCCCTGTTGGATGCAGCCCTTAAAGCAGTGGCAGCTGAGCACCCCCAAAATACACTCACCACTGGCCTTTTCCAGTCTGGGAGGGGAGGCTCTGGCTGTCAGAGAGCCTTTGGGGTGTGTCCGTGGAACTTCTAAGCTTCTTCAATTTTTGCTCATCTGACAACTACACAGATGTTGTTTGCTCCTGCATCACAGCCATCCAGAGCAACCTTGGGAGGGGCAGGGGAAAATACGTGATACTACACAGAATAGGGGACATGGCTTGTTGGAGACAGCCAGGATATAAAAACTTGACCTTGAGGCTTGAAGCAACAAGTACTGTGACTGAGTTTGAAGAAATTTCCACATCACAGAGACTAGGAGATACTTGAACAATTTTATTTCCTCCTCTTGTGGGAGCAGAAATAACCTGAGGGCATTTTAGGCGGGCTCTCTGCTCCTAAGAGGGGCTGTTTCCTGTGTAGGGTAGCTCAGGCTTGGTCCATGCCAGCAGTAATGCCACTGGAGAAGCAGATCCAATAAACTGTGTTGGGTTTTTATTAACCCTGTGTAACAGCTCAAGGTAGCACATCCTGGTGAGTGCAGTCTTTCTGACTGGGAACTGCTGGATGTAATCTCCAAAGGACTTGTTTGCGCCATTAAAATCAAGGAGTTGTGTGTGTGTGTGTGTGTAATCATTTTATAAGATCAGAGCCTACAGCTGGTCTTTGAATTATTTTGTAGCTGCATTCTTGAAGGATGTGTAATTTGTAATTTTTTTTGCAGTTCTTACTAGTAAATGCAAATTCTGCTCAAAGGAATCTGGTCTTCATCTGAGTTAGAACTGAAGTTCTCAGTCCAGAAACACATGTTGAAATAGCATAAATAATTCTGTGAAGTATTCAGTAATAAGTGCTTTTCTTTCATTTTTATGGAGTTTGGTTTTATTTTCTTTTAAATTTTTTCTTTATGTATTTTTAAACACTGCTGCAGGTCCTGGGTTCCAGCAATTGTAATCCTCTGTGTGCAAGACTCTGCTTTTCTGCAATAGTTTTTTAAAAATTATGTATGTTGATTATTTTTACTGACCTTGCAGTACACTAGGAAATGCTCATATGAGCAGAAATAATTCAGATGACAGAATCTGTACATGTACCAGACCCAAAAATCTGTTGAATAAGAAGTTTAGAGCCTCTGCAGAACTTTTATGTGAAGTGTGTCTTAGAAATCTCTTGAAGTCATTACAGCTGGCTTAGCTACTGAAATGGTTTGTGCATGTTTTATGTCTTGAAGAACGATTAAGATATTAGCTAGTGAATTGAAGGTACAAGCACAGGGAAGTGTTTTGAAGAAGTAAAATCATGGCATTTGCACATAAAGAGGAAAATACTCTCTGCCATCTGAAAAATAAACTTGCATTGGGTGTGTGGGGTGCAGTGTCAGTGTTTGGCAGCAGAATTCAAAACTGCTGGGCGTGTCTGGCTCCCTTCTCCACACCCCTTCCCTTCTCCCTCTCCTTACTCCACACCCCTTCCTCCTAAGTGCTCTTGAGTAGGTTGGATGCACTCTAACATAATTTGTCAGGGGCTTCTGATCATCTTTTATTTTTCCTTTTTTGGTGCTCTCACAAGTTTGAGGCTTTTTTCTGCAGCATTTTTGCTTTCATGCAATTTCTTATTTCTCAGAGGCTTTGTATTTTCCTGGATAATGTCAAGTTTGGCATCTCAGTTAATACCAATTTATGTGACATCCAGTTTTCCATCAGTGAGAGCTTATTTGCAGTGTCAGTAAGCTGAGGGGCAAACACTTTTGTTCTTGTGTGCAAATTGACCAGTTTCAGTCTCTGCTGTCGAAGGGGTTTATGATCACTGAATGTTTTCTGTTTTGGTATCAAGTGGCTTAATAGAGCAGTGAATGCCTGTACCACTGTGTGTGGTGAAGAGATCCTGCTCTGTAACTCCATTCAAAGCTGAATATCAGCTGCCTAACCATAAAATACTCACTGTTGGTGGGGAGTGTTTGCTGCCATGTGTGCAGATGCAGTCCAGTGGCACTTGGACTTGAGGTCAGTATTGCAGAGCATTTCCTGTGGAATGAGAAAAGTTTCCCCTCTTATTAAGAGCACAGGTACAGATCACTTAGTCCTTTTGAAGCTGATCCCATCATTCTAGAATGGAGACTTAAGATGAAAAAGACTTACCAAGAGGCTGGGAGATATTTGGAGAAATAACCTTAAAAAAAAACGCGGAATCTGTATTTAATGCTTTTACAATCTTTTTATACTTGAAAATATGTGTATCACATTAAGCTGAGATTCTGTGAAAGAAAAAATTAAAATTAAGGTTTTTTTCTTCCATTTTATTTATAGGTACTAAATGAAGCAGTGGGTGCACTGATGTATCACACTATAACTTTAACTCGAGAAGACCTGGAGAAATTCAAAGCACTTCGAATAATTGTCCGAATTGGCAGCGGTTTTGATAATATTGACATCAAATCTGCTGGAGATTTAGGTATGACTGTTATAAACTTTATTTTGCATCTTATATTTGCCTCCAGAAATCTGATAGCATCTAAATCTTTGTATTAATGTTTTCTGTGTATTTTATACTAGCATCATATGTAAGCTGTATAATTTTCTCATCAGAGTATAAAACTCATTATGGAGATACTAGCATTAGTTAATTAAGTGATAATATTAACAGCTTTGTGGCAGGATGACAATCTGCCTGCTCAGTATAAACCCAAGGAGTAAGGCCATAATTTTTCATCTCTTTCTTTTTTACCCCAACTGTATATTTTAACTACTACTGCTGTAATCCAATTACAAAATATAATTCCATCACCATGGCATGCTACTTCTGTTTGAATAAAGAATGAGATCATTATCAACTGTCTGAGACTTATTTATGATGCATGAGATTTAGTACTAAACCACTCCATAAAATAGAAATACCGATTTTATAGGAGAATCACTTGTTGCTGTTTCAGAATAAATTCAGCTACTTTATAAATTCAGAAACTATGAAGAGATAGCTTTTAATGTTTGACTGCAAAAAAAGCAACAATCTGATCTGTACTTTTCTTACTTTAGGTTAAACTATCTCCTACCTGTAATCTAAATGACAGCCTTCCACTTGTAGTAAAAATTTTCTGTTTCTTTTCCAAGATTGTAGAGACCAGGTATTTTTCTCATTGTGCTCTGGGAAGATCTTGGAAGCGTTTACTTCAATGTGACAGTGCTTAGTCCTGGCAATAGCCCCACTGAAGCAGTGAGGAGCTGTAGTGTAGCCTGTTTATTAGCTAAGGATAGTAAAATACTCACCTGTTGAAAGATGGCAGATCCTTAACCACTCCTTGCTGAGTTTTATAAAGAACAGGTCAGGGCTGAAAGTGTGCAAGGCTGTATTCTACCTGCTTTAACTAGTGCCACAGTCAGACACATGTTGTGAGCCTCAGAAAACCTGTGTGCGTGGAGAGATTGGCCTGGGGTAAAATCCTAGATCAAGCCAAAATGTAGGTGCAGATGAAAGGCTCTGACCAGTCAGGAGGTCAAAAAATCCCTCATAAGAGGAAGATCTTTGCAGATTTGCTGGCTGTTTCTTCTGCAGGTCTCTCTGTAACCCAAGTTTATAACTTAAGTGCAGCCACGTAATTCTTCAAGCTAGAGTACAGCAGATTTGGGAAATTCTTGTTCATATGAAATGCTAAATTACCACATCCCTCATCATTCAGTTCCTATCTTGTGATTAGACTGAGTTACAAAGTTAGGGTCCAAGGTGTTTGTGCATCCCTTAATTTACAAAATATTACTGTCCACTCTGTCAAAAGCCAATAAATGCTGGAAAGATTACAGGGTAAGATCTCTGATTCTAATACTAAGTTTGGGTGAAATGGCTGGAATGAAATATTAGAGCCTTCCATTTGTTGAACTAGTGTAAGTAATACAGATCATAAGGAGGTAATGTGACAGTGATCTGCTCTTTATAAAAAGCTTTGATTTGCTTTTGAAATGTAGATTTAGACCAGAGTACAACATATTCCTGAACTTCTGTAGTAACTTCTTGAGTTATTTTTCACAGAGCTGGCACATGGGGTTGTTACCAGCTTTTCCTATTAAGCATTATTTTTTATTAGTACTTTTAATCTTCTTAGAAAGCATGAAAATAGGTATTTCTTGTATAAACCATGCTTTTTCTCCATTTTATAAATTGTTGAAAATACATACAAATTGTGGGTGTAGCTGGATGCAGGTAAAGTGGGAGTCCAGGTAATTGCCTCTTGCATTTTTCAGCATTGAACCTGTGCACAAAATCACTGAAAGCACTGGGAAAAGGGAAGGGAGCATTGATGGATGGATATGAGATAAGTGTGCTGTCTTTTCCCATGTGAAATCTCTTCATTTCCTTGCCTCTCTCTTGCTGCTTTTTGTGGTTCACTGTGTCTCTGCCTTTCAAAAATGAGCTGCTTTTAAAGCTGAAGAAAAACACGGAAAAATAAATTCCTGCCATTCAGGAGAGAAATTATCTGACTTTTGTTCCCTCCGTTTCCTAAGGAAACCTATTAGAGAGGAAGGTATATTATTTCTCTTCCCAAATACATAATGTAATTCTTTAAGCTCCTTTTAAAGCATAATTTTGTTGATGGCAGCTATTAGGAGACACATTTATTAAATTTACGTTGCCATCTAAAACCTGCATTGTTGCTCCATGAAAAAGACTTTTTTAGTATAAACAAATGCAGGTGTTTAATGTGAGGTACTTAGGGGGATGTTATTTTTCAGTCTTTCACCTCTCCCTCCCAGTGGAGCTTTTTTCCCCATTTTTAAAAATGGTGAATTTCTTGCTACCGTTGATGTTAGCAGGATGCCAAGATTAATATTGCAGCAAATGATGCTGGTATATCTTCTTGTAAGTCTTAAGGGCAGTGACTCAGCAGACAGGCTTATCTCTACAACAGAGGGAAGAAGAATAGTTCTGCAAGTTCCTTGTGCTGGTTTCTAGTGATGTAGAGAAAGCTGTAAAGAAATACTGGGCAGCAGAATAAAGGCATTTAAATGTAAAACATAGATAAATATAGCATGAGCTTATTATTTGTCATATTGCTACTGTTGCTGGTTTTGAAGAAAGTGTTTCTTCTTTGCTTCATAAGAGACACTGGCATTAGCTGAGGACTTACTGAATATTTAGTTATGTAAAACCCCAAACAGTGAAAAGAGTTTTTGGGCATTTTTAGGATACAAACCACTTTTTTTTCTTCTCCACCATGAAATTATACTGTGTACTGTTTGTTGTCTCAGTCAGCAGAACCGAGACACAGACATTTGTGGGAGCTGGTGATTAGAGAGAGAACATGTAGTACATGGAAAGGCTGAATAGAGACAAGTCTAAAAGGACACAAAGTTTTCAAGCAAACATTTTACTTAACTGCTGTGTATTGAGTACTGGAAGGTAAAAGGCAGAATGGGGTAACTTGCATGCAATTACAATCACTTGTTGCTTTATCTGTTTTTTGAAGTAAAATAGGCTTATTGTGAGTCTGGAATCAATCCACCTTCCACAGTTTTCTGTGGAAATCTGTAACACTTTAAGCTGCTTGATGTTATGATTGTTTCAGCTGGTAACTTTTCAGCTGTTAGGAGTATGGGCTTATTTGGCTTTACCTTTGCATGCCATGCAGAAGCAGATTTTGCATTTTCCTGTTGACGATTAGATGGATTCCCGTTATTGTGGGGGACCAGGAAAGGCCTGGGATTTTGTTTGTTGTAATTCTAAAAACCCCTGTGCAGCACGTAACAGATTGTCCTTCCCTGTATCATGATTACCTTTACATGACTTGGAATTACTAACAGTCATCCTGTGAAGGCTTTATAAGAGTTACTCTTGTTATAAATTATTTTATCCTTTTTGTAACTTGTGTAGATAGCTTTTGGGAAGGTATTTGCTCAGTGGTGGAAAGCTAACTCACACAATTAAACCTAAACCATGATCATTGACCACAATGTTGAGAGCAAGGCAGATTTCTCTTTGCTGTTCAAAACACCAAGCTCAGTGGAAACATCAAACGTTTGCCAAGACTCGGGTTCAAAACTATCAGACATCTTCAGTGCTTTCCTTTTGTGGTTTCAGTGGCCTGTTTACTATCTACCTTAGTTTGCAATAAATAAAAACATTATAATTAGTAATAAAAAAATCAGGGAAATAAGTTGATGCATAGTTGTCAGCTATTAGTCAGGTATTCTGCCTGCCATTACAGTTGGAAACTTAGTATTTGTGCAAGACATGTAGAAATACCTGTAATTTTAAACATCATGCTCCTGTATTGGTGTTAGATGAGAAAAAGTAAGCATTGTTTGGCAACTGGCTGCTTGCAGGGATCGCCGTGTGCAACGTGCCAGCCGCCTCTGTAGAAGAAACGGCAGATTCCACCATGTGCCACATCCTGAACCTGTACAGGAGAACCACCTGGCTGCACCAGGCCCTGCGGGAAGGCACGAGGGTACAGAGCGTGGAACAGATTCGGGAAGTGGCCTCTGGAGCTGCCCGGATCAGAGGGGAGACCTTGGGCATTATTGGATTAGGTACGTTGTCTTCATCTGTGATTTCATGCTCTTTGCTGTCCATTGCTTAAAAAATTATCTATAAAAATGGAACATTTGTTCACACAATGTCAAGCATTTATTCCTGATGATTATATAACTCAAATGTTTTCCCTTTAGATGTAATAATTTTCCTCATAAAACTTACTTTATTGCTGGTATTCTCTCAATTCTTCAAGTTTCTGTATGTCTTTCTGTTGCCATATTGCCTGGAGGCAATAAGAGGAGACATCATCACTTCCCTTTTGCAGGACAAGGATCCTGCTACTACAGCCTAGTTACATGTGTATGTCTTATCCCTTATCCATTGTCATATATGGTTTTGTTTGGACTTTTTCCTTTTACAGTTTTTTTATGTACCGAAAAAGTCTTTGCTGCAGTAACATCCTGCAGAGCAGTTATTTCATGTATTTGATTGAGCTGGATCAGAAATTGTATTTCAGCTCTTAATGAGAGAGAGAATATATGCAAGAAAGTTTGAAATGTGTCCAGACCTAATAAAATCACCTACTTACCTCTCTGAGTGACCCTAAATGTTTTTCAGCATCCAACAGATGGACAGGCTTGCTTGAGATGAATTAATTATTGTCTATTACAGAAGTACAGAAGAAAAACAAGCAAGTCAGTTTCTATATAAAAATTATTCAATCATGTGCTTGTCTTACACAGATCCGATAGACTGTGGATGTAATTGCTGTGCTATTCATCCACAGGAATTAATAATATGATTTTGACAACAAAGCATCATACTTAAATGACTGTTCCAGTTACACATCGCTGTCAAATAACTCAAGCCACGAGCTCTTCCTTTTGGAAGCTGCAAATAGCCTGGTGTTGCATAGTGCTCATTTAAATGAGCATGCAACACACCAGAACCATCTTCACCATCAAAGAAATGCCTTTAAAATATGACTTCCAAGAAGTTAGTCATGAAGCTGCTTTATCAAACTATACTCACATAATTACGCATCTCATTTAAACACAATGATTATTGTGCTCACAGTCACAGCATCTGTACATAAATAATAGACAGTTGCCTGCAGTGTTTCTAAAATGGAAATGCATACCTGGTTTTTGAAACTTAAACTTTGGCTCACGTGGAGTGTGCACATTTGCTGGAGATATCTGTATTGTTGTCACTCAGCTTGGTGTTTTTACTGAACAAATTCAGACTTGAGATCAGAAAGAAAAAGCCTATCATCATTGACTTCCTTAAGTGAGCTTTGTTGGTTTTGTTCTTGATGACTGAAAAGTATAGAGGAACAAATGAATAATCAAATTGCCAATATGTGTATAAAGCTTTACAAAATGATAGGTTTTGGTTTTGGTTTTAGTTGTAAAAAGCAAGCCTATTGTGTGCATGTTATGCTAAAACAGTGAATAGGCACAACACTTTGATTCTGACTTGTTCTAACAAACTCCTTTGAATCTAAGTATTAATGAAGAGTAAAAATGTAGACTTAGAAGATTTACCAGAATTACTGTGTGAGCACTTCATGCACTTAGGCTGTGATGTGCACCCTTTTGTAGTATAGATCACTGCAAGAGTTTACCTGTCTTGAGTTTCAGACTCAAATATGTATTTACAGGCAAAAGACTGTTGTCCTTGTGTTTCTTCACTAGTGACCTCTGCCCATGTCTGGAGTTCTGCCTCAGTTTATTATTTAGACATGTCAGTGTCAGAAGTGATGATCCACCCAGATGCTATGAAGTGAATGTATTACACACAAAATAAACAGTTCTCATCATCTGTTGCTAAGCTCTTTCCTCTGTTTCTGTGTGGTGTCTCAGTTTCTGTCCTTTGTCATTAACGTGTGTCTGAGATCATCTCCTCTCAACCACAACTATGTTTCTCTATTCTTGTCTTAAAACTTGTGGTCTCTTCAGCAGTGGGTTGCTTAAATTTATCACTTTGCTGCTGCAACAGCTATCTGCAGACCTTCTTAACATCTGTTCCTGGGCTTTTCTGTTGTTTTGCCAAAGAGAAACACCCTAGCTCTTGCCTATCTCTGCTAGGGAATGACTATGTCTCTCCAAAGTTTCAGCTACTCACTTCCTTATCCACTGATCTAGCCAAGTTTCGTGACTCACTTGCCTTCTTTCCATCACCCACTCTCTTCTCTTTGCCTCCTCTCATGCATATTCCTGCTTTGACACTTGGTCTGTCCTGCTTAATCCTATTACTCTGTGTTCTTCCTTTAAAGTTAACCCCATCTCTCATCCTCTGCTTGTATTGAGCTTGAAGATAAGCAGAGACTCAACAGCATAATGCCTCCTTCGTGTGCTTGTTGGATCCCATCCGTCATTCTTGTGTTGTTTGGTTAGCCCCTGAGCTCCTCAGGGCACAGCCTGTGCCTCTTTCTGTCTTTGTGAAGTGTCTGATTCTTTGAGCCTTACATAAATAATAATATCACATCATTAAACAGCTGTCTTTGTCACTTTTAATCTTTATTACTATCCGGTGTCCTATATTTCAAGTGATGCATCACAAGTGTGGATAATAAGCCCTGCATTTAAAAAAAAAAAGAAAAAGCTGTATTTTCACCTTGTATCTAGAAATGTAGGGGTTTATGGATTTTTTTAAGGAAGAATATTTATGAGCAGCAGCATGTAAGTACTTGGATGAATAGACATCTGGCCCTGGTTCTGCTCTAATGATAATTTTACAGCAGTGAAGTCACACTCCCTTTCCCTTCCTTCTCAGTGAGAAATGCTGATGACTAATGACTAATGAATTTCCTCACCCAAGAACAGTGAAATTCTTCCAAATAAATTTGTCTCCACATCACAGTGAATGTCATCACTCAGTTTGTCTTTCCTCACCTGCTCTATTCTCTCAGCAGTCCTACCTAGCTGCATGGTCAAATTATTAACCTGTGTTATAAGACAGTAAGGCTGAAGAGTTGGGTGGTATTACTCTGCAATAAATGATCTACTCTTAGCAGTCCTACTGGCTCTCTTAATGTGCTCAGCAGGAAATGTAACCAAACAGCACTCTCCACATTTCAGAGTTCTCCAAGGAGGAAAAATTACCCACATTCTCCATTGCTGTTGCGCAGGCCAGGAAGAGCTGCTAAGTGAAAGCACTTTTTCTTTCCCTGGAAGTCTTCAGGCAGGTCATCATAATTTCCATGGTATCAAGGTCATTTTATAAAACTTTGTAATACCAGCATGGGATGAGTTCATTGTCCTAGGGCTGAGTGGGGTCCTTGACCTGCAGCTGCTGTACTGTCACACTCAGATCAGGTCATTGGCAGGATCAAGGTCAGACACACCTATAAACTGGGACACTTGGGTTGTGGGGAGTTGGGAGACTTTTGAGTGAGGGGGTGGCTGTATGAGGCTGTAACAGAACAGGAAACTTGTGTGTTGAGTCTCTCTTCTGAAATGATGAATGGACCTTGCTAGAACTTTGATTTCTAAAATAGGCTTTTGTTGCTTTCTGCTTTTTTTTTTTTTGCAACTGTATGCAGCATTCATTTTCTGCATTCTTCTCACAGTACAGACCAAGAAATTCATTTAATGTTTTAAGCTTAAGATTTTGACCTCCCTGGAAGCAGCCATGAATATTCATAACAATTTGATATGCTCTTAACATAGAGTTGTCCCAAAGGTGGGATACTCTGTGTGCTGTATTGTCCTCAGTGTGTTGAGGTACGTTTTGAACCACCCCTCATGCCCAGGAGAGTCTTACAGAATAGAAGCTTCTCAGGAAAGGAAAAAAAAAAGGTCACAGTTTTGTAGTTGTTCTTTATGTCAGATGGTAATTTAAAAAGAAATTGGCACATTCCTTGTGTCCAGCTGTGCATTTGTTTAATGACTAAGACTAAATATGAATTGTCAATTGCAGAAGAGTTTTATCCCATAAAATATTTGTAATAGGATAATTCTGACTAGAAATAGTGTGATTCACAAGTGTTTCTGAAGGAAACTTTTGTGCCCACTGAAGAAAGCTTTGGTTTATTAGCCTGGGTGGGGTGAATGAAGAGTGTAGTTTTAACTGGAGAGGCTGTTGTAAGAGATTTTGCTGTTGTGAATCCCCTCAGGTATTAGTGTTGTAAAGAATGTAAAAAAAGATGACAGAATGTGAAATTGAATGGAGCTGGAGGAACAGTTACATGCTTTGTTAAAAAAAAATAAAAAATGTTTACAGTTGTGTGACTTATTCCTTGAGCTGTGAACATGCCAAAATTTGGAAATAATAGAGTGTTTGTGTTGAAAATTTTCTAATTCAAATTTATAAAAACAACTTGGAAAGCAAACAAATAACAGGCATGCAAGTGTTGACATTGAAGATTTTGAGGAGTATTCTAACCTGGTGTCCCCAAAGAAAAGCAGACAGCCTCTGTCAGATTGATATACTGTTTAATATTCCAAGTACATCTGTCACTAAGCACTGCAGAATTGCTGTGTTCATGTTAAGTGATCAGCAAAAACCTTTCTTCCCATGGCTTCTGAAGTTTATTCAAAGAGAAACTGAAAAGCAGAGGGAAATCCCTTCAAGCACAATTGGAAAGAGATGGGATTTCCCTGGGTTAATTTGATGCTTTTTTGAACAAACTTAGACATTAGAAAGGAAAACTTGTTGACTTTTTTTTTTCCCCAATGAGGCATTGTTATTATGGTGTGTCAAGTGATGCTTTTGAAACATCTTTATCCAACATTTGTAGTACTCCTAATGTGAATTTCTGGTCTGTAATCTTCTAACTTGAAAAGTGTGTTAGTTCTCACTCTTCAAAATGCCTGTAACTCATTAGATGTACTCAGGGTTTTTTCCCTCTGTGTTTTACTGGTAGTGTGTCAAAGGGAAGTACCCACCTCCTGGTGCATGTGGGATGGAGGCATGCCCATACAGCAGTTTTGGGCACAGCTCTGAAATACAACACTAAGCAAAGTGGAACAGAAAAGCAGAGCTCAGTGTGAATTCCAAGTGGGACTATGCTCTTAATTAGGTGCCGTATGATGTACTATGTTTATTTATCGTTCAGGTGGCTGAATAAAATTTTTTTAAAGCCTTAGATGACAGGATTCTCGTAGGCATTTTAATGCTGGAAGGATGTTATTCAAAATGAAAGAAAATACCAGAAAGGAGATTCCATGTATTGAGAACAGTTGTGCTTCAGATTAAACAAATTATCTGTCATTGCATCCATTTTTGAGGATTAATTTTATAGCTTTTTATTAAAGCCAGCTGGTTTGACATGGGTAAGGATAAGCCCTTGGCAGGATGTGTTCGCAGGCAGTAGTGTTTTGCCATAAACAGGCCCAGAAGGCAGGCGTTGCGTTACACAGATTATTGCAGATTACGTGACATCTTCTGGCATTTCAGATATCTGGTGACAAAAGGTGCAAACCTCCTGCTTTGTTTCAAGGCAGTGTGAAACAGTCCAGATGTACCATTTCTGATCTCAGTGATGATTTCGAGTGGGATGGGAGACGCCTCCGTTCTCTGCCCTTCCAGTTGCCGCACAAAGCGTTACGGTTTGATACGAGGAAGGAGGAGGCCACCTTACCCCAGCTGCTTCACATCTGCTCTCATGGCATGTTTATCTTGTTCTAGGGCGTGTTGGGCAAGCAGTAGCACTACGTGCCAAAGCCTTTGGCTTCAGTGTGATTTTCTATGACCCATACCTCTCAGATGGCATGGAGCGAGCTCTGGGACTGCAGCGGGTGAGCACTTTGCAGGACCTGCTGTTCCACAGTGACTGTGTTACCCTGCACTGCAACTTGAATGAACACAATCATCATCTTATTAATGACTTCACCATAAAGCAGGTAATAATCTCTGTGGGTGCCCCCCACACCGGTGCTGGTTGCCAACTCTGTATAGCATTTATTTCTGTAAATTGGCAGAGTCTCATTTGGTAGAAATCTTTCTCTTTTGCTGCTCTAAGATCGAACAGGTCTATAATTGATTAGGAACTAGCTGGTTGCTTATGTATTGCTGCTTTTACTTTCTTACTGGCTCAGTAACATTGCATTTGTGGAAATAATTTGCTCTTCTTAATATCACTCAGATTTAATGAAATGGCATTGATGTAAAAGCACTTCTTCTGTGTCTTGTAGTAGCTACTTCCTTTACCGTGTGTATTTTCAGGTAGCAATTCTGCCTTTCACTGTTGTCCCTCAGTTTGAGTTCTTCGATGCAATTTAAGGATTGTGACTAAATGGCTCCCCCCTGTGCTCAGTCCCGATGCTCGCAGAGCACTTCAGGGATGGAGCTCATTTACAGCATTGCATTATTGGAAAAAAGAATGTTTCATGGAATTAGTACTAACCTCTCCCTGAAGTTGTGGGTAATATGTAAAATAATTTCAAAATCTGGGTGTAGTAACTGCTTCATTACTGATAAGTCTGATAATAGAAACCAGACACTCAATGAACAAGTTGGACTCCAACTTCAGTGTAGGTAACAGCCAGAAGTAAAAAAGGAGATATAAGAATGGAGGCAATGTACAGGAAAGAAACCCTAAGACAGAATATTTGATTTGGCTGTTCTTTATATATATGTGCATATTAGTGGGTCTATATGTTGGTAACAATGACAGTAGCACTCTTTTGCAGTAAAATCATTGCTTGTCTTCTGAGAAATAGTTTGCACCTACTTCAGAACTGAAGAACTTACTGAACATGTTCCATGCTCATGTAGGATCATGGCAGAAAACTGACAATGCAACACACTTTTTGATTTGAGAGTATAGGGATTTTGCAAATCCATCGCAATATAAAATCAGGATTTGTGATTTAAAACTCTAAAAAATTAAGCAGCTTAAAATTAAACCTCTGAGAGACCAGAATTCTGTCACCCTGCCTTCAACATTGTCTTTTGTTGTGTGGCTGGGTGCATTCAGTGGTTATCACATGGTGCGATGTCTTTGCAAGCAGACATCTAGACCCAAAAAGCATCACACTGAATTCAGTGGGACCACTGAACATTGGTCACTTTACACAGCAGTTGTGAAACTGGGGCCAGCTTATCACAGGTGGAGGTGATAAGAGGTGTGTGGAGGTTGGAGAAAAGTGTTGTACTTTGCAGAGGGCACAGTGCATTAATCAGAGAAACAAAGAAAGGAAGACATGTTAAAACTGAGTAATACCATCTGAAATTAAATGCCTGTAATAAACTCTGCACTGGAAAGTATCTTCTAAGCATTATTATTTATTAAGCTATTTGTTATCCTTCGTGACCAAAGCAAGGATTAATTTAAGTGTTAGATGATAGTTCTTGCTTTGGACAAGGATTTGGGTGAAGCACCCTGGATAGTAAAGCGGATGTGAAACCCATGAAATTGTAACCCCTCTGACTGCTTGGCTTGTGTAGAGCATATTCTGGTTTAGGCTGACAGATGTTGGAGTTGGCCTAGAATTTCTAGAGAGCATTGCATACCCTTTTTGTCCAATATTGCATGCTCGTGTAGTAACTAGTTTTTAAACAAAGTACAGAGAAGTGTGGTGCATCTCATTTCACTGAAGCCTCACTCTGAATTTTGTTGAGTCTGAACTGACATAAACTTCAAATGTCTTTGAAAATTTGGTGTTTGTCTTCTTTTAAAGTAACTTCTCTAGTGAATTAATCATTATTCTGTCATCCTGCTTGTCCTTGTAGTCCCAGAGTAGCTCAGAGAAGTGTTTCAATGAACTTGAGGTATTCAGGTGCTCTTAAGAGACTGAAGTCATCTTTAGTTATACAGATTTGAGAAAAAACTGCAGTTTAAATACAATACTTCTATAAAGCAGCTCTGCAGGTTTAGTGTAGGTGAATTTAACAGACGTCAGCAGTTCCAGCTGTGAAGCTCTTTCAAGCTTCCACCCATTGTTAAGGATCATCTCCAGCTGCATCCACCCTGACAGTTTATCATGAGTCACGTAATTCATTCCCTCTAGAATGCATTTATGCAGACATGTTCTGTTTGATTTGAATGTGTCGTAGTGCTAGTTCTGGAGTTTTGTAAATAGTCCTAAAATAAAAACTCAAGGCTGTTGGACAGATAGGACAGAAGATTTTAGCAGGGTTCACCTTAATTAAAATTTTCATGTCCTTCAGAGGGCCTGTAAATACACCAAGCTTTACTTACAACTCAAATAACCAGTTTGCACAGAAATGGGAAAGGCATATGAGCTCCCATGAGACTTTCTGGTGTGTCTGCACAGCTGTAAGTGGCTCTTGGGTGAGCCCCCCCGTGCTTGTTCTGGTGGAGTTCCCACAACTGACCCAGGAACTGGAGATGCCCACCTTAAGATCCTGCCCCAGTTTCTTTGCCATTCTGATTCCCAAGTTAATTTTAAAAAGCTGGGAGAAGCATCCTTTACTCCTGTAAGTGGAGTTTTGTTTTGCTGTACAGACCAATGGATGGTTCTCCTGTAGGCCCAGGAGTTCTGCAGATGGGGAGAGGCAGGGCCACGTTAAACCTTGAGAGCTGGCCAGTAAATACGGTGGATTTTTTCTTTATAAACACTGCAAGCATGTGGACATTAATATTCCCTATGACCTTGTTTAAAAAAAACAAAGCTGACTTTTATTCAGACCTCCATGTTGTTGATGAATTTGGCATTTTGAGTCAGTATTTGAGCATAAGGATCCTAAGGTTTACTTTGATGTGTAGGTTTCATGAAGTTGAGTTGGTGTCAAAATGTTGGGGTTTGTTTGTTTTTATGGTGAGAGACAGAGCAGTACAAAATGAGATTTTCATTATTCATCTTCGCCATGGTTCCTGCTCTTCATGTGCTTTCCTTCATGCACAGAGGTGTTTGAGACATCTGTTCAAGATGAAATACCAGGGTGGCTGGAAGCAGGATGTTGTAATTTATTTTTTTTTTCAGTACCATTCCTCTTATTTAAACCGCCACTTTGTTTTCAAGTTGTGGATATATTATGGTGTAAATTCTTGTAGTTCTCCCCACACAGTGTCATCTACAATGCTAATCTGCACAATGCACAGCACAGCTTCTCTCCTGGGCACACAGCGTTCTCAACCAAATTCATTTTCATGCCTTTTAATTGAATAATAGAAGAATTCTTTAGACCTTTATTTGAAAAGTCTCACAGGGGAGGAGGAAGCTGAAGTAACAAAGATAAATAATACATACATCTACTGTGTTTTGGCAACTAAGGGGAAAAGGGTTTGAAAATCCAAAAGCATTGATTTTTCTGAAAAATTCATGTAGGCTTTTATTTGTGTGAAAGTTGAAAGCCACAAAATATGAATTTGTTTAAGAATGTGCTGTAGTTTCTGTCTCATGCAATTTCACAGTGAAATAAAAAGGCATAAAATGATCTGTCACTTTCATATGCACAGTTGTATCTTTTGATCATGTTACTGCACGATATCTGAAACAACGCTTCTATTAAAAGACACTACTTACAAGAAACAAAAGGTTATTAAGTGCTGTGAAATAGCATTTTATGTTAGAAGCATCACATTTGGTGGTACTTTCCAGTGGAAAGGGAAGACAACTGTTACAGTTTAAACCAGCTGAATAGCCTTTGTTGTAATGGATGCTTCTTTTGAGTAAAAAAATAATGCCACAACGATTTTATTTCATTTATTTTTATTTCATCATTCTTGTTTTTAACTTTCCCTAGATGAGACAAGGGGCTTTCCTGGTCAACACAGCTCGAGGTGGGTTAGTAGACGAAAAAGCACTTGCACAGGCCCTGAAGGAAGGAAGGATACGAGGGGCAGCCTTAGATGTACATGAGTCAGAACCATTCAGGTGCTTTTCCTTTTCTTTTCTTTTTATTTTGTTCACTTTCTTATTTTTAAGTCTTAGTGCATGATACAATCCAACAGCAACAAGAAAACTGAGTTTCCCGTTCATTTGGTAGCTAAATATTCCTTAGCAAAGCAACATGAATCTGTGCAGCACTGGACTAATGCAAACGTGGATGGAGCTTGTGTATGTGGTTAGAAGTGAAAAAAGTGACATCCAAGATTTAATTCCTTAAAAAGAATGAAAAACAAACAGTGAGTTTATTTAGTAGAAACTACAGGGACCTGAGTTCAAGTCCTGGGCATGGCTTTGGCCAAGGCTTTGAGAGGAGTGCACCTTTGCCATTGATGCAGCTCTGGAGGCAACTGATGTCTGAACAGAGTCTTTCCAAGGCAAGGAGTTGCTATTTGGTGTGAGAACTAACTGCTTTATGACACCTTTCTGAAGGAAAAGACATCTGTCCAGATTGCCTCTGTGGGAAAGCCATACGTGTAAGGGGTTGCAAAAAAATGCTCAGGATGGCTGTCAGAGTGCAGGTTTTGTTTTGTTTCACCCTTGATAAGGGGAGTAGTAACTCTACTACTGTCAGGAGCAGAGCTGGTAGCACAAGCCTGAGTTTTTGAGTGACTGACATGTCCAGTGTTTCAGGCAGAAATGTACCACTCTCCTAAGTGGCATTGGCATTGAGATACCAGCACTCCTAATCAAAATGAGCCTATTTCATATGTCCTTGAGTCTCAAGAACAGACTGCTGTAGCTTGGTCCTTGCATGTGACAAGCCTTTTTCAGGCTGGGCAGGGAAAAATGTTATTTTTAACTGGAACAATCCACATAAGTTTTTGAAGAACAGATTCAGGGCAGGTTGTAAAGACTGGAGAGAGGACAGTATCTCTCATCCCAGCTTGAGGGGGAAATAGAACCTTTGAAAAAACAGAATAATATCCTTTTAGTCACAATTTTTATATCTACTGAGGCACGATGCCACATCACAAATATTTAATTTTATTTATGCATTCATTTACTCCTAAATGTAGTCATTACAATGCAGTAGTGCTGTGCAAAGCCAGAGTGTAGCTGCTCAAGGGGCTTCCAGCTGCATACATTCTTCCCAGTTCCTATCTGGGATCTGCACAAGCAGCCCATTGCACCTCTAGGAAGCCCCATTTAGAGCATGGAGATGCCATGTGGAGAGATTCAGCTGCAGGATTACAGCCACAATTTCCTTTGGCTCCAGTGCTGCGTGTCTATCTGATCGCAGCATGCAGCTCTTTATTCAAGAGTTTTGCCAGATATTTTGATGTTTATTGAAATACAGATGAAATCTATCATTTTATGAATTATGGCCAACTCAGAAAGCACTCTTTTGTCTTAAAATATTTGCTGTCCTGTTACAGTTGACTGCAAGGTTATTAAAACTGGAAATAAATAGGAGGAGCAAGTTTCCATTATTTTCAGTTTCTCTGCTTTGTATCTGTGATAACACTTTTACACAGATTCATTGCTTTCTGTGAAAAACAATCTGTAAAGTAAATTTCCTTCTTTCTGTGGAGTCTCTGTAAAGGAATGGGAAAGAAAAAATAGTTAAAAATAACAGAAAAAAAACTCCATTAAATTATCAAAAAGCCGTCGAGGCTGCTGATGGGCTGATTTGGAAATAATTGTAAGATTTTTTGTTTGTTTGTTTAAATTATTAAATGTCATATTGATAGAGAAGAACTTTGTTGTTTAATGCAATAAAAGTAAAATTGTGATGAACTGGACAAATGGAATGGCATCCTAAATTAATTTGGGTTTTCCTTTATGCATTTCTGCCCCAGAACTGGAGTGGCAGTGGCTGTAGTTACAATAAGTGCATTGGACAGAAGCTAATGTTGCTGCTATACTTAAGTTGTACCCTTTGAATCTATAAAAAGTGATTGTTGCTTATTTATACCACGAATAGTACATTAAATTAACAGAATTATAAACAAACTCAATAAAGGATAGAAATGCAGTTCTTTTCTCTTGTAGAAATTAATCTATGTATGTACAAATCCATCTGGATTCCCCACCCTCCCTTGCTTTCCCCTTGCTCCCCAGTATTTTTTTGTCATTTGATCTTGTTTTAAATTTTCATTTAGCTTTAGTCAGGGCCCCTTGAAGGATGCACCAAACCTGATCTGTACCCCACATGCAGCCTGGTATAGTGAACAAGCCTCCATTGAGATGCGGGAGGAAGCAGCACGAGAGATCCGAAGGGCGATCACAGGTAATGACTCACATTATTTATTATTATTATTATTGTTATTGTTATTATTATTATTATTGTTATTATTATTTCCTTCACTGTGTAGTTCTTTTTAAGAAACCTATTTCTTCAGTAACTTTAAAGACGCTGAAAAGAAGCAGCCTTGGGTTTTGTTTCTAGTATTTGGTATTTGGTACACAGAAGTCAGCAAATGCCCGCTGAGTGTTCTCAGAATTGGAACAAGTAATTTTGAAGGTTCTTTGCAATTACAAAGAGCAGACAGGCACTGCAAAATAAGTACTTTTTTCATGTAAGAGAAATGTATTTATATGTGAAAAATCTGCTACATTTTTCCTTTGTTATAAAACTATTATCCATTTGATGGGTTTGGCTGCAAGTCCTCCTGGTATTGCTGGTATCTTCCTTAGCTTTTCCTAGATACTCCCTTATACTTGTCATGAGCAGTTCTCTATGTAAAGTTTTCAATATTTTGTTGGGACGTTATTCTATTTTAGATGTTCCCCTCTTTGAAGCCTTGCAAAAGAAGTCTGGTATTTTAAAGGGCAGAGTGTCTTTGTTATATAACTGCCATGTAATTGTAAACTGCTCACATAAGAGAAAACAGTTACGTCTCAAACATGCACTGCTAATAAATAAAATGAGAGGACTGAGCCATTTGGCATGGGTTTGAATCCCTTGTAGCCTAAAATAAAAGGAAGGATTTTCATACTGGAAAATGATTCATTAAGCACTAATGTTTTCTCTTTAGTTGGACTTTGCTGTGTCCCCCTTGGCGATATCGTCTGAATGCTCTGCAGACATGCAGGGCCATCTGTGTCACCTTGAGAGCAGTTCAGTGCCAACACATTGCTCTGTTACACAAAAAGCACTGGCAGTAGCCTTCCCTCTGGCTTGTGCCTAGAGAGGCCAGGCAATTTAGTTTCATTTATAGCCTGTGCAAAAAGAAGATTCTCTTCTGGATGCTAATTAAAGGCACCTCTTAAACTCCTGATCTGAATTGTCCTTTACTGGACAATTTCACTCTGTTTTAGAGGTGACCTGAAGAGCCTGACCATCCCTTAGCTGGAATTGGTCCTTGTGGCTGTACTCCAGATACATTTGTTTGTAAGGGTGTTCAATAACTGTTGCCTGCTCCCAGATAGCTCTGGGAGAGATTGCACAAAGCTGCTGGGGGGAGGATTGATGTGCTAATCAGCATTAATAGGCTGTGGTCTGAAAACCAAAGAAGAGCCAGATACCCAGAGCTAGTTTTATGTTAAATTTGTGCCTAGGAAGGCAGACCTACAGTTCCTTCGAGTGTGTGATGGTGCTCTCAGTGATCTGGATCATTGATTTGTATCGAAGCTGTCAGCACTTCAGTGTTTGCATATGGTTTTTAGTAAGATCAGACTGAGACCAGCGTTAAGGAGGTGAGAATGACATTGAATTGCAGTGAAACAAATGTAGGAAAGATACAGGAAATGTGGGATAAAGCTGGATATATGAAAACCATAGGGGAGCACAAAGAAGAGAGGGAGAATAATTGGAAAAAGGTGTGAAGTGTAGGAATGAAGGCTCTGACTACCATCTGACAATAAAAATATTAAGTGTTTCTGCTGTTGATTAAAAGTCAATGATGTTGTGATGTGTAAAATAGAAGTAATCAGCAGAGATTAAATACCTTGAAATATATTTTTCAACTTGAAAGCATTCCAAGTATGAAATAAAGAGGACCACTGGAATGGGAGTAAGAGGAAGGCAAGCATGGCAAGTGAAAAGATCATTATGAGTTTAAAATAAAAATATAAGTACTGAGTTTTGAGGAGAGACTGGTAGAACATGCCTACAGAAGTTAGTAAAATGAAGAATGAGGAGGGCAAAGAGGAAGACAGGATTGAGGATAAACATCAGAAGAAGAAAGATACTGTTGAAATTTGAACAGTTCTGGCAGAAGTTTAGATGGATGTAATTTCAGCTACATTTCAAAGATGATCTCTAGATGGTTGGAATTCACCCATAATGGGGCGTGTAGCTCACCTTGTTCAGTCCCGAGTTAAAAGCCCTCTCAGCTTGTGCACAGGTTCAGGGATATCAGCTCAAGTCATGGAGTAACACTTATTCTAAGGTGTCTACTGCACGAAAAGCAGTTCTGTGAAAAGGCCCCATTGTGGCCAGGCTGATGGATAGAAAGAGCAGGCAAAGATAGTGAAGTCTTTAATCAAATCTCCAGTAGGAAGCTGGAGACAAAAGGCTGAATTCTTTAACAATGGAGCATGGTCAGGTTTTGAAAGGGTTTCTCGAGTACCATTGCCAGCACTGGCAGGACTGGACTCAAAATTACCTCTTTCTACCCCTCTATGTGCAAATGCACTGTAAGATGGAACTTGAGTGAAGACACTTTAAAACAGATGTCAGAAAAACACATGCTCCAATTGATCTCTCCTGCTAGAATAGGTGGAAACATTCCTATTGCTGTAAAGAAAATGTGTGTTGGATCTGCTCATGCCATTTGTTTTAGGGCTGGAGATAGTTCTGCAGAAGACATTCACAGGCTTGTCCAGTATGTGCTGAATCAGGTTGACAGATTTTCCAGTCTTTAAACTTCAGTTGTACTTCAGAGGTTAAGGAAGGGTTTTGAAGAAATGAAGAAAGGAAATTCTGGTGTATTTTCATTTTATGTAGGAATGAAAGGCATGGCTGAGGATTAATACATTGCAGTAAATAAAAGTGAAGGGTAATTTAGATAGAGAAGGGAAAGATCAAGAGGACAGGGAATAAGTGTTGGTCATATTCAGGTTTATGGCACAATTCCATTCAGAATTCTATATTCTTATAAAGTGTTTTAAATTGCTGTTACAGGTGGGAGGAAAAGGAGGAAAGTGATGTTAAGGACAGCAAGCAGGGGCTACATTACTGAATCTGATTGGTAGCTATGCTCTATATCCAAATTACAGCTTCTTGGAAAGATGACTCTTACTGATTTTGGTTTACTGAGACCCTGTTTATAAGAGATAAAGAGAGACAGGGAAATCAAAATTAAGCAGAGCATTTTAGCCATTACTGTCTAAGTCCCAGGCAAAAGAGCACAGCGAGGATCAGAAACAAGTTCTCAGTGTCATTTTATGCATTGATTTACATATGCAAATATTTATAAGTATTTTTAACATAGACATACTAAGAGTATAAGGCACACAATTTTTATACATTTTTATTTCCTCTTCCTTGCTTCATCTTAGGTCGTATTCCAGACAGTCTGAAAAACTGTGTTAACAAAGATCACTTGACTGCAGCTACACATTGGGCCAGCATGGACCCTGGAGTTGTTCATCCAGAGCTTAATGGTGCTGCATACAGGTAAGTGTGCTGCAGAGGTACAAGAAACACCTCCGTAATTCAGTGTAGGTGTTCAAGAATAGATAAAAGACCTTCCTATTAATTAATGAAGTGCTTTTGGATTACACACCAGCTACATTGTTTTCATAGTTGTTGTGTTCAGGAGAATAATCTTGTTTTGGTAGTTGATGTCAGTCATGCTGTGTCTAACTATGAATTCTCTTACAATCTTTTTTTTTTGGATCAGTATGTGAGCAATATACATTTGTTTATATATTCAAGTAAAACAATTCTGGTCATCTCTAGTGTTGTAGTGAAAGTTTTATGTTCCTTTGCTGGAGGTAATGATGCAGCTGTAGGTTACAGAATGACTTTCAATAATAAACTTAAGTTGGTTTGTGGCCTCCAGACATAAGAGAACAAATAACTCAGTATTGAAAACAGTGGAACAGCCTGTGGCGATTATGAAAATATGTTTAAAATAGCTTTTCCTAAATAATATGTTTAATTTTTAAGCAGAAGCATTTGAGAGACTTGATCTATGTATTCTCAGTCAGCTGTGAAAGCAGGTCTTAATAATTAATAGGAAGGGGCAATTTCTTACATCTAATATGCACATTCCTTAAGTTATTTTGTTTGCTTGAGAGTCTTTCTTCATCCCTTTACCCTAGCAGCTATTCCAGCAGCAGATTCTTCCTAGTAGCCAACTTCAGGCAATTTTTATTTACAAAAAACACCTGCAGTTTTTGTATTTTGTATGATATTTACACATAAGGAGGATGAAAGCGGCAGAAAGCTACAAATGCCTGCTTCCCTCAATGCCTTGAGGAAAGGGACAGTGCACTGCTCTCATGATACTTCATCTTTCCATTGTTGTTCACATATATCTACCTTACCTTTGTTCTTTAGAAGGACTCCCCATACTTTTAATAGAGTGGGGATTCCTGGTTTTGTGTTACTCCACATGGGAACCCAGCTGTGCCCTGCTGGGACTTGGAGCAAAGTTATCTGTCCTAGTGACTTGGAACAGTCTCATCAGAAAGGGATGGAGGGGTGTCAGGGATGGTGTCACCACCCTCTGCCACAATCCCCTCATCAGGAGCCATAAGTGCACCAGGGGAAAGGAATAACTTGGATTTGGTGATCACATCCCATGAAGATGTTTATTTCTAGAAGTAAACCCATAGCCCTTAATATCTAAGAAGGTTGTTTTTATTTGCTTAAATGAGAAGCTCAAGCACACATGTTCTCCATGTAGCATCTGGTTTCATGGACTTCAGTTTGGAGTAGAGAGGGTATGGCTGAAGGTAATTGGGGCTTAAAGGCAGGTGTTGCTGGACAGGAGGTAATAACTCTAACCTTGTTTGGCATTTAAGAACAGGGGTCCATGCCCAAATAAAATGCAGCTTTTTGTTCTCATTTTGGGGGTCACAAGTCCAGCAGAAGCAGGCTTTGTGGCCAGAAATTAATTTTCACTTAGGAATGTTTGGGGGAGTTAATGATTTACAAGGCAAAGACCATATGTATTCAATTTAAGCAGGATAAACACAGGAATGAGTGGCTTTTTAAGATGTTGTTTCAGTCAATTTTTTCAATAATGAAAATTTATTGTGAAATTCTGATTTAATTATTTTCAAATGCAAAATAAAACTAATTTTTGGAATTTTGAGGCAGGAGCTAATAGTTACACAATAAATATTAAAAGTGTTTTTGTAGGGGCAATGGAATAGTGTTTGAATGTGAGTGAAGGCAGTTACTACTATGTGAAGTGCAGAATATGCATCACTTGAAGCTCAGGTTTTATGAAGAAATTGGTTTCAATAGCAGTGTTTGCTAATGCTTAATTCCTACCTGGATTAAGTACAGCATTTGAATTGATTGTTAAACCAAATTTTTCCGTCTTTTCTTAGCAATCCAAGATAATGTTGAGCTGAGTGAGTTCTGGAGTCTTTCACAGACAGTATGATGTTTCAGATGTGCTAATAACTGTATCATACTCATGTAATTGCATTAGGAGATAAGACCTGGGATAATAATTTATATATTAAAAAATGCAAATACCTCTTTTGGTGAACTAAAAGTAACAAGACTGTTTTATTCTGGATATATAATTCACTTGTATTTTGATGTAGGACAGAAGTCTCAAATTATCAGATATTATCACAAGCCAAGAACACTGAGCATTAGTCAGCAGAATGTAATCTAGATCATCTGAGTGTCATCATATTCTGGGGAAAACAAAACCATTTACTGTGTGAAATGCAAGACACCCTATCAACACTAAAGGTCATGCAAACAGGACCTATCCCATGAGTAAAGATTAGCAATACTCCTGAAAAGGAATCATTTGTAGTGGTCTTGGTGAAGCAGCATGACATCCCCTGATTTTGTGTTACTGCTGTGTATTTGTTACCGAGCTGCCTGTGAATTAGCCCCCTGCCACTTCCTATGTCACAGAGAAATTCAGCAGCCAGTAACAGTGATTGTACCATTTATAGACTTTTCCACTCATCTTCCTGCCTCCTGACAGGTGGAAGATGAGGCTGGATATGACTCTGAGCATCCCGGGCTAGTGGAAGGTGTCCCTACCCATGACAGGGAGTTGGAACAAGATGGTCTTTAAGGTCCCTTCCATCTCAAACCATTCCATGATTCTGTAAATATCTTAAGTACTGGAGAGGTGCTTGGATGAGAATAGCTGGATGTTGGTAATCCAGGGGTTATTTCATGTTGAGCTACTTCACTGGTGATTTCCAGACTCAGTGCATGATAACAGCGTGCACTTAAAAATTGAACCTCTTCTAGGACAGACTCAGTTTCTTGAGCAGAGCTTAAGAGAGTGAGTTCAAGGTGCTTCTGCAGTTTAAAAGATAGATGAGATTGAAGTAGAAATTGAAGTTGCCCAACTGTTGTAATTTAGAGGCCTACTGTATTTTCCCTCCTAAATTAAGACTGCATGGGGGAAAGGGGATGGAAGAGCACAAATTAACAGAAGAGCTATAACTGATTGCTCACTTCTGTTTTCACAAAAATTTAATTTAGTGGACATTTTACCTGTAAAACATTTCAGCTTACTGCTGCCAGAGGAGGAAGACAGAGAGGAACTTCATGAAGTGCTGGAAAGGATATATTTGATGGTTAAGAATAGAAAAATGGAGAGAATAGAAAAGCAATAAATAGCAGCAAAAGGGAAATTTATATCTAATAGATATGCTCATGGGTAGAGATTTGAGTTTATGTGACCTTTCAGAGACATGATTTGAGGAACACACAATTAGAAAGGGACAAAAATTGCAGAAAGGGTTGCAAAGCAGGGTTAGAAGTTGTCAAGTAAAATACAGTTTCTGTGGAGCTGTATCTTATCTGTATATTGACTGCTGCCACCAGGTAGCTTTAGGACAAGAAAAACAATTACAGGGCGTCTGGACATTACTAAACCTGCACCTGAGGTGAGGTGCTGGCAGGTAGAATCCTGGTGGTTATGGCTTGGTGTCCAAGGGGATGTCCTTATATACAGAAAGGATATTTGGAGTCAGAGTAGAATTGCAGCTGTGCAGTTTGAAGTGTTTAATGTGCTCATAAGGTAACTCTTAGTGCTCCTGATTCAGCACTGTCCATTTTCATGAGGGGAGGCTCTGGCTTTTCTTCCTGAGGAAAACACAGTTGCAGAAGTTGCTCTCTCCTTGATTTTTTTCCAGCTCTGGTGTGTTGATACTCAGGGAATACGTTATTAGAAAGTAGAGATTGTGTGTTGAGAACAGCTGCAGTGTTGGACTTTTAAATGGAAATTTATGTCATGTTGTGTGTTTTGCAAAGCACCTAGAATAACAGATAAGCTGTTTCAAAATTAAATTTAAGTAAAACAATACTGTCTGACAGTTTTCATAGGAATTGAAGCGAATTTGATTAATAAGATTCAAATAGAGTTACTGAAACAAGCAACTAATTCCATTAGCAAGTGCAAATTAATTCTAAGGAACCTCTGTGGAGAGGGAATTAGCATAGGAAGCCCTGTAAATATGTGTACAATTGGGAACAGAGTTATCTGGCCTACAGGTGGTGTGATCTGTCATATCCTCATTATCCATCCCAGGCTACAGTCAGTGTTGTGGGTGTAGGAGTCTTTCCCAGGATGACCAGATCAGTGTATGGTGTCCCTGTTGTCACTGTGCCATGTCAGTCCTGCTGAGCCCCTCTGGCTCCATGGTTGCAGAAAGCAGTTCCTGTGGTGTGTCTGTAGTGGAAGCAAAAATAACAAGTCAGTGTGCTTGCATCCACCTTTTTTCTCCTGAGTCTTGTGTAAGTTCTACACTAATTTTCTGCCAGTTTGAGGGAACCTGGGATGAGCAGCACAAACACCTATTACCATGGAAAAGATGCAGAAATGGGGTGAAATTCCCTGATGGATTGAGCTCAGATGAGGAGAAAATCAACAGCAAAACAATGTGATATTTGAAAAACCTTGACAAGAAAAGTGCCTTTTGTCCCATGTAGTTGTGGGTGAATACTTGGGTAGCAAAAGCTGCAGTGAGTGGTGGTTTGTGTATTTAGGCTCTCAAATGGGTAATGCTCTCACCAGGATGCTTAGGGGGGGCAGAGTACAGGAGAGAATGAGAGAAATCAAGGAAATAAGGGATGAGTGTGCAGCTTTATGATGAGGAGGGGAGGCACAGGGTCAATGGTAAGTGGCCAGCATGACATTAACTTGTGAATAGGTATTTGAGTAAAAAGAGAAAATATTTTTATTAAATCTGTGTGTAGCTGTTGTTTTTATACAGCACTGTGAAATACCAGTGTTCATCAGTTACATTTGAACTTTGGGATTGGAACAGTAGATCTGCAAGATTTTTTTAGCTTGATAACATCAGAGCCATCACAAAATCGAGCTGAATCAGAGGGTGGTTCTTTTGTTGAATGCATAAAATATTTAGGCTTCGGTGTTTATCCAGATAGAGTAAGAAATCTTTAAAACCATCCATAAACCATTTTGTGTTTGCACTTCTTCTTGCAGTCTTCCTAAAGCATTTGTCCTGTGTAACTGGCACTGGTTCTCTTTCAGACAAATGCAGTGACAAGTTTGCTGCTGAAAAGGTACTTAGGTTCAATAGGCTTGAGTTTGTCATCTTACAATTGTGTGGGTGTGATGGTTTTTTGAGGGAGCTATCAGAAACCTAAGACTGCAAAAATAGTGTAAAGAAATATTTTTTTCAAACCACAACAATGAAATTTTTAAATTTGTACATGAGAATGAAAGAGGAAAAGAAATCCCCAAAGGTCATCTTGAGCAAAGGTCGCAGAGAACAGATATTGCACAGACTCAGCTGGAATTATTTCTCGTTGAGGTTGTGCTTTGAGAGGAGCAAAACTTGAAGGTTGTTTCCTTTGCTGTGCTGTTACTCATGCTATTAAATCTGAAGAAACAATCTGGCAAACTTTCATGTCTCATTTGGTTAAAATACAGCATCTGCACTTTATGTAGCAGCCATCTGCATGTGGCATCTCACCCAGAGCTGAACTTAGTGTCTGAAAGCAAAAGAAGCATCTCTGTAGCTCTGGGAGGAGGCAGGGTGGGCTCTGTGCTCAGTCACCTCCTGGTTTTAATGTCTGCTCTGGTTTTCTCCTCCCAGCAGGTATCCCCCGGGCGTTGTCAGCGTGGCCTCCACTGGCATACCTGCGGCAGTAGAAGGAATAGTCCCCAACCCCATGTCTTTATCACACGGCCTCCCTGCTGTAGCCCACCCGCCCCATGCTCCTTCCCCCGGCCAAACTGTCAAACCAGAAGCTGATAGAGACCACCCGAGCGACCAATTGTAGCCAACAACAGCATTCCCAGCATCGGAGACTCCAACCGCGGCGCGTGGAAAACAACACAAAACAAAACCCTGGATTTTGATCAAAGGCAAAACCATGAACTTACAGGAGGAGACGATCATTGGTTTAGAAACTGGTCCAATATACAGTGTAAAAGGAAAAGGTGGGAGACAAAAAGAAGATTTGGAAACATTTTTTCCTCCGTATAAATTGTAGTTTGTCCCTGTCCAGTGGACTGATTCACTGTTTCTGTGTCCTATGGGTTCTTTGTTAAGCAAGAGAAGTTAGTAGTTAATTATATCATGAATGTACTTGTCTGTGTACAGTTTCTAGAACATTAAAAAGGGTTTGTTTGCTTAGCTGTCAACAAGGAAAAACATAAGGGAGGCATTCAACAAACCAGTTTTGAGATTAAAAATCCTTTCTTTTATATTTTCAAACATGCCCAAAAATGAGGCAGTTGGCAAACTTCTCAGGACAATGAATTTTTCCCATTTTTCTTTCTACGCCACACAGTGCATTGTTTTTTCTACCTGCTTGTCTTATTTTTTAGAATAATTTAGTAAACAAAAGAAAAACAGTTTCTCCTAATTTTGGCATGAATTCCCTTATTTCAAAATGAAGACAACCTTGCGAAGAGATTTTGAGGAAAAAAAAAAGGTTTTGTATAAACGAGCATTGTGCTTTTTGTCACCAGTTAAAGTATATATTATTGGTGGTATCTGGAAAAGGCACTAGACTACTGAAAAGTAGCAGCATTTCATTGCCTACATTGATTCCTTCCTGGTAATGTGGTAGGCTAGCAATATTTTTGGTTAAAATCATGTTTGTGACTGTAACCATTTGTATGAATTATTTTAAAGAAATAAAAACCCCAGACAAATATCATATGTGTAAAAATTTTTATTTCTAGTAACTGTTTATTCAACTTTTATTAGGTTTCTTAGCTGTAATTTTTAAACAGATGCTGTCAAGTATTTCATTTCTAGCTTTACTTTGCTCTCTGTTGTTTGTAATACTGTCTTGGAAGCTTGAAAAATAAAAAAAAAAAAATAATTCTTTCCATACCATTTTTCCCTTTACATTTCGTAAATGTTGATCTTTTTTCCTGTGTTTCTAATGGAGTTTGAAATTAAGATGGATTTTGATTTGTACACCGGCATCATCAGCTACAATGTGGTAACAGCATTTATGCCACCACTGTGGGCAGAGCAGAGGAGGTACAACAGCAACACAACAACAACAGTAATAATAATAATAAATGTCTTTTGCCGAAGTCCAACATGAGAAGTGTCCATTGTTTTATTTGCTTCTGTGCTGATGGAAGGGTGCAGCAGGATGTAATTGTGTTTGCTATATTGAAGGAGTTTGTTTCTTTGAGCACAGGCAGGAGCGTGTTCAAGGCAGGTTAGATTCCAGCTGGATTCTGTTCTGACCTTTCCTGTGTTCCTGGGTAAGATGTCCTTCATCCCTATAAATCTTAAAAAAAAGCAAGACATAAGTTTAGCTGCTTCAGAAGGGAAATCCATGGTGGGCAAAATGAACCTGGACATGAACCTCCTTTGTGATCTCTTGTCTCTTTTCCCACTATTAGTCCGAACAGCGCACTCACCTAAAGTTGGTGACCTGGTTTTATGGGATCTGTGGAAAGTTCTGGCCCCCCCTTCCTACAAGTCTACAGAGCAGCCTCCACCTCAGTTAGGGAAAGGGTAAGAGGCTGCAAATCACAAAACTCTGAAATTTGTGGGGCTGTATGCAGGGAACACTATGTAAAGTGAAATTTTGTCCCCATGGAAGAGAGGAAGTTTTTTCCCTTGAACATTTAGAGCTAAAAATGTCATCCATTACAATTTATTTGATGGTAAAACTATTTCTGTACCCTCTGTGAAACAAAACAGAAAACAGCCCTAAAGCTGCAACTTATCCCAGCAAAGACACTTCTAAGAGCTTTGAGGTCAAAAACTTGTAAAAAACCAACTTCTGTAAAAAACCAGTCTCCTGCTGTTGAAGTGGGATTTCATATTTCTTGGGTAATTCATATTTTAAGATGCTGCTTTGTCAGGCTTAAGTTGCTTCTTAAACATATAAAACAAACATGTAACATCTGGCTGCCAAGAATCTCTGACAGCCACATTTGCAGCCCCATTTCCCAAGGAAAAACCAAGAGGGTTCCTTGCATCATTTGGACATGGCTTCTGTATTTTGTTTCTGGTGGATCAGTAATTGAACTAGAAATGGTGTTTATTGTCTGCACTTCTTGGGCTCAGTTCTGAAGCTTTTGAGCTGCTGTCTGTGCTTGCTGAGGCACAAACCTTTTCAGGATTTGAGCCTGAAATGCACTGAGTTCAGGATTTTTATGTTGGTGTTTGAGGTTCTCTCTTGGTCTGACTGGAGCAGAGTAATCGAGTTTGCTGCTTCAGCAAAAGAAAAGCCATCTGGGCAGGACAGGACTGATTGATACTGACTTTGGGCTATGGTCTGAAAATCTGAATTAAAAGGAATGAAAAACCAAACTTGGGGGTAAATGATTGGAAAAGTGGCCCGTAATAAAAGGCTGTTAAACCAGAGTAACCTCTCTTTTATGACTGCTTTTGTTGGGTAGTGGAAATGTGATGAGATTTTCCCCGTGTTTGGTAAAGGATGTGCTAAATAAATGTAGACAGCAGGAGATGCAGTTAGTGGGAAAATAAAGAGTGGTGAAGGTGATGGCAGCAGAGACCCCAGGTAACCTGAGGCTGTGCTGAAAGGTGAAAGGAGTTTGATCAAAGTGCCTGCCGTGGACATGATTTTCTTTTGGTGGCATTATTTGAATTGCAAGTCTTGTGAGGCTAAAATTACCAAAAATGCTGCCGGCTCAAAGGCTGCAGGCAACAGCAGGATGGCAGGAGGCTCTGGGGCTGCACAAGAGCTTGGTGCTGTCCAAGAATGCCAGTTGTGCAGGTGCAGTCAGGTGGTTGCAAATCAAACCAAAACCTGTCAGAAAAAGAGCCCATGGTCGGACTGGTTGATTGGTGCAGTGGGAAGGAGCAGTGTGGAGGCAGATTCACCTGGCATGGTGGTTTTAGGAGGTCTGAGGATGGATCTGAGATGTTGTATAGGACCTGTTGCATTTGCTGAGTGATTTTGATCAAAAGATTGAGCTGGAGCTGAGTCTTAGAAATTCAGCAGACACGGGCTCTTAAAATCACTGATGGTGTGCAGGACTCATAGGAGAGGAAATTGGAGTAGCTTGACATTTTCAGCTTAAAAGCTGAGTTGGGGAAATGACTGTAAGTAACAAATGCTGTGGAGGAAGGAGAAATGTTAAAGAAATGCTGGTACATGACAGCTTAAATGGGGTTAGGAAAAGTTCTCTGTCCTGGGACTCAGTCCTGAAGTCTCTGCAGCTTGGGTTGGGGTTTTTGTTTTGTGTTTGGGTCCTTTTTTTACATATAACTTCATTTTTACAATCCAGAATGTGAGAACGTTGTTTAAATGTACAAGATTGCAACCAAACCAACGAGAGGCTTTTTTTCCATTCAGGATGAAACACTTCAGCATCCTTTTTAACAAGTCTCAAGGCTTTTTCCTTTATTACAATGTTTTGGGGTGTTTTTGAGAAAATACCTTATTTTCTTGTCCAGTTTCCACCTCAAATGATTTAAGGCTGGCTTTTCAAATGACCATGACTGCTGCAGTCTATCTGTTCCCAGCTTGCTCTGTGCCTTAGACTGAAGGGTTTTCTCCTCTTGTTTCAGTGGATACACAGTGTTGGTTTTTCTGCTTGAGGGAGAAGGCAGCACCGACATGATTTCCTTTATTCAGTTCACTCCAACCTAACTATTTTGTAAATTGAAAAAAAGAAAAAAAAGTCATTGGTTTTAAGGGCAGAGTGTAATATTAGATCATTTTGTCTGAGCACTTAGTAAAGCTGTTAAGTGTGTTATGTGATATGAGTCTTCCTTAAATCTGATACCATGTTTAGAATTCAGTCAATCTTTCAGAAAGATTTCTAGTATTTATGTTAAAAGTCAAGTGATGGGGTTTTTTTTGCAATTTCCTTTAATAGCTTGTTTAAACAGGGGAAGACCGTCACTGTAATTTTTAAATGGCTTTATTTAATTTGGCTTTCCCTACCTCTAAATTCCAGTTATTGTTTCATGTTAAACGTGAGGTCGTGCAGGCTGGCTTGAATTTAGTGAGCATGTCACATTTTAACCATTTTGCCTTTGTGCTGAGGTCAGTGACACATCTTCCAGGAAGAACAAACTCTGTTACTCATCTGTTTTCTTTTCCAGTTTCTTCCATTGTCCTATCCATCCTTTCTTTGTGGCTCTGTATTTTTGCCCTCTGGAATTACACAGTCCAATATGGTTATCTTCTGCAGATGGAATTTCAGGGCTTCTGATCTCAGTCTTTCAGCTGTTGTCTCCTTACCTCCATCAACTTTTCCAGTTTCCTTGGTAAACTATTTTCCTGCAAAGTCACAAGGAAATGGATTGATCCTCTTCTTTGTCCTTTGCCCAGGTAGCACCTCATTAACAGCCAAAGCTCCAGGCTGAGTGGTCCTGCTCTCATCATCCGAGTGCTCCTTTCATCCACCATCTGCACCCTTTGTGTGTCTGCCTCTTGCAGAATGGACCTTACCTGGGTCTCACACTTAGATCAGCCCCTCAACATCTGCATCCTGTCCTTCCTTGTCTTCTTCTGGCCTTTGGGAGACCTGGAATGTTACCCCTAGAATTCTTCCCTGTTCTGGAAGAAATGGCCTGTGGTCAGGTCCCCCATCTGTGAATTTCAGCTTGACACAGACTCAGCTCTCCTTGGCTGACCTTGCATGCCACCTCACTAAACCCATGTCCTATATTTTTTGCATCCGGTTTGGGGTTTGGGATCACCCAACTGGTCTTTTTTATAATGCAGATCCTCATCTGGAGTTTCCTTCATTTTCTGTACCACAAAAACAAATAAGCCTCTTCATATCTGGTCTCAGCACTTTCCCTTGCCTTTACACTTCTGCTCAGAGCCATAATGGAGTGTTTTCTTGAAGCAGCACTGTTTGTTTTGGGGGGGTCATGATGGTGTCATGGCCACCATAAACAGGCTGAAGTATGTCCTTGGGATGATTAGAGGCATTTGGGACATGCCCAAGATGACTCAGATAATTCTGAGCATGCCAGTCCCTTGAAGACATTTGTTACTTACACAGTCTTTAACTGCATCTCTACCCCCCTTCTTTCATATGCTGCCTAAAAAGGGTAAGGAGTTGCTGGCTGGAAGCATTAATGATCTGCTCAAGAAATGAAGGAAGGAAGTTTAAAATAACCCCAAAATTGAATACTTGAATATGTTTCAAGGGGCAAAGATTTAAAGTAATAAAAAGGAGCAAGATTATAGCTTAAACTGCCACGGTAATATTTTGTTTTTTGTCAAGTTTGATGTATTAGAAGCAGACAATTATGTGTCAGTGTGACAGTGCTGTTTATTTGTCTATGCTGTGTAAACAGAGACCTTGTAGAGTTTGGGAAAAGCTTGTGGAGCTGGCTCCCTGGGTAAACCCTAGGAGTTAGAGCAGCAAATCAGCATCTAAAAATAAATCTCCTGCGGAGCTGACATCCCAGACTTGTGTTTCCAAACCCCTCCAGCCATTTTCAAAGCCCAATGCAATGGATTGAATTCTCAAGCCAGTTGCCTCCAACACAGCTGTCAGCTCCACAGCCTGTCCCCATCCCTGGAGCTCAGGAAGCAGCAGAACTTCCTCCTCAGCACACCTAAAAGCACCAGAGTAAATCCCATTTAAGTCCCTGCTGCTGTTCAGTAGGATTTTGGTAAAGCCCTCATGTAAAGTTAAGTCCGTGCTGTATTTTACTGCTCTTAAACCACAACAGAAAGAAAATCTGCTGTTGGTGTTTTCCAGTAACACATTTACAGTTATCAGCACCAGCAGTTTCCATGTGAAAATGGGGTCAGGGGATTTCCAGCCTCTTTTTGAGTTTTTGTTCATTTTGCTGTTTGCTTGCTCATGCTTTTACAAGACCTCGTGTATGTGAAATGTGTTTATTTTATTATGAGCTCTGGTGATAGATTTTTGCCTCTTAAGTTGCAGCACTTTGTAATTAGCTCCAATGCCATCACTTCCCATTCCCAGCATGGCCTGTCCTTGGAAATTGATGGCTGAAATGAGGTTTTCAAATATTCATATTCTGAAGAGCTGTGGTTTTCTTCTTTATTTTCCTCCTGCAGACCAGCCATTTTCGGTGCAGGACACAGCCCTCGTATTGCCAGAAGCACAGGTAAGAGTGAAAAACCTCCACTGTGACTCAAAGCTCATTTTAGAGGTTTTCAACCTCCATAAATTTAAAAGAAAAAGGCATGTTTTTGCATCATGTAACTAGTGGCTGAGTTCTGATCCTGTTTTACAGAAAAATAGAAGTCTTGAGTCTGTTCAAAGAGCAATATTAAATTGTGCCCCCTTGGATTGTGGCACACATCCCACTTGGATTTTTAGATGTGTCCTGGAGCAAAATGTGTCATTCCAGTGAATGCCTTTCCAAATGATGCAGAGTCTGGACTGAACCTCATCGTTTGGAGAACTCTCTTCATGTGTTCTATCTGACTTAGCTGGAAATAGGATAAGGTTTCTGATGTCACAGTGTTCCCCAAAGCACTTTAGTTTTCATCTGCAATTAATTGTCAGTGGAGCTGCAGTGGCTCTCAGTAGTTTGTGATGTTTCTGTGACACAGCAGAGTTCAAAACTAAGGAGACACCACAGCTTCCCTTTGGAAAAGGCTGCTGAGCCATTAGATGGTGACTGCTCTTAAATCTGGATTCATCTGTCTGGGCTCTCTCTTCTGCTTGTCTTCAGAGTGAAATCCTAAGAGGAATAGCTCCTCATCTATGGAGTTTTTCCAGTTAAGTGGTTGAGATTACACTGGAGCAAACCAGGGAAAGTCTCTGCAGATTTGAGTGTGTCCAGAGTAAACCTCTCACTGGACTTTAGTTTTCCAGTTTCCAAGTGGCTTCACTACTTAGGAGGTGCACACAGCAGAAATAAAAACTCATCCCCAAGAGGTACCTCCGTGTGCTGCTCCTTATGCCCTCTCTCTCCAGGTACATCCAGCCCCCATCAAATCTCTCCCCAGAGGACACTGAAGGATGAAACTTCTCCAACATGCAGAGCTGTTTTCGAAAACCTGCTTTGATTATCCTCATCTGATAATTCGCCCCCAAAATCTATTGTTGTGAGGTTTAAAACTCCAGATGTTGGAAACACTCCTAAACAGCTGCTTAGGCTCAGCTACATCAGCCTCTAAATCCCCTTTGGGGATGCAGATTCCTGGGTAGAAAGGGCAATATTTTGTTGTTTGTGATATATATGGGGGTTTTAGTAATTCTTTTTCAGTGTGCTCATTCCAGAGGTCTGGACTTTGAGAACTGCAGTGTCTGCTGTAGCCTTCGCCCAGCCGAACGTGTCAGGGGGTAGAAGTTGCTTCCTGACCTTCTGAACGAGTTAAATACATGAAAATCCAGGGGAAGAGGGCGATGGAACGATGGGATCCTTCCCCACCCCACAGTCCCCGGCTCCTGGAGATGCCGAGCAGCGGCTGCTGCGGTACCAACCCAAACCTTTGGCCGCAGTGAAAGGATGATCTAAGCTCGTCCCGTGCCAACCCCTGCATTTTACAGTAGGAACGGAGTCAGACTCTGAGCTGTTGTTTGCTCAAATTCCTTTCTCAGAATCGCTCCGTGCTCGCCGCTCCCCGCCAGGGTCGCGTCCCGGCTCTGCGGCACCCGGGCTGTGCTACAGGAGCTTTCCTACTGATTTCCCGGCTAAATTTCAGACCTCCGGGTGATCTGGCTCATGCCTGCCATATATGCTTCATGTATTTTCTCTTCTCCTGTCCCCTTCTGCAGTTTCCCTCCCGAGGGGTGGGGGCTGATGGTGACAAAGGCGCGGGCCACCCGCGGTCCCTCCGCGGTAGCCACTAGGTGGCAAAACGCACTTTGTGCATGGAAAAGACGCGTGGAACCCCCGGGAACACCGGGCTGGGCTTCCCCCGCCGCTGCTTTAAGCCACTTCCATCGATATTATTTTTTATAAGCTATTTTGGCGTGTTTAGATGTACTGCTCATGGAGCATCTTCCCGTAGAAAGTCTGTAAATGCTCCTCGTCTTATTTGCGTGTTGGTCATTCAAGGTTGGCAACAGATTTTGCCATCATATCCCAGACTTGGAGAGGATAAGGTATTAACCAACCCGGTGAGATTGTTATGAAGCTGTGCCTGTACAAATCAGGTGTCATTTCCCTCCTTTAATTACAGATAGGACCTTTTCAGGACAGAGGTTCTGTAAATGATTTATTCTAGTTATAAACAGAAGAAATATTCTATTCAAATAAATGAATATTTGAAGATAATTCCTTTTCCAAATATTTTAGAGGCACAAATATGAAACAAACAAACAGAAACCCCAACAACAACAACAACAAAAACTAACCATAAAAAACCGAAGAAAAACAGAGGTGAAACACAGAAACCCTCGGCATTTTCCAAAGCCTGGGCATAGATTCTGCTGTTTGTTATCCTGACTCTATGAGATTTTGTCCTTTGTGGAATACATCCTAGTGCTTTTGCCTACTGGAGATGTCTCAAGTTACAGATTTCCATCAGGGTCTGGAGGGGTTTTTTTTTGTTTTCTCAACAGCTTTCAGGGGCCCTTGCAGGGAAGTTTCCAGTTCCCTCTCTGTGATGACAGCAGCGATTTTGGCTGCCTCCCTTCAGTCAGCTCTCACACATCCAAGCCTGTCCTGCCCTTGTTTAATTCCCTGACAATATCCTTGCAGCCATGCACCTCACTGCCCTGCTGATCCTACCTGCATTTGGGTAGTGGTACCTTTTCTTCAGAGATGTTGGGACATGAAATTCATCCCCTGCACACCTGGGTCCTGCAATGGTTTCTTCACTGCCTCTTCTTTGGCAAAGGTTTTTCTTGGAAAGACAAGCCCCAAAATGATGATCTGAAATACCATGGTTTGGAATGTGGTGGGAATCTCCTGTTCTGGAACTTTGAGAGGCATGGGCAGTGTTTGATTTCTTTTCCTTTCTCTGTGTCACTGGCAGACTGGACATTAAAATCTAAGTGTTAAAATTACGCATGATAATAATGCCAATAGATTGGGCCTAGAAAAAACCCTGTAGAAATGAGACAGATTTTTGACCAGTCATTTATTAATGGAGCATTGGTATTTTGGTGAAAGGCCACTGGGTTTCTCAGTGGAAGGCTCTGTACAGTCCTGTGGAAAATGCAGTGTGGTGCTTGTCACTTCAGCATCAAAATGTTCACATGGCCACAGTGAGTTTTCACAAAATATCCCAAGTCTGCATTTTTCTGATTTTCAAATACTTGCCTTCAGAATCTTAGTGCTGATATTTTAAGGTTTGTATTCATAAATTCACCTTTAGTTCCTGTGGCTTCAATGAATTTTGGCTGTTTTAGTAGTGTGATTGATCAGGTGAGATGACAGTTTTCAGCTAACTTCCTGGGATGCCCTTCAATTTGCAATAATTTCTTATGAGGCAAAAGAAAAAAAAAAAAACCCACAAAAACCTGCTAATGGAGTAACAACAGATTTTCCAAGAATGCTAAATATATCAAAATGGTGCTGAAATTAAAATAGATTGACAACATGTATTTGTCTTTGATGGACAGGAGAAACACGAAGAGCCATGCAAAAGAACATGGTGATCCCAGTTTGCAGCAAGGGTGATGTATTTGTTATTTATAAAGGGTTAATCAATTATTATCAGGCATTGCAATCAATACTTAATTGATGCAGGCTTGGTTCCCACATGGCTTGCAGCTATCTGCAGCATTGCATTCACACTGTAATGTATTTATTAGTTATTAATTACACACTAGTGTTTTTTAAATGTTTTAAATTCATTTTACTAGGGGTAACTAAATTTTCAGTAGCACATCAGTGAACTTGATTTCTGCCTTCACATTAGCAGAAGGGAATATATGAGAAAGCAGTTAATCTGGGTTTGCTTTCTTTAATTTGAGGAACCCATCAGCTGCATACACTGGAGGAACTATCACATTATAAAAGCAATTTTAAGTAAAACATGCCATTTATGGAAGAAGCACTCTTAAAGATTTTTGTAATTACAAATATTTGTACTGTTAAGTGAATTGCATTGAAGTATTTGTTGTTGTTGTTGTTGCTTTATTTCCCTGGAGGACTCTTCTGTAGTGGGAGCTTTGTTATGTTGATAAATGTGCCTGAAAGCTTTATAATGTACTGATGCATTGTAATGATAAATAGAGCTGGTTAAGTAGTAAAGATCAAACACACAATTAAACAGACTGTAATATACATCTTGCTGAGCAAGGGAAAACAATAGTGGAATCAGTAGAGATGAATACAAATGGTTTTATTGAACTAAGCAAAAAATATATTCTTATGCCTGCAGAATGAGGAAATTTGGCCTGATACTTGCATGAACAGACTTATAAAGTGCTTAATCAGATATAAAATGTCTTTAAGCTGCTGAGCATTTACAATCAGTGGACAGGGCTTTCTGTGAGTAATAGAGATGTGCAGGAGCCCAGAGGTTGAGTGAATCAGCCCAGCATGGGACAGCCAGGAGAGGAGCCTGGCACAACAGGCAGGGCTCACAGGTCTGCCACAGCAGGAAAATTAACAAAAACAGGTTGCACTTGACAAAAAGATTAGAACAGAATATTGGCAGCACCTGCTCCTATTGTCCAGAGTGTCCTTTCCTAGAACCTTTCCCAGCAGGGAGGCTGGTTCACACTTGGCAAGGCCACAGAGGTTTCACACTTGTTATTGCTGTTTGCTCTTCCAAATGCCAGGAGGAAATGTGGTCCAGAAGGAGCACACTGGAAGAGGGAAATATGGCCATGCATTATTGGAGAGGCACAAAAAGGAAGATTTAACACAGACATTGAGGGGGATTTTCATTCCCCACTCAGAGCAGTACCCTCATAACCTGCTTGCAGATTGTCCTTGTCCATTCCAACCTTGAATTTCTCTAAAGGGTGTTCTAAGTGAATTTTTACTTGCAGGGCTACCCTTGGCCAAGTCAGCACAATAGGAATTTCATAGCTCATTTTACGGATGCTATGGTGAAATAACTCCTTGAGGAGTTAGAATTAGGCAGGGTACAACAGCCAGAAGAAACACTAATTCTCCTGGATCGACTTTTTGTGAGCTCCTACCCTACACAGTGCTTTGCCCACCTGGAATATCATAAGCCGTTTAGATTCCTTTGCATATCTGGGCATTAACAAGACTCAGGGGAGCAGCCAAATCCTGCTTCACTGGTGCCAGCAGTCAAACTGGCCAATTATTTTGTAAAACTCCCCTGGTGCTCACCGAGCTCTCCTCTACCACCAGGAACTACCCAGCAGACAAAAAGCACCCGCTGATGATGTGGACTGCTGGAAATGTCTTTCCCAAGGATGCAGAGTGTGAAATGCTCCAGCAAACCTGTTAGCTCTAATTTGCTGTGTGCTGCTGACTGCTGAAAGCTTTGCTCAGCCTCCAGGAAGCCAGGCTTATTTAATGAGAAGCAGGAGAGTAATAAATGCTTCCAACTTCTGGAGCTCAAGAGAAAAAGGAGTGGCTGGGGAAGGCTCTGTGGCCCCCCTGCCTCTGGCTTCCCACAACCTGAGCTACAGGTGTTGCTCAGCCTGGAGTTGTGTAGGAGTTCCCAGGAATGTGCATAGGAACAGAGGTGGCTTCTCCTCTATAAAAAAAACCCTATTTCTGCCCCAAGAACTGGGTGTCACTGCACAAAGATATTTAGATGTCCAACTGCTGCTTAAATACCTTTATAGAGTTGGGCTTTGGTCCTAATTGTGCCGCTGCATTCCGTAGTGTCACTGGTTTTGCACGGCAGGCACCAGATCGGAATCAACTGCGGAGAGAAGCAGAGCCCAGCAGCCACAGGGTTTGATTTAATTGGGCTGGGCTGGTTTATGGTCCCTTGATAAATGCATTTTTTTTTCCTTGTTGAAAAACAACGTGCCTGCCAAGGCCAGCAGGAAGGTGGGAACCGTCTGGAGGTGAAATTGCAGACTGCCAGGGATAACCCTGCTCGATGGGAAGTAGACTCCAAAGGGTTTTGTGATGTCTGTCGGTTTATGCCATCTCTTCGTCACTGGGTTTGCAGCCCAAAGATTGTTTTGGATGCTTGCCTGTTCCCAGAAGCTCCATGTGCTCGGAACAATTTCAGCTCTGCGTTGAAACAATAATTGTAATCAAATCTCACGCTCCGCTGCCTCGGTCAGTCACCTCCATGGAGCAGATGGGCAGGGGTCTCACATCAGCCAGGGTTTTCCCTCTCAGTGTACAACTGGCCCAATGTCTTCAGAAAGGGCTTTTTTGTTTTTCCCTTTGGCTCCCCTCTGCTTCTCCCATGGCATCAGGGACAGGCTGCAGCTGGAAAATTGTGGGCAGGGTTGGAAGTGCAAGGAAGGAAAAAGCTGTTTGGTCTGCTGCCTGCCTGCTGCTCCTTGTTCACACCCCAGGCTGGGAGCAGGCAGGCAAAGCAAACTGGGCTTTTGGTAGTCCCTCTGCATCTGCTGATCTTCTGTGCCAGGTCTGGGAGCTGCCCCTGGGCTCAGCCTGGCTGTTCAATTCAAGTCCTACATTCCCAGAAAGCGGAATCCCAGAATGGGTCAGGCTGGAAGGGACCACAGTGGGTCAGCAGGTCCAACCGCCCTGCTCAGACAGGGGCAGTGGTTGAAGAGCAGCCATGGCCCTGCCAGGGCTGTTGTGCTGTCCTGTCGTGGCAGATGTGGCCAGGGACACACCCAGAGGCTGCTGCTGGTGTTGGCAGTGCCACACTGAACTGATTGATGACCTCGACCAGCAAAAACACAGGGCCAGACACAGTCTGAGTTTGCTTTGGGAGGCTGTCCCTCAACACATCCATCCCTCCAGCTTCCTCTGCAAGTCGGGCTTAAGGCCAGATGTGACCAAGTGTCTTTTCTTGGATGGTCCCTCTGTGCTGTGTCACCTCAGTCAAAAAAGCAGGAGGGTCCTTGCACAGCCCTGCTGCCATTTTGACCCCCAGATGATGTGTTAAGTCTTCAGAAAATTATAAATTGAGGAGAAAGGTGCCTTTGGGAAAATTTTTCCAGAAAGAGGACAAAACTGCTGAATTGACTGGGTGCTTGTTTTAAAACCAACACCTCCACTGTCTGTTGAGGGGCTTTCCTTAACAGCCCAGCCTGTGTTGGATCACTGGTGGCTGAGATGCTGGAGATGGAAGAGCACCTCACAATCCCCCTGTGTTGTGTGTCCACACAGAGCTCCCAAAAAAGGCTGGGAGTGAGGACCCTCTGGTTACCAGTGCTGGTTGGACTCAAGCATGGTAATTAGAGTTCTTTTGCCTAGACCTGGGGTGTTAGTCTGGGAGGTGCTTTCAGGGAAGTGGCAACACAGCTTTAGGACTGGCATGTTCCCTTCACTCGCCCCCTTGATGAAAAGTCCCAGGGATTTGATGTTTTATTTTATTTTCAGAAATGGTTGATGATATCTCCCTGGTACCACAGCTCTTCTATTATTTTTTTTTTCATTTTGGCTTATTAGAACAGGAAATTGCCTATAAATGTTAAGTGGAATAGCTGCTGAATGTTTAAATTTTTACTGCTCTCTCATGCTGCATCTTTAGTCCTCGCTGATATTTCCCCCCACCACATTTTTTTCTTAAAGGCCAATGAAGCTGTTTGTGGCTTTCTGCATTACAGTAGTTACTGAGGTTGTTACTGCATCCCATGACTGCTATTAATGAGATGTTTGTTCTCCCAAAGGTGATTGCAGTGATTATTGTTAAAGTACAAAAACAAGCTCTGTGTGAACTCTTTTCCCAGATTTGGGATCTTCACCAAATTTATGACGGTGTTTTAGATCTGGATCCTTGCCTCGTTCACGTGGCTGTCTGATTCACAGAAAGCACCTCTGGGGAGTGCTTAAGAAAGGCTTTATCTGTACAGGAAAGGGTCAGGCATCATCCACATGACAGCAGGGGACTGTGGTTATTCAGTTATCCAAAAACCCTGACTTGGCAAAATCTTTGCAGACTTTGCAAGGCCTTCAGTAGGGGAGTTTCCCTTTTAGAAACCCAGAGAACCTCCTGGCCAATGCCCAGGTGGCCACCAAGGTGGTGTCCTCACTCCTGTCTGTTTTCACATCACTCAGGTTACACCTGCAGTCCCAAAGAGGTGACCAGCAAGTCTCAGGGATCACAGAAGCACAGAATGGACTGGGTTGGAAAGGACCTTTAAAGCTCATCTGGTCAAATCCCCCTGTACTGAGCAGGGGCATTTGCACCAAGGTCAGGTTGCTCAGAGCATCAGGACTGACTTGATGCCAAAAACTCACAGGGCTTTATAAACCTCCAGCTCTTTTAGTTCTCTTGGCTTCATGGGCCAGGAAGAGCTTGTGGGATCTCGTGGTTATTCCAGGCAGGAGGGGAGAGTGATGACACCGAGGAGGAATGCAGCTCTCAGCCAAGGTGGTGGGCACGCTCCCGGCTGCTCAGCTCTGTCACACACGGTCACTCTGGGCTGCCAGCACCTCCTCCTCTCCCAAACTCCCCGTTATCTCTGTATTCCTCCTTTTCCCTGGCCCCACAGGCTCCCTGTGTGCTCCCTGTTTGTTTGGGGTGCTGCAGTGGGAACGTGGGGAGAGGGCTGGGGCTGGTGTAGCTGCTGCCTTCCCAGAGGAGGAGGAGGAGAGCAGCTATTTCTTGTTCTTTCCTTTCCTGGTGTGCAGCAGGCTCACACTCGCTTGCAGGAGCAGCTGCCTTGATGAATATTTGCCCAAATCATTATGCTTTCTAGCAGTTAGCCTGCAAAAGGCCCGGCACCATTTGTATGGTAATGGAAGGCTTTCTCAGAAATGTTTTGGAAGCAATCAGCTAAACTAATAGGATTTTATGTAAACCAATCTCTTTCTTTAGATCAGGGTGGTTGTTCTTTTTTTTTTTTTTTCCTGAAGAGGAGGGTAAGAGCTTTTTAATAAATGCAAATTGATATTTCAATGAAAATGGAAATGAGAGAAAAAGTTCATCACCAGGGTAAAATGCTGCAACTTTGCTCCAGCGTCAGCTTCGTGTCTGAGCCTCTGCACATTCCCCAGCCACGATGAATTTCTGAGGTGCTGAGGCGTGGTGCAACAGGGAGAAGAGCTTTCTTCCACCTTCACTATAGTGAGACTTCAGCCAGGCTGGACTTTTCATCACCCCATCAAAGCTGTGGTTTCTCCAGTCCTGGACCTTTGCAGCAGAGGGTCACGGCAGAAGTGGTCATGGAGAGGAGGCTGTGGCTGAAGGGGGTCAGGCAGTTGTTATTGCTCACTCCTGCTGTGGATCAGCAGCTCTGGTACTCTGTAACTTGAGATTTCTGTAGCCCTCCAGCAGGATTTGAGAAAAGTAAGGGATGAGAAGCACTCAGAAATCTGATTTATGTTGTGTGCTCAGAGCTCTGCTTTTAAGATAAGTGCTTTGCACTGGGAATTGTTCACTGCATTCACCCACGACCAAGAGCTTTTGCTGCAAGCCCCAAATGCTTTCTCACTTGGGACACAGCTGAGGTAACTTTTTGGCCCTGCTCCTGCTTGTCTGTCTGTTAAAAGGGCCTGATACATGACAGCCGACTGTGGGGAGCATGAGCTGCCTAGGGTTGCTGCAGTCAATCATTTGCCTGTTTTCTTCTTTATATATATATATAAATATGTATAAAATTAAATTAAACTCTGATCTGTAGATGTGGTGGCACTGCTGGAAGTGCTGTTCATGGAGACTCAGGCCAGTGAGGGTCAGGAATCCAGCAGGGTTTTAGGTGAGAAATTCTCATCCTAGGAGGCTGAACGTGAATTTGGAGCAGCAGGGGTTTGGGCTTGCCCATCCTGTGTAGCAAAGGACAGGAAATGCACGTGACAGAGAGGCAGGATGTGCCCCCACAGCCTTGGAAAGCAGCCCCCAGCAGCACATGGGCACAATGGACCTGCTGAGCATGGGAACCTGGTTTTTAGAAGTACCTTCCTCCCTCCAGCCACTTTTCCCTGACCCTTCATTCATGCCAAGACAGCTGTTGGTGGTGCAGTCATGTAAAGGGATTGCTGAAATGATTTGGGGCAAAAATTATTGAAAAAAATAATTGTGAGGATTTATTTGTGGCATGTATTACTTCAGTGTCACAGGCTGCCACAGAATTCCTCCACAGTAATTCCTACTTTGAGATAGGTTCTCCCAGGACAGAAAGACCCCACTCAAGCTTTGGTCATGTGCAAGATGACAGGGTCTAATCAGAGCCTCGAGATGGGAAAACAAAATCTGACCTGCAAATATGCCTGGTGGCTTGTTATTAGGCTTGCCTGAAAATGTTCAAGTTTAATTTTACAATAGAATCCAACTTTACAACTAGAGGAGTCAAATCTAAGATGTTAGATATGCATTTATTTGAACATATTTTCAGTTTTGTGACCATGTGGAGCAGTATCAGCCACATCAGAAGAAAGAATTTGTGTTTTTACGGGGTGGGATCTCTTTCAAACCTCAAAAGAGCAAGAGAAGAGCCTGGTGCTTTGGTGTGCCACTTTCCTGCTCAGGTGCTTTCCAGACATAATACTGCATTTCCAGGCACTGCAGTTAACACCACCTAAAGTATTGAACTGAATATTTAAACTGCTACATGGTTTAAATGCTTTGTGAGTTTGTCTGGGCTACATTACGTTTATATGAGTAAAAATTCCTTCTTGAGTTACAAAATTGACTAGTTTTTGCTCCTCTGACATCTCAATCCACTCCTGGAGATGCACTCACTGGGCCTTGGAAAGTTTGTTTAAATAATTCAGTCTCTGGAATCTTTAATTTTTTTTTTATTTATACCAGTTATTGAATGTTATAATCTCAGTGTTCAATCAAAATGCTACTGAATTTTCACACTGCATCAGATTTTATATCTTTTAGGAGAGGAAGGAAAATAAACTGACTTTATCCAAAAACCTCTCCTGATACCCACAAGGGTATTAGAAAACAATTTAAAACAAATCAAAAGTATTCAATTGAAAATTTATTTGATGGAAAAAGCAGTTCCTGCAAAAAAAATTATATTCCACCTTTTATTTGTGAAATTGAAACAAAATCTTTCACTGTGGTTTGGATGTACAAAAATTCCTTTTTACGAATGAATCCAAACTGTTCCAGGAGCGGCTGCCTGTTTAAGCTGTTGTGCTCCAGTTGTCTCCTGTTAGCTGTGGATCAATGCCACAAATGGGGAGTGCCAACAAGATGTGGGAAGATCTGAAAAGGCTCCTTCCCACTGCTTTTTCCTTAAGTCTCTAATTTCCTTCTCTTGGGATCTCTCTGCTGGCTGTGAGTGGCAGATGTGGGGAGGGAATTTTCAGTTATTCAGTGAGTTGCTGATGGAAACACCTGAGCAGCCAGTGCTTGTGCTTTTCACCATGGCAGGAATTTTGGAGGAAAAGCAGGAATCCCAAGGCCTCCCATTTGAAGAGAGGATCAAGGAAAGGGTGATGTTCCTCAGGTACAACAAAATGCTCATGCACTAGTAAGGTTTTGTATTTCATAGCAAGTTTTCAAGCCTGAACCCAGATATGGTTGTGCTAAAGATCCCCAATAATGGGAATGTGTGCACTCTGTGATGCTCAAAACATCTCTCTTTGAAATGCTGAGATCTTTTCCTTGATTCAACATCCATTTTTGTCCCTTTGAATTGTTTAATTGTCCCTTGCCTAGTTTGCCCAGTGCCCCAGATGAAAGATTTCTCTCCTGGAGCAGGATGGTTACAGTGGTCCCAGAATGTCCTGAGGTTTTTCCTCCAGCTGGGAGGAGGAACCTGTCAGTGCTGCAGGGTCCACACAAAGCTCCTACCCAGCAGACCCAGCTGGAGATGTGGAGCAGCCCTTCCTTGCTCCTCCCAGCCAGTGGACAGACTTCTGTCACAGGTTAGGTGGAAAAGACACGAGAAACTCCTGCAGGATGGAGAGGATAATTTTTAATGAAGGAATAACTCAAGTCAGGAAATCCTACAGACCATGAAACAAACTCCTCTTCCTCACTTTCTTCATGAGCTGTTGAAGCATTTTAGTAAGTGAAAAGAGAATTTCAAAGGCTGCCATCGTAAAATCTTTCAATCCACTTAACTCCTACCTAACTTTCTTCTGCCCTAGTCTGAATTTGCTCACACTTGTGATGGCTGCAGCTCCCAGACATTTTAATTCCTTTTATGATCAATGGAGATGAAAGTTGTCAGAGCACATCATCCCATTCTTACTGGGTGCCAGAGGGTGTCCTCTTTGACCAGACACCTGCCCTGCAGATGTTGATGTCTGGTGATGAAGACACTCTGTTCCATGTCTTTACCCCAGCTACAACTCATTACAAGAGGAGTGAATGGGTCTTTTAAAATGTCTACCCAAAAATCACTTAGTAGAGTTGCAGATTTCATCACGCTTTTGTGCCTTTCTTCTTGTAAACCAATTATCCTCTCTTAGTTGTCACAGACTCCAAGGTGTGTCAGTAACAGCTTTTCAGGTTGACATTCATGCTCTAATCATCAATGACTTTCTCAGAAGTCTGGACTGAAGAGTTTGCCTCTTTGAAATATTTTGGAATCCATCCACTTTGGCTTTTCTCTAGACTTTTCATGGCATTGGAAAGCGCATTTGCACGCTTATCCTGCTGGGTTGTTTCCACCTGGAATCACACACCAGTGCTTGTGGGATAGTTCACTTGCCCTAAGAAAGTGTTTGGTAAATTTGGTGAAAATCTACTTAAGAGGTAAGTTATAGCTGATCACAGTTTCAAAATCTCTCTTTTAATGGTTGCTTTTTTTTTTTTAGGAACACAGAGTTTAATTTGAACTGTGTTCAATTAAATGATGCAGAACAGAGTCCTGCTGGTGGTTCACTGAGCAGCTCCAGCAGGTAGGACCTGTCCTTGGCTCCTGTGCAGAAGGGGGCAGCAGGTCAGGAAACAGTTCTTCCACTTTCTCTCCTCCAAGCCACCACATCAGAAATATTCATGCAGGCAGTGAAGCTTTGACAGCCCATCCTTGGGACTGGTTCACCTACCCAAGCCCAGCCCTGAGCAACTGACTGAGTGTGTGCAGGGTTGTACACTGCCATGTGTCATGCTAGGTGAGTATGTAGTTCTGATATATATGTTGCATTCCCAATGGTCCCTTAGTCCTAATCTGTATTTTAAATGTCTTCTTCCTTACTGGTTTGGATACTGGTGTTTCAGGATGTTGGGATTTGGGTTTTTTTAAGTGCCTTTAATAGAAATAAGACTGATGTGCAGATCACTGATAAAATGAGCTGCCTTTAAGTGGGAAAAACTGTGATGTCTGTTTAATCTCAAGTGCTCATATGACTATTAACACTCGAGGCCATCTCTAATTGCTATTTTAATTACGCCAAGAGCTGTAGACAGCAGGGATAGAAACTTGGGTGCAGACAATCTCTTTGTGCTACTCAGATGTGCTCCTACTTGTGGGGTAAGTCAGGAGCAAGGGCCTGACTTAAGCTGGCTGCCCTATATCCCATGTGAATGAAACAGCCTTGGCTCCTTCCTAAAGGCTTTGACACAGCGAGCAGAGATGTGGGATACCTCTAGGGCTACTGGTGACACAAGGGCACTGAGCAGCCTGCGCTTCATGTGGTCTGTTCTTGGTCTTCTCAAGTCAACAGGATCACCAGAGCCCCAGGAGTGCCTGACCTCATTCAGTGCACAAAACACTTCAAGCCATGACCTGTGTTATGCTCTAGAGGTGGTCTGAGAGTTTTATTGGCAGGTGTGTTGCCATAATCTATCAGGGCTTGGTTGTGTTTGCAAGGCTTTATACAAGATGTGTCTTCAGCAGCTTTTTTGGCCTTCACTGCATTCACACATCCCATTTGTTATTTTTCCTGAAAAGGAAACTTGCATTAATCATCTGCTGAGCATTTTATAAGGACTCAGCTGTGGGACACTACAGTTTGCAGAGCAGGGCTGGTGCTGCAGGGATCTGTCACATCAGAGTGGTGTCAGTGTTTCCCACAGCTGCAGCCCTCTCTGCCATTTACAGGAGCAGTGCAGTGCTCTGGCTTTTCTGTGAACTTCCAGGCAGAATCACAAATGCTAAACACTAAAACCCACCCTTTGTGCTATTGACATCTGCAGTGCAAGTTCCCAGCCCACTGAACTCCAAGCCTAAATTTCAGAGTGGCTGGTTAAGTCGAACAGGCATTGAGATGAGTAGATCAGGAGTGGGAGGTAGGAACTCTCTGAGGTGTTTCAAATTGTCCACAGTGGTCCCTCGTGCCTGGGATGGCCCATTCTGCACCACAGAGCTGAGCTGGATCCAGTGTGAGCAGCTCCAGTTGGGTAGCAGGTGTGCAGCAGCCCTGACCTGGTTTGGGAACAACCTCTGCTAACCTCCCCAGGATGCCAAGATAAAGATTGGCCATATGTTCCCACAAACACTTTTGTGCCAAGGGTTCGCCTTCCAAGTGGTTTTCGAGAGAGGCTGCAGTTCTGTAGAAAAAAGTAGCTTGAGATATCCCAGGAAAAGAGAAAAACACTGCTCAGGCACTCTTCATCATGGACAGATAATGTAACATAAAGATATTTAAACATCAGGGGTCATTGAGTTCTGCTTGATTCCTTACTGTGCCATTGAAGAGCATCTGGATGCAAAGGGAGGATAATGAAGCCACAGCTGAAGGTCCCAGTAGTGCTGAATAAACCAAGAGACAAGACATTCTGTTCCTCTGCAGACCTGCTTGAAGTACCATTCTAGGGTTTCAGGGCACTGAGATGTGAGTCCTGAGAGGCTGTTAAAAAGTCCTGGCTGCTGTGGTACAAGTGGGAAGGTGAGTTTGCAGAGACCCATAGTGATGGTTTGGGGGTCTGCTTTTAGAAATCAGTTTTGGATTTTTAGGGCCATCTCTGAAGAGCATTGGTACTTAGACTCCTAAAACCCTGGTACAGAAAGATTCTTGATATCTTTTTTTTCTTCTCTAATAACCCCACTTTGATTTTCATGAGTACTGGTGAAAATTGAATGCCTTACTAGAAGTTAACTCCCCAAAACACCCTGTAGATTGAGATCCAAGCCATACCTAAAAAGGAAAGCATTCCTACCTGTCTTACATGCCTTTGGAAGTGTTAGCTATCATCTGAGCAGTAAAATGTCTTACAGGCACTTGAAAATTGCACATGGGAGAGGACCTATTATTATATCAGTCCCAATTTCTGCATAGCTGAGAGAGATACCAGGCAATGCCTAACTGCAGCTGGAAATACAAGCTACATGATTACAAAGGCAGCTAGACACTTTTCTGCCCACTTTCTGGAAGCAGGGCCATTTTTTCACTCCTGTCATTCATTCTTTCTTATCACATTTCCATCAGTAAAACTCCCAGTCAACTCCTTATCTTCATCTTATAGAGAGAGCTCCATTCTCTGCCTCACCTTTCCTGCGTGAGAAATCTGCAAGCAGCCTGAAGAGATTTTTACAGACTTCCTGCATATTCATGTGGCCAGTCACACCACTCTAAACAATTTTATTATTCTATCTGTGATTTTGTGCTTGCTGAGCACACACAGCTTTTGCTCTGCTCACATCAGCCCTTGGCAGAGTTTGCTGCAGTCCTTTCCCCACAGGAACATCAGCAGTGCCAGTCCCAGCTCCAGAGGTGCAGGGACCTGAAGCTGTGGCTGAGCTGCTGGCATTGGTGTGCTCATGCTTCTTCATACCCAGCCTGCTTGAAAATGGCTCTGGTGACTCATTTCTCAAGTGGTCATTTTTATTTAGCAATCCCAGTCATCCTGAAAGGGAAAACTGCCTTCAAGGCTCTGGAGTTGCAGAAATCTCCCCCTTTGCTCCCTGTGCTCTGGTGGAGGGAGGATGAGTGCCTGGTGGGAAGGAGGGGGCAGCTGTGCTGCTTGGGGTGCCTTGGTGACCCTCTCAGGCCTCTTCTGCTGGAGGGGAGCTGGGAGGCTGTGGCAGAGGGATGAAGGGCACTCCTGCCTGATGGACTGACCAGCAGGGTAGTCACAAGCCTTGGCAAAGGATATTTCTGAGTTGTGTGTTTCTCCGTTGGTGGAACAATTGGGCATGCTATTCATAACCTGCAGGTTCTGGCCTCACCTTCCACCAAAGCCAGGCAGAGGACAGGGAAAGAGCTCTGAGTTAAGCACTTGTTCAAAACTAAGCCAGAAGATGACCTTGGTTTGAGATCCAGAAAGGAAGCAGGAGCCAGCATTGTCTCTTGGAGCATCTTTGCTGGACCTGAGGTTTCATTCATGTGCTCTGGACACATCAGTGCACCACAACCCCTCCACAAACAGATAATTCAAGCTTCTTTTAGCCAAAGAGCAGTGCTGGATGCGTCAAACTGAGCTAAAAGCCAGCATTGGGTATCACATGGGCCCTGACATGCAGAGTGTGCTTTTTAAATTTTAGGTTTGTGTCCCTCTTGGCCCCTGGCACTATACTTTGAGGTGCAATGGAGACCTGGAATCAAAATTGCTGAAAGTCCACATAAATCTGTAGATTTTGTATCTGCAGTCTCAACTGTGGACTCAAGTACCTGATCTGAAGGTGTCTGTAAATGCATCTGAACAGCTCCAGGCAAGGTAAAATAACCCTGTTTCGCTCTTGTATGGAGGCATTGTATGCTGTCAGCTTAAATGTTTCCTGCTGAGCTGGCCACACTCTCTGAAGAGAACCAAGTAGAACTGGAGAAGGTCCAGGAACTGGTAATGGCTGTGGAAGAACAAAGGCCTTCTCCAAAGGCCCTCTCAGGGGTTATGGTTTGGCCAGCCAAGAGATAATTTTGACTCATTGCTGCTTTACACAAAGCAAGAACCAGTAGCATCAAAATGATTGGGCTGCAGCAGTTTTAACCCAGAATATGGGTCAGCTGAAGTCGCTTGACCCTCTTGGCACAGGCTGTTGAAAAAACAAAGGTGGATTCAGAAAGGTCTTTGGCAAATGTTGAGGTCAGTACATGGTGGCAACCAAAAAAATAGGGGTTCAGATGCCACATCCTGCTCGAGCTGTTGCTGTTCTCCTGGTTTGGCCAGGAATTGCATTCTCTTCTTGTGCAAGTCACAAGGTGCTGGGCTCTGAATGGATCTTTGCTCTGACTAATGTTCAGTCTCTAACCCTTGGAGTTTACCTGGCAGCAAGTCCCAATGATGTGATTTAAAATTAAGTGCCAGCACTTGTCAGGGATGTGACTTTTGTTTGGATTGTCCTGGTTACTGTAATTTTTCTTCTGTATATTGAGTTATACACCCTGGTATTGTTTCTGCAGTAAAACAGTCACACCCTGCTAGCATTTTTGTGGGCCACAGATCTTCTATTTCCTTTCTTCTTGCTCATTTTAGGTCATGAGACTAAGCAGTGACAGCTGGGGATTAAAAGAGCAAATTGTGAATTTTATTTTTGCGTATGCAGAAGGAGAACTTCAGCAAAGTTTCAGTTTCAGAAAGTACTGACCTTCAAACCCTTTTCAAGATTAGGTCAGTCCAGATAGCTCAGAACAGAAGGGTCCAAAATCAATCACTTGAAAACTGGTGCTAAAGTCATCAGAAATAAATCAACTCCCACATAAAAACTGCAGGTAATTATTACCTCTGTAAGTATGTGATTCACAAGTTTGTTTTAATCATTATGCAAATGAAAGGTAAGCCCTCACTCACAGTGTGATAGATTTGATGGCATTTATCCTCTATAACAGAATGGATTCATTAAAGTTTCCTGTTATATGGCAGTCAGCAGAGGCCTGATTTAGCCTCTGTGATGAAAAAACTCAGGGCATGAACAGAGTGTTTCTTGGTGTGGATGATGATGCTGGTGCACAATTTGTATTTATAAGTGTTATTCTAATTGGAGAGAAGCAAAATACAGAAACTTATCCTAAGCTTTACAACTTTCCTGCTTAAGATCACAAAATCACAGAATGGTGTGAATGGGAAGGGACCTTAGAGACCATCTCATTCCAACTCCCTGCCATGGGCAGGGACACCTCCCACTAGACCAGGTTGCTCAGAGCCCCGTCCAGCCTGGCCTTGAACACTTCCAGGGATGGGAAGGTCAGAATACATGGATGCTCTGTCAGTGCCCTGTCCTGAAGGGCTGTGAATGCTCCCTGGAGGTATTGACACCAGTGAGCTCTGCAAGCCTAAATCAGACACCTAAGATGAGACCTTGATTTCCTTGTAGGAAGGGCTTTCAAGTCCTTCAAGGTCCTTGGTGAGTGTGTCCCTCCACTGCAGGAGAGATTTTCCTTCCCTGCACATCCATGTGACGTCTGGCAGAGCAGCCTGGAGCCTCCTCAAGTGCTGCCGAACGTGTCTGGATGCTCCCCCACAGCTGAAACCCCAGACTGGAGGGGAGCACAGGCAATGCCTCCCAGGGGAGCTGCAGGTGCTGTAACACCATTCCCTGCACAGACTGGACAATTCCCTGCACAGACTGGACAATCCCATTCCCAGCCCTGGGCTGGTGCAGCTCCATCCCGGCAGCGCTCACAGCTCTCCGCTCGATTCTCTGTGCGCTGTTTGTTGAGCGAGGAACTCTTTTGTTGCTCTATCAAAGCCTTGCTGACATAGCCTGCAGCTATGAGCAAATGTTGTGTGGCTGCAAGCAGAGCGTTGGAGAGACAGGAAGCGTGTTCAATATTGATAAAGAGCAGAACGGGGGCTTGTTTAAACTGTGCACAGACAACTTTTCCATAATTAAGGGAGCGGCAGACGCGATCCCGTGCCTGCAAATGAAATGACTAACAAAAGCAAGAGACACTCAGGACATGCAGCCTGGCACACACCTGTGAGCAGAAGTGATGGTTAAAGGGACCTGAGATGGTTCCCAAAGACTGGCTGCACATGCCTGTCATTCCTTTTTTCCAGCATGGCTGTATGGAAAACTTGTTCTGTGTTCTCAGCAATTTGAGTGTGCCATGAGCCCAACCTGGGAGTGAAGCTCCCTTGATTGAGGCCCTGTACCCTTCTGAGTGTCCCTCTTCATGCTGGAATGATTCAACCTGCAAAAGGAGCAGGTGGAGTAAGGGGTCAAATAGACCTATTTGCTTGGTCCTGTTCACAGGGGTTATAATGTGATTGTTTCCTTCCTATCTGCAGCTTTATCCTATGTTTGTTCTTGGGAATATGTGCCACCCTTGTGCCTCAATACTTAAAAAATAGAAACTTCTGCAAGGCAGCAAAAAAAAGGATTGGGACAACTGCTGGGAGAGGTAGTTTGGATGTTGTTGGAGTTGAGTGTGGGTTTTACTTCCAATACTTGTGGGTGCCTGATGCACGTGGGTTACAATTGCAGCATGTGGGCACTGGCACAGGTTGCCCCGAGAGGTTGTGGATGCCCCATCCCTGGAAATGTTCAAGGTCAGGTTGGATGGAGCTTTGTGCAGCCTGGTTTAGTAGAAATTGTTCCTGCCTGTGGCAGGGGGGTTGGAACTAAATGACCTTTATGGTCCCTTACAACCCAAACCATTCTGATTCTGTGATTCTGTGATTCTGTGATTCTATGATCCTATGATTCTGTGATGCTATGATTCTATGATTCTGTGATTCTATGATTCTGAGATTCTGTTCTATGATTCTATGATTAGAAATGTGCCCACCTCCGAGTCATCCTCTTCCAGATGCCACTTGCCCTGCGTTCCCTTTTTCCTAAGTTTTGGGTGCCTTAAAGCAGAAACTTTCAGAAGAATCTCCAGACCCTCTTAACCACACCAGGCTGTTTTGAGTCACAATCCCCTGGTCCCAGCAATGCTGATGAACAGTTGTCACATCCTCATGTCCCGGTGGAATCCATGGAGGTTTTGCTTCCATGTTCTCCTGGTCACAGAGGGTTCAAGGCTGCTGATCTTCTCACAGCCTTTGCTCTGCAGGCTCATCCAGCACTGTCTGAAGTGGGCACAGGCATCCAGGCCTATGCCAATGTTGCAATTTAGCAGCTGGCACATTTAAATATTTGCAAGTGGGATCAATCTTTTTTTAATCATTTATGTTTAATTATTGTTTCCAGATAGATCTCTTGGTGTTTTGTTGCTAGCAAGTTCCTAAAGAACACTTTTTAAGCTCGAGATGAAAAGCCTAATATAACCCAGCAAGAGAGAGCTTCACTTAGGGGACTTCTCCCATGCTTGGAGCTCTTGGGAAGGTCAGGGGTTGAATTCCCTGGAATATTTTTGTTGGAAGATATCTGGTCTGACTTCTGCTTACAGCTGGGCCATCCTCAAAGGAGGCTGAGGTTGCTCAATCCTTGCCCAGTAAAATTTTGGTTAATTCCAAAGAAGATTTCAGAACCCTAGCTCCAGCAGCAGTTGGTCCCCAGGCTGTACTGCTGTCCAGGGTTATCCCATCCCAGCTGCAGGACTTGGTGTTTGCTGTGTTGAGCTCCACAAGGTTGCCATCAGCCTTTTTCTCCAGCCTGCCCAGGCCCTTCTGAATAAATGTGTTTTTATCACAAGTGTTGTATTTGCTCGTGGTGCAAACACATCCAGAGGCTTTACAGGTCCCCCCACACACACCCACACTTTGCAGGGAGGCAGACATGGAGCAGGATCCCTGCTCTCACCCCATGGGCTGTGCAAGGTGGCATTTTCTTTATGGCTGAATTTGGATATCAATGCATTCAGTTTTAACACACATTACCACATCAGCATCCATCCACTGAGAAATGAAAAATTATGGATGACAATCCCCCCTTCACTATTCAGAGCATGAAGGAAGATGATGCTGGTAATTGGGTGTTTGCTGTCTGAAGGAGGAAGTTTGTAATCCATTGCTATTGCTGACATGATGCCTCTGTAAACCCCCAAGCCACAATTTATCTCAGCCATTTAATATCTGTGTGGAGAGACAGAATGGCATATTCAGGATGAGCCATTATGATCTGTCTGTTTGGGAATACAGAGTGTTTTATAATCTTCTGTGGGTATTTTTTTTACTTTAAATGAAGTAAATTAATGGCTAAATTCTGCAGAGAAATGATGCCTGATGGGAAGCACCATTTGAAGGACAGTGCTACATGAAAGCTGAAATTGTATTTCTCTTTCAGCATGATATCTGTTTTCTTTTAATCACAGGAATGAAGGACTAGAGTTTCAGCCTTAACTGTTAATTTCCTGTCTATTGTCTATTCAAACAAGATCCTGCTGTATCATTTCTACCAAATACATTCAGAAACAGGGCTGGAACCTGGGCCTGCCCTTCTCTGAGGGCTGCTAATTCCTGCAATCTGGGCCACCCTTTCCATGCAGTGCAAGGTCTAGAACAGCCTGCTGAGTACTGAGAAAATATGGCTGAAGCATCGAGGAAAGGGCAATAGAGAATAAAAATGGGCAAGAGAGAATAAAAATGGTTGATAGAACCATGCTAAAATTCAGCTGTGAGAAAGGAGATAGAATCACAGGATGGTTTGGGTTGGAAGGAACCTTAAAGCCCATCTTATTCCAACTCCCTGCCATGGGCAGGGACTCCTTCCACCAGACCTGGCTGCTCCAAGCCCATCCAACCTGGAGTTGAACACTTCCAGGGATGGGGAATCCAGAATTCTCTCTGCCCAAACACATTTACCAAGTGGCTTGAGGAGAGGACACAACTGAGGGGCAGCTTGGACTGCGCCAGCAGTGCAGGGCCAGTGCAGAACCCTGGGCACAATCACTGCAATGAGTATTCTGGCACAGCTCCCACACAGGCTGCATTCAAAGGGGAATTGCGTGAGATTGTTTGAAAAAGGGTATTTATAGTAGCCAGAGGGTGCCCAAGGCTAGCCCAGCATTCTGCTCTTGTGCCAGACAAAAATATTCAGGGCAAATGTTTAAAAATGAAAATAAAATAAAAATTAAAGCTGCTACCTATTTTTTATTTCTCATTGAAAGTTCTGCTGCCTTGTGGTTAGTAGGTATTTTAGAAAACTTTAGCTGAAAGAAGTACTGGTTTCGGTCTGACATACCCACATGTACTCTTATGAATCATGGGGAACTTCTAGGAGCATAATGTTTTTTCAAGATCAGCTAAATATATGTACAACGACTGATGCAATTTTTTTTTCTTTTTAAGCTTACAATTCTGGGAAAAAAAAAGAACAGTGATCTTATAGGAATCCAAATCTGTGATGCTGAAGCTCTTGAATTATTCATATGATCTTATTCATTGGACTGTGATTATTTCTGATGCTTCAAACTCCTGGATAGCTTTTGATGCCTGTATTATTTCTATGTAAATCCCAGCCATTAGCTGGTTTTATCAATAAGGTTCAGATTGAATCATGCCTACCCTGCAAATTAATGCAGGCTTAGACAAATGCAAAGGAAGATTCAAACTATCACATCACAGACTGTTAGACGTGGGTTTGGAACAAAAACATGTATATGTTATTTCAAGCTTTAGAAGGTGGTAACTGAAAATATTAGCACGTATGGGGACATTTAGCAGATTGGTACACATGGAAGAGCAAGCCAAGCTGCAGGCTTGGAAGGCTTTTAGGATGTATAGATAGACTGGGTTCTGCCACGGGCTCAGTCCTTCGCTGTTTCCATCCTGGAGACCAGGAGATGTTAGACTGGCTATTGACTTATTGTCATCAAAGATAATTAAACCACCACAATTGTTTTCAAACAGACTTAAAGATCAGATTTAAGCTCATAAAAGCAGGAAGACCAGGCTGGGGCTGGAACAGCCTCTCTAATTCCCAGTGATGTGCCTTTGGGCTGTGTTTAGCACAAATGCCATTGATTGGAGCCTGCCCAGTGCAGGGCCACACTGGGAATGGTGTGGCCCTCTGAGTGCTCAGTTCTCCTGCCCTTCTGCAGGAGACTGCCTCTAATATAATTTCATTTCATTATTGCAGTGCTAATTTCTCTCAGATTGCTATTTCTTTTAATTGTCCTTTCTCTTCTCAGCAAAGGAGGGGAAAAGATACGATCAGCTTTAATGGATGGGAATTCTTCTTGGTGGAGCATGGTCAGTGCAGTGACTGATTCAAGCCTGCAGACACCCAAAGTTCTACCTGCAAGCCTGGTTTATCAATTTGTTCCTCTAAAGCAGTGATGAAACTGTTTCAATAATAAAAAAACTGGTTTACTAATAAAAGCTTACATCTCTCTGGCCCTGTGAAGTGTGAGAGATGCTGTTATGGAAAGTAAAGGAAATCTAATTTCCCCTGGTATTGACCCATCAAGAATAAGCAGTCTCAAGAATAAGCAGTAGAAAATTTTAAAGGAAAGCTGGTGGAGCAGAGTCCAGTCTGAACTGACAGGAAGGGCAGTTTGCCCTGTGAAAATAGAGGACAATATCAAGATCCAGGCAGAAATCTGGTCTCTAACATAGAGAATATGCTTGGATCCATTCTGCAGAGACAGGTTACACCTACCAGAACCAGAGACATCCTGAAAACGTATCCTCCTCCTTCTCCCTCATCTCAGTCCATCTACTTATCTTTTAATCAGATATTTAAATCTCCTCATTAATTTTTCAGCACACTCCTTCCCCAGCTGGACCAAGAGCTGCTGTGGGGAGTGAGCAGTAAAGAGATTAATAAGTTTATGAAATTTGGGTGGAGTGGGGATCCCTCACTCCACCAAGCTGATCCCACAGGCTGGGCTGGATGCCAATACTATAACAAGCAGCTCTCCTACAGGCTCCCTGCAGCGTCACCCTGCATTGTACAGGACTGCACTGGTGACAAGAACATTTAAAAAGGGGGTGGGATTGGGGAAGCTGCTTCCAAGTAATTGCTTGCATTATTTTTCAGGGGTTTAACAATATTCCACAGGCAAATACCCCACAGTTTGTGGAAGATGGGGCTTCAGCTATCTCAGGTTAATTTAGAATTTATACCTGAGTCCCAACTGACTAAGTTATCCAGAGATGACTGAGTAAAGGGAGTCACCATCTCTTCTGGCTGGACTTTGTTCAAGAGAAGACAATTTGCTGTCTTTATTCTGGGGAAGAGTCAGTGGATTCAGTGGTGGGAAGGAGGAACAGGGGCCTAGCCCAATTCTTCCCTTCACATTCTCCCATGGTCAGCTCTCCCTGGAAGGTCTCAGGTTTGTTGTCTTCCTAACATCTGGTCCTTCTTGTCATCCCCTTCCAGGAAACATGCAGGTGCAGTCTGATGCTGCTGGACCACACAGAAGACAGGGGCAGGGAATGCAAAATATCACCTTACATTCTCCTGCTGTGGACTGACTGACTGGACTTGTCTCACCCTGTGCACTTTTTTTTTCTGCTTGCTGCTGCTTGGAAATGGATTCTGCATTTCTTTGGTCCAGCAGGGAAAATTCTTGGCTGCAAAGATGAATCTCACAATCCAGTCTGTAGGTCAGCAAACCCTGGCCAGCTTCCAGGCACTGGATCTTTCTGATGTGGGGATTTTCCATCGAGGGTATTCTGCTGCCTCTTCAAAAGTCGAGGGAATTGCACTTGAAGAGTGGCTCTCTGCTGATAATCCACCCTGAAAGCCAGAGGTAAAAAAGAAGCATGTGGGGCTGAACACAGGGGCTGCTCCCAAGCCCTGCAGAAGGCTGGGGACAGAGGTCAGCCCCTAGATGCCTTCCCAGAAATTACTGGACATTGGTGTTTTGGGGCTCGTCTGTCCAGTCAAAAGGGCAGCTGTTGCCTATATTTCCACAGGCCAGAGACTAAAATGTCTGACTGCAAAGAAAACCAAAAAAAAAAAAAAAAAAAGAGAGAGAGATGTTTTTCAGCATATTGAAAGGCTGATGCTGTTTGGCTCTTCATAACTTAACTTATTGTTTTACAGGCATCTGAAACACCCCTACCACTGTTTCCCCCTCTCTCTCAAATTTCATAAGCCTTGTGTTATAAGGCCTGGAACAGGCATCCACCTCCTGCAGTGCTGAGGGCACTCAAAGAGCTCTCCCCACGTGTGTGCAGGATGTTGCTGGAGTTCCCTCCATGCCACAGTCAGCTCTTCTGGCAGGCACCATCTCCATGAGCATCAGCTGCTGCACACTGTGCCCAGCCCCTGGTGGCACCCAAAATCCCCTTTCCCACCAGCCCAAAGGGTCTCTCTCAGCAGCATCAGGAGGGGACATGAGCACATGTAAACAAACAGGGTGAATGCCCCGTGCAGAGGGGAGTATGCAGAACAGCCAGAGGGTTGTTGTGCATCTGGGATTTGTCTTTCTAGGAATGAAACCTCAATGAGGAGCTGCAAAGATCATTGTGAAGATGACAAACCTCTTTCACTTTCCAGCCATGGCAGCAGGTCTGGGATGGGAAGGGTGGTATGGAGTAAGTAGTGTAGAAGGAGTTGGTGTCAGTGCTGTTTTCCAGGATTCTAGGTCTTGCTGGATTATTTTTAACTACTGGGGGATGCTGGTCCAAACACACAGTTTTTCAAATATTTGCTTCTGGGTGGTGGTTAAATGTTTGCAAGCCAGAGGCTGATTTGGACTAATTGCCATGTTTTCTGAAGTTATTCCATTTGGGGTTAAATGCCCCATCAGGGGAAGCTGCATCTTGAAGCAAATGCTTAAAATCTAATGTGCTACTGGTGAATGGCACCTCAAAAGAGACCCAGATGAGCTCCCTTTGTGTTCTGGGGCACAGACAAGTGCTTTTTTGTCAATAAATCCTAAGAAGTTCAAAGTTAAAACTTCTGTTTTGTCCACAGAAGAAATTGAAAGCTGTTGATGCAAAAGGGCACTGAGAGTGTGCTGAAATATGGTGCCACTGCTCAAGGAGGGGTGGCATGCTTTCTGTATTGGTTGAACTATTGAGAATATTGCTTTGTTTTTTGGGTCATCAGAGGAACAGAGCTTCAGGACTGAGAGACTATGGCTTACATAGTCAAGGATCAAAAATTTCTCATTATTTTAGATGGTGACAGTCACAAAGCCTTCTGAAACTCTCACACTACATGAGAACATGCTGGTAAATTCTCCTTTCTCATAAAGCTTTCCCCCCCAACTACTGTTTTGTCCTACTTGGCAGCTGAGGTGCCACACTTTGTCCCTCTCTATATATCCAGCTTTACTGGTCATTAAATGGTGGGGGACTATAATACTTGCTGGATGATTTCTAGGTTTATTTTTCTTTAATTGCCTAGGGACTTCTGTGTCAGAAGAGGAAGGTGGGAGAGATCATGATAAAAGCAGTGGGTTTCAAGAAGACAGATATGAATGAACTCAAATTTGTTACATAAGAACTCCTAAGAGGTGGCACTAATAGAGGATAAAGTTGTCAGTTTTTCAGAGTAAGCTGAGGGCTGAATTCAGACTGTCCAAATGCAAGAATAGGAAAATCAGTAGGTGCCAAGATGGGGAGATGATGAAGGGTTTTTCTGTAACTTCAACACCAGACAGAAACACACAGAAAAAAAGAAGAGGTCAAATTTCTAAGAATAAATCTGAAAAAAACAGTACAAGTATTCAGGGATGAAACCAGAAAGGCCAAGGCACAAAATGAGACCTCAAAGATAACCAGAAATAATTCTGTAAGATCCATTAATAGAATGAGGAAGATCAAAGGGAGGATTGGTCTGCTACTCAATGGAGAATGAAAGCTGTCTGCAGATAATTACAATAAGCTTGAAGAATATTGGAGAAGGAGAAAAATTATTTTTTCCCAAAGTACTTGGGAATTACAGTCCAGTCAGATTAAGAGTTCTAGAAGAAAATAAAATCGACCATAACAAATTGTCTGTAACATTTGCAAAAATAGTTGGAAGACAAGTAGCAGTCAATAAGGGTTGGTAAAAAATAAGTTGTGTTAAATTATTTTAATTTCCCTTACTGTGAAAAAAAACCTTGTGGGTTGGTTTGGGGAGGCACAAAGGTCACATAGCTTGGTTTGGAAAAAAAAATTTAAGGTTTGCTTGGTAAGTTCATGACAGGCATAAAACTGAGAAGGACTGCAAGCACATTGGAGGGATGGGTTATATTTGTGTGATGTATGATACAAATTTCTGAAGAAACAGGGCTAAATTTAATGAAGGACAAGTGAAAATTATTCTTAAATGGACACATTTTGCTAAGCAAATAGACTGGGAAAGAAGTGGCTAAGAAACAATTCTCCAGAAAATTATCTTTTGTTATAACTGATCAAAAATCACCTGTGAGTAGGCAATGGCTTGGTGCTGTGAGAATGACAAACATTCCACCACCAGGTCCTGACAGGAGAGCTCTCTGCTCTGCTCAGCATGGGAATCCTATGGCCAACTCTCATTAATGAATTTCTAAGGGAATTGTGAATGTACAGGGCAGAGTTTAATGTCCTCTTCTGATAAAGATTGTGAGGGGTTTGCCTATTTTATATTTTTAATCTCTGCTCTGTGAGTAAAGGTTGAAAGACCTGGGGTTACAGAGTGTCACAAAAAGAGCCATTTCAAAGAGGACAGGAAGGTTTTGTGTTTTCATGATGGTCAGGACAAATAGCAGTGTTTGTAAAATAACATATGGGACATTTGAATTGAGTGTTAGGAAAAGTTCTTGAAGGACAAGGGCAGTAAACCTGTGGAATAGGTTTCTTGGAGAGATTGTGAAGTTCCTATGATTGTAGGGTCACTGGGAACAGACTGGGCAAATGTATGCCAGGAATGACATATTCTGATACTGCCTTCAAGCAAAGGCATCTTTCATTCTTTCCAGGGCTATTGTTTGATAACTCTGTCCAAATCTAGGGATGTAAGTGATTTACTGAGAGAAATTCTCCTGGCTCTGTCATTATTTCCATCCTTAGACAGTACTGCTTTGCATAATTCAGTTCATTTATTGCTGTTCTCTTATGTGTAATTAAACACCTGAGGTGAGCAGGGAGAGGGCAGTTGTGAGACACTGCTATGGGAGGACTTGGCTCCAAGTGATCAAAGATGCCATCATTTGGATGGTAGACATTCTGTTAAGGCAACATGATGCTGCTCATCACTCTTACTTGCTGCTCCCTTCTCTAAATATGTTGTCTTTATCTGAGAGAGCCTGGGGAACTGTAAATCTTTGAAGAAATTCTCCATATGCTGGTGATTTTCAGGGAACTCTGCCATACATAATTTCTGATAGCAATGTTTGAACAGGGAATTAATTTACTTTGAGTCCTTGGTTATTCTGTCTTGCAGTAAGAAGAGTATTGGCACCAGGCTGGAAGTTAAACAAGGTGCTAGTTTCCCTTTTCTCTCTTTGATCTTCACATTCACAGTAATGCTGCTGGAGCCAGGAAGCAACATAGGATAGGATGTTCAGTGATCACAAAAAATTAGTTTTGTGTAGATGAAGTGATCTTTTTATTCCAGGAGCTTTAAGTGAGACCATGTTTTGTATAACTCCTGTTAACATGGCAACATAGGAGCATGGATCCATCTACGAGGGGAGGCTTTAATAACACACTGGTAAATAACCCCACACATTTCTGTCTGTGAAACAGGAGACTTAGGGCAGATGAAAGGATCAGACAAGGGTATTGCAGATTGCTAAACAGCCTCATAAAGAGGGGAGGGATGACATAATCAAAATCATGACACTTGAAAAGATTTAGATTCATGGAAGTCCAGTTCAAAATAATCAAATTGTAACAGATCACAACCCTGGCCATTGACTATCACCCAGTGAATCCTTTCTCCACAACTTCTGTTTCAGCTCTGTCCAATATCTGTCTTCACTAGGCAGAGTTTACCATCACCGGGAAGCTTGTTCCAGCTGTTTGAAGACACGTGTTTATAGTGATGGTAATTATTTTGATTTGCCTTGTCTTCAGTTTCTAAGCAGTGAATCTTTCTTTCCCCCTTTTGTTTCTCTTTTTTTTAAGCAAATGGCTCAGTTAAATTCTATGCTCACCTTTTCCTTAGGTGATTCAGAATACTGCAGAAATAAATATTTTCTGGGCTCCTCTTAAGAGAAGCTCCACAGTCTCTGAAGTGGGAATATAGTGTCACATCTCAATCTGTCAGACTTGATTTAGCTTCAAGCACTCAGGGTAGCAGCTGAAATACAACCACATGTAGATCACCCATAGGTATTACCCACATCTGGAATTTAAACACATGAAGCAAAGTTCATTCAAAGGCAGGGGATGTCAGTTTTTTGCCATAATTTGGCAAGTAATGTGGCCAATTATATTCAGCAAGAATTACAGCGCCTTTAAAGACAATCCAGCCCATAGATTGCTTTCAAAGGCAGTGCAGATTTTGTAAGCAGTGCTCCAAAATAGATCAGAGTAACCTCTTAGCTATGTTAGAAAATATTTAGATATCATTTTAAAGGAGCTGCCGAATTTGGCTATTCAATAAATGTATAAATCCATGTGATCTGTCTTCGCCCATCTGGAGACTGCAATGTTAATGAGTTAACTGCTGAACACAGTCTCTGTAGAGTCACTTGGATAATTTGAAGCAGCGTCGTTTCACACTAAGGATAAATACAGCTTTGTATAAAATGAGTTCTTGTCCCAGCAATAATTGCATGTGAGCTGCATAAGATGGTCTTGAATCACCCCATCAGACCTATTCCCACAGCAGTAAGTGATGCAGGCATCCATAAAGGGGCAGTGCATCCACTGGTAGATTCACTAATTTTGTGGGGGAGTTGGCACATGGAATCAATTTGCTTTAGCAGTCAGAGACTCTTTTTATGGCTGAGAAAGCAGTTAGTGGAAAAGGAAAATGTACACAATTTATATTGCACTTCCATGTTTAGGGTACCAGCAAAGCACATTTCCCAGCACAGCCAAGGTAATCTGTGGTTATTTTTATATCATTGTCAATGACAACTCTTCACAAGAAATAATTTTTTCCTGTTGAAATGAACTGTTTCATACTGTGGCTCCCATTATTCATGCTTGTAGCAGGTCTGTTTTTATAATTCTCAAGATTTATTCAGATTCACCAAGGATTAATCTGACCAAAACCAGAAATCTGCACTCCTGATGCTGTTTGGCTAGCCCTCACTATCAAACAAAATAAGGGTACTTTAGAGGTTGAGGTATCTCATCTGTGTGTGGATAACCAAGGAAAAAATTAAATTTTGAGTTTTTAAGCAATATATTTAGAAACTAATAATTTTATGATAGTGCTATTAAGAAAATCTCTGAATTAAGAAATGACCTAACTGATTAATCATCAGCTGGCATTTAAATCTGATCAGGTGAATTGGGTTATTCCAGTTAATCTGCAATGAATAACACCTGTGCATCAAAATTCTTGGATGGAGGAGTCCTGTATTAAGGGAATTTGATACAGCAGGATCTGGCAGCTCAGACAAAAGTAAACTCTTCCCAGAAAACAGGGAAAAACTGGAAGATCTGACTTGGTAGAAGAGATCTTTGCTCTACGATAAAGTCAAATATATTCTGGGGATGAGATCTGGCATTAGAACTTCCAAGGTAAGATCAGATAAATTGCCACTTCTCAGTCTAATCAGCGTTGTTCAGCTGGATGAATCTCTGTCCTGACACCATCCTGGACAACTGGGGAGCAAGAAGATTTCTCCTGCATATTGCTTCTCATTCCCTTTTAATTATTAACAGTTACAAAAATTAAAGGAGGAAATATCTCACCTACAAGAATTAGGGTTGGAAGAATCTGTTCTTCAAGGTAAACATCTTAAAATACCTTGAGAAGTCAATGAAGAGGAAACACAAATGGGGACTAATGCTCTCCCAGGTTGGAATCTCTCCAGAAAACTTGAAATCAAAGCTTATTACCAGTCAGGGTATGTTATGGCAAAATGCAGCTAATAAGTGAACGAGACAACCAATGCATTTTGTGTGACAGCACCAGTGGAGGCCTTTGCATCTGTCTTAAGAAAGTTCAGTTGAGTTTGGATTGAGCATTTAAATGACAGGCAAACCTGTGTGAAACATTTCCATGAACTGACAGAATAACCCTTTTGTCTCCAGCTAAAAAACGCCCCTCACTGAGCCAAAAGTGAATTAAGCAAAACCATTTTCCGTCAAAAGTAACCATGACGCAAATGGTTTTATCTGCTTGTAACCAAGGCAAGAAAACATTAACCAGCTGGTCCCCATTCAGAGGCATCTGTAACCATCTGGAGGGAGCCCCCGACTGCAGAGCAGAGGCTCAGTGTGGGACTGAGCATGGCTCAGTTTGCGCCTGCCAGAATCAACACTCAGTGACTGGAACGTGTTCAGAACCTCCTTGTAACAATTCTCCAAATGGCCTTTACCAGGCATTAACGTGGCCTTGTTTCCCTGAGCCATATGGGAGTTGTGTGGTTCTGGCTGGCAGAGGCTGGCCTTGGGTGGTCCTGCGACGCTGGTGGTCTTGGCACGTGGATTTCAGTCCTGGGAAGAGCTGATCCTGAGATCCATTTGGCTGAGGTTGGGTGATTGCTGACATCAAGGGGTCGGAAATGAGAGGATTGACTGTGTGTATTTGTACTTGTCCACTTCCACGCCCTCATATTCTCATTTCTGATATTTCAGGGTAGGCCTGTGGTTAATTACAAGTGGATCCTGTTATCTCTGAGTTCATGAGGATGCTGAAGGCGTGTTACTTTGGCTTTACTGCTTGGTAAAGGTTTTCTTGTTTCTTTTTGGATATGGGTTTTGTTCAACAAACTAGTTAAAATGGGAATTAGACATTAGCAGACATGGTGAAGGTGACCCAAATGTGTCAAATGATTCAGTTCCAGTACTGTTTGAGATCTGCCTGCTGTCTCATGTGAGTGCAAGGAGCCTTGGAGATGCTCTGGTTACCATCAAGCACTCAAAGGGCTTTAAATTCATCTCCCCATCACAGAGAAGCCCAGGAAATATTGACTTCTGCAGTATTACAAATCACCTAAGGAAAAGGTCAGCACAGAATTTAACCAAACCATTTGCTTTAAAAATAAAAATAATAATAAAATGAAAAGAAGAAGGAAATAAAGATTTATTAAAGATAAATCAGAAAATATAGATCAGAAAAGGAGTATTGAAACACAAGTGCTGGAGCCTTCGTTGCTTGGAAATCCACCATCTTACCATTTATCCTATGGTCTTGTACCTTTAATTAAACTGTGAATAGAAAAAAGGCGATAAAAAGCACAACTTACTTTATAGCATCTTAGAATGGCTTGGGTTGGAAGGGACCTTAAAGATCATCTTATTCCAACCCCCTGCCATGGGCCAGGACAACTTTCACTGGACCAGGTCACTCAGAGCTCCATCCAACCTGGCCTTAAACACTTCCAGAGGTGAGATGTCCACAGCTTCTCTATTTATCTTCTGCTAACTCCACTCTGATTTTAATGAAGAATGTTGAAAAGATTATACATGAAATAACCAGAGAATGGTACAATACAGTTTTATTCGAGAACAAAACCCTGTGCTTAGGTCACTCTTCTACGAAAGAACTGTATGAACCATAAATTGCAGGGTTTTAATAATTAAATATCCTGTGTACCTCCATTCACATTCAATTATTCAAGACTTCTGTATGAAGGGCTGCATAGAAGTTTGCTAAATTAATGTTCTTTTCATTGTGCCATGGAGTTTAAACAGCAAAATGATTGACCCTAAACTATTTGTTTCTTTTTGGATTTTTGAGTCATAAACTTGAGCTTTCTCTGCTTTTGCACCAGTTTGAAATAATATAGTCCAATTTATCTGTTGCTTATAAGGGCTTTTGTAAAGCTGGACACACTTTGTAAGCACTGGACCTCTTACAAAAATTTGCAAAAATCGTGCTGCAACCTGTAATCATAGAAGAATTCATATTAGAGTAGGGTTAATAATGCACGTAATTCTAATATACAATTTTCTTTAGGCTTTCCTAATTATAAAAAAATTACAGATAACATCAACAGTGTGATTCTGAAATGCCTCTCATTTATTATGTAGCCCTCTTAATCAATGCTCTGTCACTGGAAATCAAGTCAGAATGTTATTATGGTCTCTCCTTCTGGATTTAATTACAGCAGTAACTCATGGCTCAAAGTCTGAGCAAACACACCGTGCAGTTTATAGCTTTGAAGAACAGCCATTAATCCTGCCATCTACCACCCTGTGCAAGCCAATGAAAGCATTTTAAAAAACTTATGCCTGAAGATAAACACACACTTGCACATGGGCTTAAGGTGGGGGAGTAGAGAGCCCAGCCTCTGTGTCAGTTCTGCACATACACAGTTGAGCATCCTTTCCTGGGAAATGATCTCACCGAGAACAGATCTGTGAACTTTTTACTACCCAGACTCAACTTGCACCCTTAACATTTGTAACAATGATTACAGGACGTCAGCTCCTGTCTGATGGCAGCCTGGAATCAGGACAGGGCTTTGGGTGGGGTGCATCAAGCACAGCATCACGAGACAGTGAAGAGGAGAGGATTGTTCTGCTATGCTCTGCACTGGGGTGGTCTCCTCTCAAATGCTGGGGGCAGCTTTGGGTGCCACAATGTAAAAAAAAATTGAATTATTCGAGAGTGTCCAAAGGAAGGCAACAAAGATGGGGAAGGGCCTTGAGGAGAAGCCGTGTGAGGAGAGGCTGAGGGCACTGGGTCTGTTCAGCCTGGAGAAGAGGAGGCTGAGGGGAGACCTCACTGCAGTTACAAATTCCTCAGGAGGGGAAGAGGAGGGGCAGGCACTGATCTCTGCTCTGTGGTGACAGTGACAGGACCCCAGGAATGGCCTGAGGTTGTGTCAGGGGAGGTTTAGTTTGGATATCAGGAAAAGGTTCTTCCCCCTGAGAGTGGCTGGGCACTGGACAGGCTCCCCAGGGCAGTGGTCACAGCAGCAGCCTGACAGAGCTCAAGGAGTGTTTGGACAATGCTCTCAGGCACAGGGTGTGATCTTGGGGATGGTGCTGTGCAGGGCCAGGAGTTGGACTTTGATGAACCTTATGGGTGCCTTCCAACTCAGGATAGTCCATGATTCTGTTCTGTGGTTTTGCTGTATGAATGGCCTTGCTGAAGATTTGCATCTGAGTCCTTGGTATTGTCCTGGAACCAGTTCCCATGATGAATCTCTAACCTGACAATTAGCTGCAATTGGGAATAATGCACTCTTCCAAGAACTTGGATTAGTGTCAGGAACTGCTTTTAGTTTTGACAGCAGCCAGGAAGGATGTCTGTCTCTCCAAAGAACAAACATGCCCCAGCCACATGGCAGCACCTTGAGGACAGAGCTACCAGAGAGATCTGGGGAAGGGTGAGAGTGAGTGTGCAGGAGAGGGAGCATGAACATGAATGCTTGTTTTTTGAAGCTAACTCATTTTTTAAAGAACATCTTGTCAACCAAAGACAAGACGGTTAAAATACCACAGGCTAATATCTGCCAGCTTGTATCTTCCAAAAAGCAATATAAACCCTGATTACAGATTCACTATCCTCTCAAGCCACCATCTTCAGCACCAGCTTTCTATATGCTCAATGTGTAGAAAAAAGTAAATTGAAGAATGACCTTCCTGGTTGTTTTATTGTGTGGTTTATTTGGACTCAGCAGGGGTGCAAGGACCCCAGGTCATCTGCTCACTTCCTGGGCTGGGTGAAGGGACCAGAGCCATTGGGAATGTGTCATTTGGGAAGCTGTGGGAAAGAATCAAGGCAATATTTGCACTTGATTGATGCAGCTTACACTTGTGCTGCAGTGTGCTCTGCAAGGTATTCAGAATTGGTAAGAATCACTTTTTTTTACCTAAATATTTTTTCCTCAGGATCTGCCAATTGTTTGAAAAAGAAGTACTGGCAGAAAAGGCTAAGCCTCAGTGTTTGAAAGACAGTGACATTTCAAAATTGATATTCTGAAATTGCCACATCCCTTCTGGAAACAAAAAGCAATAAAAGGTTGGTATTTCAGTGAACTTCTCAGAAACGTAGAGATGAAGTGCTGTGACTGACCAGCCTGAGTTTTATGTGTTGTTGGTTTGTACATTGCAACATTTTCTTCTTCACAGACCAAGTTTTTGGGGGCTTTTAAAAGTTTCTGAGAGTTGTCCCAGACGGCAATTTTTTTCCAACCCTGGTTTCCAGCTTCTGTTCCAGCAGAACCTGTGGTCCTTCTCAGCCCAGTAAATCAGAGAGGAAGGGCCAAAGGCACAGCAGGACTGGGTACAGGATGTTTTATGTCAAACAGAAGAGAAGAGTAGGAAGAGTACTTGTGTAGGAGCTCAGGCTAAGTTCTGTGTGAAAACATCATTTTACTTTCATCTTATCTAACATTAGCCTTCCAAAAGCAGGATCTCTTGTCAAACATCTAGAAAGGTGATGCAAAATTCATTGCACTGCCCAGGGATTGCTGGCTCCCAATCCCAGGGACTGCCCACTCCCAGGGCTCTGTGCTGCCCTTTTAGGATGTCTCCTTTGGCTACAGACTGGGCTCTAGGAAGACTGAATATCAAGGATGATTAAATGCCATGAAATGTGGTGGTGTGAGCACCTTCGTGTTCTTTCCTCTTGGCAGTCTATTAATCTAAGGGAAAAGCTTGAGAAAATAAGGCTAATTAATCCTGACTACTGTGGACAGTGTAATTTAAATTTTTTTGAAGACTGACATTGCTTAGCCTGAAATGCCTCAGAACCCCCTCAGCTCCCATCCCCAACTCAAGAGTATCTCATGTTTTGTACAGCCAACTGTAATTTCTAAATTTCCTTTCAAATGCATCACAGGAAATAAGCCTTACAGGAAAGAGAGGAAATCAATAACTCTGCCATATTCCAGAAAAGGGTGTGGGAAGAGCCTGTTATATTATGCATTGAATTAATTCTGCTCTTTAGCACTGGGGATATGGAAAATCCCCTCAACATCCCCTTCCAGTGTTCAGTCTGCTGCTGTAGGGAGCTGTGTCCTTGATGTCAGCTCAGAGCAGAAGAAGCTGGGCTGGAGGGAGGAGGATTCTGGCTGGAGCAGTGTGACATTGACACATGAGGCTTTAATTTCAAGGGAGGAAGTGGTGCAAAAAGGATTGCAAAATCTGGTTCCATAATGGTGTGGGATTCTGCTTGCTGTGCTTGCTCTCATATTTGTGGTCTCAGAGGAAACATCAGCTGTCCTCCCCGGTTCCAAGTGAGGTGGGGAGGTGGGTGGATGCAGCCTTAACGTGGGAACAGGGGAAAGGGGAGATCCTTGATGTATCAGCAGGGACGTGAAGAGCCTTTTCCTCTTATCCTGATAAAGAGTAAAGCATTTCTTTGCATTTATTTTTATTTTTAAGGCTGCTCTGCATTTCCCTGTGAATACTGAAAACTTTTGTTTTGCAATATGCACGCAATGGTTTACACGCACCCCAGGCTGGACATCTCCAGGCTCCTAGCAGACCTCAGCCTTGAGCCATTTTGTTCCAGGATATCCCAAAAACATCACATGGAATGGCTGGGAGAGGTAATTTTCTCAGGGAACGGAGAGAAGACCAATCTATCCAGCCATCCAAGGAGCAAAGCAGCACAAAGAGCAACTATTGCAGAGTGATTAGTCTCTCATAATCCTCCAGGCTTGCCTTGACACAGCCCTATGCATGAGATCTGAGCAAATTTGGAGGCTTCTGTAATTCCCATTGCCATTCTCCAATGTAGAGGGGAAGGTTGTTTTCAGACAAAGGCAATCACTTACCCTTTATTTACTGTGAAGGATGAGGACGGGGGACTCTGACTCCCAAAGCTTTTCACAGTTGGGTTTGTTGTATAATTATTCCATGGAAGAGCTTTTCCCAGCCGCGCGGGGCTGCGTCCTCTGCAGCAGAGCCTGGGGGACTCCTGCCCTTGCAGAAGGTCTCTCCAGAAGTGAGTTTTTTGTGGTGGAATAATACTGCAGCCCACGTGCCTTTGTCACTTTGTTAGTTTATTTATTTTTAATGGCACCATATGAATAAAGAAATGTGTCTTCCTCATTGTCTTTTGAAGGCGGGTAATTGTGTCGCTGTTGCGTTCGCTATCAGCTTGTTGTGCCCAAATGAATTTACACTTATCCATCTTTCTCTTCAAAAAGCAGCCCTGCTGAGTTTTCCCAGTTGTTCAGTCAGTCACAAGCCACTATTGTACAGCAAGCCCCGCTTTATGTTGTCTAAATAGATGTGGCTCTTCTCTTGTTCCCGTTGTCAGTCTTATTGTTAAATTGCTTTGAATTTGCAGAGAATTGAAATTCTCCATTCCAAGGAGAAAGAAATTATTACTTGTAATTAGGATTATTGGATAGCAGCACTTTTCAGTCTAGAGTTAATGAGTTATGATCAGAACATATCCTTTCATTAGTTTAAAACTTTCCTATCATTATTCTGACATTGTGATCTGGGCCAAAAAAAAAAGCTTAAATAGCAGTTCACTTAAAACAGCAAAACACAAACATTACTTCACAGGCTACACAGAGTTTTGGATGGCTAAACGTGAGTCTGTGTCACCAGTCTGGCTGAGAATGAATCCCACTGTGATGGGATGGATCAAGGTACAAAAATACACCATAAAATCAATTATCATTGGTTATCAATTGCCCAGAGAGGTTGTGGACTCCCAAACCCTGGAAGTACAAGGCCAGCCTGGATGGGGCTTGGAGCAATCTGCTCTAGTGACAGATGTCCCTGCCCATGGCAAGGGGTTGGAATGAGATGATTTTTAAGGTCCTTTCCAATCCAAACCACTCCATGACTCTGTGATAATGCAGGATGTCTGCAACCAAGTGTCACAAGAGAATTCCATCTGGAATTTACACTAAGTGGGCAATCAGTGTGGCAAACTGAATTTCCTACTTTCCAGATACAGCCTGGAGATCCTCTTCTTTCCCTCACTTGTTTTTGTATTGTAGAGGGCCAGCTGTGACTGAGCAGAGGGAGAAGCACCACATTTCAAATACAGTTAATCAATGGTGACATTGAGGTTGGCACTGGGCTCATGTGGTCAGGAAGAGGATCTTATAAAGGTATCATAGGAATCCAGGATGTTGAAGTAAAACTCTTCCAGTAATTTGGAAAGTAGAATTTAAAGTGGTGAGCTTCAAAGGCTAGAAATTATTCTTTGATCTTCCAAAGCCTGCAAATGACAGCAGTGTCTGCAGGACAGAGCACTATGTCCAAACAGTCACAAGAAATCTAAATGGGGATTTGAAGCAGCAGAACTCTTGAAATAAGAAAGGAAAAGGGACATAATTCAGACAACCAACCCAAATAACAGCATGGTTGCTCAATGCAGACATTCTAAAATCACGCATTAACTACAAAAAAACCAAAGCTATTTGAATTTCCAGATGAATTCCTGAAAAATGAGGGAGGTGCTTAAAAAAGAAGAAAAAGAGATGTGGTCCTAGAATGAGAAAGATTTTAATGTCTACATGTTTCTGAGAAGGAAGATTGCAGCCTCAAAAACAGAAGAACATTTTTAGGTGGAAGGAAGTAATGAAATCACTCTGAAATGATTTTGTTGTGGTTTTCTGACCTTTAACCAAACACTCCAGGCCTGTATAAAATGTCAAACTATGTGAGTTTGTTTGTGTGAGTGTATTTGTTTGCACTTAGGTAAAGCCTGCTCAGAGAACATCTCCATGACCACAGCTGTGAGCAGAACAATCCTTGGAGTCCTTAGGCCAGCCAGCCTTGGGAGAACTCTTCAGGATGACACTGGACTTGATGTGTAAATCCAGGCTCAGCTCTGCAGTGATGCTCAGCTACCTGGTTCCCAATGGAACAGAGTTAAAAAGTGAAATACCTCAGTAGCTTTGGACCTGAATTAATGAGAATGTTGGGTTGGGAGTACATAAAAGCAGAATACACATGTTCTTTCCAGAGATGTTTTTGTTGCATCAAAATCAAATTGCTGAATTAATTTTAGTATCTGCTTATCTTAGAGTGCAGTACATGACTGGAGGATATATCCTTGTCAGTGGTGCCTTTCCTTCCTACTATCTCACTATCAATTACTAAGCATTAGTTAACTCCATTTTCTGTTTCTAAAAACATCTGGAACTTTGTTGTTAATTATTCATTGAGATGGAAATTTATATTGTAACAGTGCTTCTGAGTGGGCTCTTAAAAATCCTGGAGCCAACCTGTGACAGCCAGATGAAAAACAGGACTGGACATGAAGTCTGTGGTGTCAAGGCAGCCGCATAAAGAAATGAGATAAGATTTAGTGTTTGCTTCTAATGTGCTGTCTTGGGGTGTCCTACTGGAATTTTGTAAGAGAATTGCTTTTTATAAACAGGTTGTGACAAGCAATTGCACATCTCTCCACACAGCTTAAGAAAGGAAGAACAGAATAATTGAAAGTAGGGCTGGGTGAGCTCCTGGGAGGTCACCCAGTCCATTGCCTCACCCAGGTGGGGTTGGCTTCACACTAACTACTCCTGGCATAGGTTTGCTGCACATGTTTTCAAAAACCTGCAGTGACAGAGGTCCCACAACCTTCCTAGGAAATGTTTTCAAGGCTTATCACTGCTTAATGTTACAAACTTCTTTCCTACTGCCTTTCTCATGTCCTGCCCCTAGGCCAGTGTGACACCATTGCTTCTTTCCAGGCCCCCAGGGATCACAGGAGATGGTCATTTCCTTTCTTACACAGCTACAAGTCCCTCTGTTTGGAGACTGCTATCAGGATTCCTCTTAATTTTCTCCTTTCTAGACTAAACAAATCCCATCCTTTTAATCATTCTTCATAATTTATGGTGTTTAAACCTTCCCTCATTCTTGCCTGGACTCAGACTAATTGGCCTGGGTCCTTCCCGAGCCCTGGCCCAAACCTACATTTCAGTGGCTTTATTTTCTCATCCCAATATTTATTTTCCAAGTCTCATTGCAGTGAGGATTTTAAGAAGCTTTTGTTAAAGCAGCCCTTGGTAAATGCCCAGTCTTGGATCTGACCTGGAGTTTGGGTGGGCAGGACCCTCTAAAGGAGCTTCCATGTCTTTGTTGAATTCTGGTACCCTAAGGAGTGCTAGATTTTAAGAGGAAAAATGGTAAAAATACATAGTGGTACCATTCTCAAAGATGTCTAATTCTTAAAAATACTTTTTACTGACCCACATTTGTTTCCAGCTGTTTATATCAGCTGAAATTTCTCAAGCAGTGCAAATGCTGGGTGCTCAGAGGGATTTGCAGATGCTTGAATATGTATCTAAAGTGAAATTTGGGCTTCCTGTTGTTGCTGTATTATTGGGGTTTTTTGTGTGTGTGTTTTTTTTTTTAAATAAGTTGACCCACGTATCATTTGCCCAGATTCATAACATTTTTTAGTATTCTGTTCTGTGAATATACCAGAGGGGCCTCTGTTCAGTTATTACTTCTTATTTAATTTTCTATAATTAAGTTTTAGCCTTTCACAAGATACATATTCTTTAAACTGCCAGTGTTGGATAGCAGGTTCATTTTATGTTTGTTTTTTTTTTCAATTACCTTTTGCTGTTAATATATTGGCTTATATTGTAGTGGGTTTGGCAGTGCTGGGTTAATAGTTGGAGCTGATGATCTTAAAGGTCTTTTCCTATATAAATGATTTTATGGTTCTGCCTACAGAAGTGACTTCCCAGTGTGAGTCTCTGAGCATCAGAGGGGTCAGGAGAGCCAGCTATGATGCAAAATTCATCTGTTTAGTCCTAAAAAAATTTGTGGTCTATGTCTTTTGGGGTTGGTCAAGAGGATTGGCCCCTCCTGGGAGAAATACTGACATTCTTGGCTTATATTAGGCTACTTTAATCCTGAAACCCTTGTTGCTGGTGACAAAACACTGACCAGGGGTCATGGCCAGAGTGTCATACAGAGGGTTTTTATCCCAGTTGAGTAGGGTTAGTAGGGAAAAGGGTTTCTCTTTCCAAAGCAGCTGAAGGACTGGATGACTTTTCCAGTCATCCAAAAAAGCATCCAAAGCCATTGGGGTTAGGTAGCACAAAGATCATTGTCTGAGTGGGGTTTCTTGGGAAAAGATGTCAGCAGATAATGCATTGATTTGGTAGGAACTTTACTAGTTTGATAAGAAAAAGAAAACAGTGTTCTTGGCTATCCTTTCCACTGATAATGTTAACTGAGCAATAGAGAGCCCATAAAAACCAAGCCATTATAGCTGCATTAATACAATTTTTTAGGTTCCCAGGGTTTATGCTGAGAACTGAGCTGATATTGCAGCTTGTGATGGGTATCTGGAAAAGAAAATGTAGGAAATAGACTTGCTTTGAGTGTGTGAGGTTAAACTTGTTGCTACTTCTCTCAGTGAGGGAATTCTGTATCCAGCAGATTGCCATGCTTTTAAGTAATCAGAGTTCCAGTGTTTTCTGCTATACAGTGTAATACCACATAAAGCAAGAGAAAGAAAAGGAAGTCGGCCTATGATGGAATTGTTCTGGTGTTTTCTTCTACAACAGAATGGTAAATTGTTTGCTTTGGCTTTCTGGAAAATATCTGACCTTGATACTTCATATTCAATTTATGTAAACAATTACAAAAGCATCTGAGCCAAATAGAAAAGGCTATTTCTTGAAAACCTGCAGGGAATTCACATGGGAATTTCCCACATGCTGTGGCAATCTTAAAAATACCTCCTTGTAACCCCTCAATATTAATGATTAACTCCGGAACTGTGAGTTTTTCCAGACTTCCAGTGAACTCAGTGATTTGTGTGTTCAGCTGCATGCATCAGGAGAGGTAGTAAAAAAAAAGTCATTTACCACTTTTAGTAGCTTGCATTCAACAAACAATCTGTCACATTTTCCCCTTGAAATTCAGGGATTTCTGCAGATTGCTCGGCTGACAAATATCACAGGACGGGAAACGTTTTGTGGCTCAGCTCTGCGCTGAGATGCTCTTGCAAGAATGAGCTGGAACCAGCTTTGCTCTTCACAAATTACCCAAAGACAGAGAACTGCTTTGCTCAGGACACTCCACCCACACACTGCAGCATGAACCTTCAGAGGATGTGCTCAATGTGGCTGAGACCTTGTTTATTTACCTCTGACATTCAGTGTTCGTGTGAGCTTTGCAAATTGTTCCCTGTGTATTTGCTGAAGAAGGGAGAAGTAGCAAAGGACCCCTGGGGAGGTGAATTCCCAGAGCAAGCAGGGATTCTGTGCAAGGAGATTCACATCACACAAAGTCTGTTAAACCCGTGGCGTGGTGGGCAGCTGTGCAAGTGCAAGCAGTTGCAGAAATCTTTCCAAGGATTCCAGTACCTTAGGGGGCTTATAGAAAGGGGGAGGGAGTGCTTATACAGGCAGCAACAGGACAAGGGGCAATGGTTTTAAACTGATACAGAGCAGATTTGGATCAGACTTCAGGAAGAAATTCTGTACTCAGAGTTTAGCCATTATTCAGTTTGAGAAACTGGAGCATGACTGTGATGAGTGCCAAGGCAATTCTCATCTTTACTAAGCCACAATAAAACTAGTTTTGGAATTCCCCATGCACCAGCATACCTCTATTTTCAGGATGTTCTTGATATCAATATCTATAAATCATTGAGTTGTATGTATATAACTTAATCTCTTATCCCTTACCTATCTATATATCTATCAGTCATCTCTTTATAGAGTGGCTCCTCTGGATGCTCCTTGGATCAATATTTGCCCTTTTTTTCTCATGGAGGGCCAGTCCCAGCACCCTAATGACATAATCAGACACAGCTCACAATCAGAACTTTGCTGCAGTGGAATTTACCTGCCTGCAGTCAGAAGCAATAAATGCCTCTACAACCTGGCCTGGGAAACCAGGCAGCTGGAAACAGATGGTAGTAAAAAAAGAGTCAGGAGCCAAGTAATGAGAAGTGACCTGGAAATCAGACTTGAGTACACCTGAAAGAGTCAAAACTCAGAAACTCATGTAGGAAGAATAGACACCAACACTTTAAAATCAGGATGTTTCAAAACCTCCTCACTTTTAACACAAGATGGAGATTAATTTTTTAACTAAGAGTGTCCTGGGTTCGGTTGTTGTTCTCAAGATAGATGTTGGTTATAATATTTTTGGGGATTGGATTAAGGGTCAGCCTGTGCTGGGACACTTCTGGTCAGGACATCTTGCCTCTGAGGACAGGAAGCAGATAACCAGCTGGTCAGTACAGTACATCTCTCTGTATCTGCTTGATTAATGCAGGATATAGATCTGCCAGAGCTTTTGCCTTCAGATCTTGCCACTTCAATTTACTCATGCTTTTATCCTCAGACAGCCTAATTTTCCTCCCAGATATGATTTATTTCACTCTTTTTAAAAATTTTCCTTAAAAAAGCCCAAAACCCGCCCCAACAAAACCCAAACAAGCTTAGAAGTATCCAATTACTGGCACCAAACTCATGAACTTTTGCCCCATTCAGGGTTTTCCATTTCCCATTATGTTCACTTTGACTGGAGCCACATGCTGCCCCCATTCCCCAGCTGGCCATTTCCTGCTGGAAAAGGCAGGGAGTGACTCTGCAGTGACTGGGAAAGAAGTAGCTGCATGTCTCTCTGTAACCTCTATAAATATTATGTTAATGTATGTTTTACTAACGTTTGTAAGCCCCCTGAATTTTAAAAAGTAAAACTTGGAAACTCTTCTTCTTTGCATCTGGCACTCACTGTACCAAGGAACTCTGGCTTATTGTTATGAAATTATCAAACCTTTCTGTCAGCTGATATGAAAAGTTCATATCACATTTAGCCTGGCCTTCAGCAACTGGGCTTTGTCCTGCACCCTGCTACAGATCCATCTCCATATGTTTTGTTTCAGTTGGGATAATTACAGATATAAATTTAAGTGTCTGCCCTCTTTTGAAGTTGTTGACTCCTTGTTCCCTCCAACATTTTCATAGCTGTTAGGCACTGTAGAAAATATTTCTTTGACTCGTTGAAGAGATTTTATAACTGCCTAACCTATGGGGAAGCCTCTAGGAAAAACTAAGCACCTAATTTTACCCTATTTGTCCCAAGTGATTCTTTCTGTTGCACTTCTCTGTTCTGTCCCTTTTTACTTGCTTCCCTCTATATTGCAAGCTGTGGGACTGCCTTAAATCTCTCTGCCTATGGGAGTCTTTTCAGGCTGTTGAACATTGTAATTAACCACTTTGGAGTTTCCAGGTTTCACTGCATGTATGCTCTGCTGAAATTCAAGCCCAGGTATGGCAAAGAGAATTCCAGAGTTCCACACTGTTAACGAACATAATGGCATTATTCATCCAACAATGTTCCTTGTTAATGACTCCTTTTTTTACTGTTGCAGTGCAGCAGTCAAACACACCTTTTCCCTACGCATTTTGGCAAACAACAGGCATTAACTTTGAAGCTCAAAGCCCTTGAGATTTTAAGGTCAAGCATCCATTTTATGAAAACCATACCAGTTACGTGATTTTGAGTCTCCTAAGGACTGAGGAATCCCCAGTTCACCTTTTAAATTTGGGAGCTGTTCCCGTTATTCTTGGGAACCATAGAGCAGCCAGTCTGATACCTGCCTGCACCCCAGATCTGTGCTTTATTTGGGGCAGCCTGTGGATGGTACTCTGCACACTTGAGTGGGGAGATGGGTTCAGGGGGAGATGGGAGATGCTCTCCTGCCGTGGCTAAACTGGGCTTTGTTGACACAGCAAGAAATCACGAGCTGAGACTGGCTGTGTCACAGCACCATCTGCAAAAATGTGCTGTATTACACAGGGACTGGAGCAGAATTGGGCAAAGGTGTTGCAAACTGTGATAAAGTACACACTGTACTCTGGGAAGGAATCCAGCAATTCTTGCTGAAGGACTCCTGGTATGATCCACCCAGCCACTGGTTGTGGTAAAAACTGGCAGATAAGACACTGCTATGTCCTACGAGGTGGCTCAAATATGCATTTTAAAAAAACGAGTGGTGCTGTGCCTGTACATGAAACACAGGCTGGCAAGGTCTTACTAAAGTGCTCTGTGTTTGCCTCTTTGTGGTTTGGTCAAGGCCATGAATCACTGAATGACTTGGGTTGGACAGCTCAGCCAAAGGCAGCCACAGAGATTTCAATTCTGACAACACTAGCTAAGGAGAAAACCTGAAATGATGCTGGCATTAGTCACAGAGAAATCTCTGGTGACGCACAGCAAGTACATATGAAATTACAGGGGATGTGGAGTAATCAGCACGGGTATGAGAAAGTGATCATCTAGGATGGGGAAACTACCAGATGTAAACCCAAAACTTTGATGAGGTTTGCACATACAGGGCTGTATTAACATTCTCCTCCATCTATTTGTGTGCTAAAGATGTCTTTTCCCTTGAATGAGCCTGGAGGGGCCATGCAATGCCTAAAAGTTCATGATCCAAAGCTGTCAGAAGAGGCTCTGACTTTTAAATAAGCCAGCTGGTGATCAGATGCTGTGACTTGCTATTTATTTTGCAAATCATACTTGCGGACATGTTTCCTTAGCAAAGTCACTGATTGTGACAAATGTGTATAACAAGTGCAGTCTTCTATTGATTCTCACATTCTATTTTCCACTTTTGGTGGAAACAGATGGAATTCAATTTTCTCACAATTACTATTAGCCAAGAATAACATCACTTAAATCGGTGCGGGGGAGGTGCAAAGTTGCAACTACAAAAACACACAGCCTGAAAAGCTGGATATTGAAATGTAACTTGCAAATAACCATAACTGATGTTTTATCTAGGGCCCAATTCAGAAACACAATTAAGCATTTTCTGGACTCAAAGCTTTATGTCCTACTGGCATTATACATGTCTGCTAAAACATGGATCATCCAGATTGTTCTTGTGGGTTGGTCTCATGGCATGACTGATACTTAAAGTGTAAAGTCTCAAGACATTATCTGCTAAAAATAAATGTAGGATAAGGTTGGCTGTAGCTAATCCTAACCTAGGGATATGCAATCCTACAAAATTATTGCTCACCATGCAAAACATTAAAGGCAATTCTTAAGAAATTAAAATAATAGTCTGTCATTTGAAAAGAAGTCGATCATTAGGCACACAATAAATCATCTCCAGATATTCAGGTTGTTTCAGATCAAAATGCTGTGGATTTAGAGAGGGTGCATTGCATAGCTAATGCATGAATACAAGAAAAAAAATCCTACATTGTGTAAATTGGTAAAGGATTAATTGAGTGTTTAAGGTTAAGAAACACCATAATTAAAGATTATTTTTTAAATCACAGATTTACACTGATTCTTTTGCATCCTGCTGAACTCTCAGCTGATGTGATCACAGGTATTTTAGTCTCATTAAGTATTGCCTCTGGTTTTGTTTAGTAACTCATATGGGATTATTAGGTTTGTCCTGGACTTCCTTCAGTCTTTCTCATTGTTACAGGATCTTAGCAATTCCCCCAAACTATTGCATTTCTGTTCATAAAGGCCTTGTAAAGAGGCAATAATAGACCTATCACAGAGGTGCTGAATGGAGCCAGACACTTCTGTGCCAAAAAAGGCACCAGGATAAGATGATTATGAAGTTCTATTTCAGAGCCTTTAGTATTGCACAGTTCTTCATGTGTTCATAGCAAAGATAGATGGAAATCACAGAGCTGGTGTCTGTAGTAAGGCATCTGAAAAAATAAGATGATCTGCCAGCTCTCATCCAGGGAAGATTGGCCCTGCAATAATGGGAAACCTATGGCCATAACCCATTGCTGAGGGCACCTTACAATATCTGGCACTGGGAGCTTGAGTAACTCCTGTCCTGTGCCTACATACTGGAAATGAAGTTACACTTCCACAGTTTTTTTGGAAGTTGTACTTTACACCTTAACAAGTTTGCTGAAACTCTGTAAGATGAAGTGGTTGTTTTGGTCAAATTTAGGCAAATATTCATAACAGCAGCAAAACGCCTTTTCTACCACTGAAATGATGTCCCAGAAACATTGGGGTGAGATGGAATATTTCATTTTGCCTTTTCACATGGCCAAACCAATATTTTTCCTCAGGAAACATCAGAGGAGCTTTTGATGAAAGCTTTTCACCAGAGATGTCAAGGCAAAAATCCCCCAAAACCCTACCAACATTTTTTCATGTGAATCTATATATCTATGAATTTTTAAATGCTAATCAACTTGCCTCTGTATGAGAAGCCATGTGTTGCTCACAGTCCAAATGTGGAAAAAATGTAAATTTATACTCCTTTGTGCAGCATTTTCTGTTTCTAGAGGTACTCAGGCAGTAAAAGTGATTCCTCTTTGAAATTAGGCAAGGAAAGCATGAGTGGGGCAGCTGCTGAAAACCCAGAGGTACCTCCAGAGTGAGTCTTTCATGGGGCAGGAAGGCTGGGTGATGTGACAGGACCTGGGTCTGGGCAGGTGCTGGGGACACAGAGCACTCACCCACAGCCAACTTTGCCACACTGTCGGAAAAGGTGAGTCAGGCTCTCCAAACCTGATCCACCACGGCCATTCCATCCTCCAGGATGCATCCCCAGCTCCCAGCTGGCATGGTCTGATTTCCCACCCCTTTGCATGGCTGCTTGCACCAGCATGAGGTGGCTGCATTGGGGATGGTGTGCTGTGGCCACCAAAGTTGGCGTGTGTGGGGTGACACTTCAGCCTTCCCGTCTGCCCCAGCTTGTGGTGACAAGTTTCCCCTCCTGCAGCCACAGAGATGTTCTGAAAGGCTATAGCTTAAGCTGAGATTGTATCTTTGCTCTCCCCACTGTTTTCTGTCACTTGAATGTTTCCTAAGAAACTACTTCGCAGACTTAAATTCCTGCATCTGATACATATTTAAATAACTTTCCAGTGCCCTTGTTTAATTCACAGTTCTGAATATTCACCAAAGCCAAATTATGAAGTACATTGGTGTCTGGATATTTCCATACCTCCTTTTTTTTTTTTTTTTTTCTCTTGTAGCTTCCAATTCCAACCTCCTTTTTGGAAGAAGCAAAGAAAGGACAAAAGAATTTGAGCAGTTCTTCCTGGGATGGTATTTCTAAGCAAAGAGGTAACAGGTTTAGGCCCTATGTACACAAGGCCTGCAAGAATGGAGATGTTAAAATAATCACAAACCTTACAAAGGAGACAGAAGCATAACTCTTTTACTGCTCTTGGCATTGGTTAAATCTACAGAGGAAATTGAAGATTTTTATGATTCTATTAAAATTACTGTTCAACACATTCAAAAGGATGATAGAAAAACATAAAGGGCAGTGTCTCATACGTTAATGTTAACCTGACAATATCATTTATGTTGAAATTTGACTTGACTTTCAAGCACCATTTGAAAGGTTATTGCATGTGAAACTGAATTAAACCACACGGATGAAGTTTGCCCTTTTGTAATTTAAAAGAAGAACTATATTTTTCTTTCCTCTCTCAAAAAAGAAAAAAATCCAGGATTTTTCCTCACCCTACCTCCCACCAGCAAAATCCCTAGTTTGTTAGGGGTGAAGAAAAACAAAAGCAGGTGAAAAAGGCATCCCCCGAGGGCAGGCTCTGATGCCAGAACTGGCTTATGCCAGAGTGCACATTAACGAGGCAGTTTCACCTTTACACCAGAGTGCCTGAAATTGGATATTCCTCCACTCTCTAGTTCCTAAGTCTTGTGTCTCCATCCCTGTTTTTATTAGTTTTGAGCTGACCAAATCCTTTCCCATGTTGTCCCAATATTTGCCTCTTAGACTGCTCTAGTTATTTGAAGCACAATGCCTTGTTTAGCTAAGCTGGCCTGCTACCTACATATGAGCTGGATCAAATAACCCTGCTTCAGTCACCTCTTTAACTTTTCCAGGAATTCTGTTGAAAACTAACATCCATCTCCCCGAGGGGTTGTATTGCACAGCCTCTGCAAGCCTATGGAATTTTGGTAAATAGCTTGGAAATGCTAGGATTTGCATGGAAACGCTCTTACCTAAGAGGGACCCCAAGAAAAAAATAAATCCCAGTCACCCTCATCCTCAAATGACCCCGGCAAATGCAACTTTTTAATGAGGCAAGCGAGTTCAACAGAAACCATCAGGCTTTTCTGAGAATTTCACCACTGCACTCCTGCCAACTCTACCACTCTGGGCATGGACGTAGCAGATTTCCAGGCAGCTGGAAAGCACAGACAAATGGTCACTGTGCTGCAGCCCCGAGCCAGCCGCGCCTCTGCCCAGCAGCCGGGCACGCCAGCGACCTGAAACTGTGAATGTTGGCATGTTTGTGCCTGCTGTTGCCAACAGGGAGGCAGGAACGTGTCAAGCAAACAGGATCTCTGACTCCAACTTCAACACAATGCAAAGATGGGATGGAGATAAATGCAGGGATTTATGGTCTCTACAACCTGAATGTTTAATGGAACAGGGAGGAGCTGTCGGGAGTTGTCATTATGAGGAATGATTTTTATTAGACTGGGAATGGATTTTCCTAGCTGAGGTGTTCAGCACAAGTGGAGGGAAGATTTGGAAGTGGGACAGAGTTTCTCAGAGGTTTATTTTTGTGGCTTTACCTATGTAAGCTATTTTGCAAGGAACAGGCTCTGTTTTGGGAAGAAAAAGAGGCAGGGAATGTAGCCAGGAAAAGGTTATAAGAATTGGGTAAAAATCTCCTTTTGCACCTAAATATGCCCTGCATAATACAAATATTAGGATTTGTGAAATATATTTGCATATTGGGAGATACATTTATGGAGATATATTTGTGTATTGCTACTGGGACATAGATTTGTGTCCCTGCCTGTGGCAGCAGGGGTGGAACTAAGATGATCTTTAAGGTCTCTTCCAACCCAAACCATTCTATGATTTCAATTGTGAAAAGAAAGTAGAGACAGATCAAAAGTATTAAATTGTCTACTGAGCTCAAATAACCATGTTGCCATTACATGTTTTTTTGATTTCAAGTGAGTATAAATTCATCTGTCTCTATTCATCTAAATTTTTTTTGCACAGTGAACAGTCCTGTCTCCACTCCCATCAAAGTCATGCTTCCTGTGGCTCCAAAAGTAAACAAGTTCAGAGGACATGAATGGCAGCAAACAATGTAAACAGGAATTCTCATGCTAAATGTACCCATGTCCTGCTATACTTAGAAGTGGAAGTCAAGCCAGTGTTTGGTGAAGCAAATCTCCTGCAACCAAGAAGGAAGCAGAAAAATAATCAACATATGGGTCGGTCGGTCTGAAGAGGAAATCCGAGGTGCAGTTTCACAATGCATCAAGTCCACAACAATATTGGTTCAAAAGTTCCCTTTCTGCCTGACCTTGACCTTTTGGGAAGGGTTGGAAAGAGGAAAGGGTGTGAGAAAAGGGTGTTTTAAAACCAGTAAACTGATTTGGCCTTATAAAAATGTCTGCTCATACAATTGGGGAGGTGATACAGAGAGGAAACAAGTCTGGGCATGGCAAGATCTCCATGACAGAACCATGTGGGCAGAGTTTGCTGCCAGTGCCAGACGGGTGTGGAAGTAAATACCAAGAGTAAAAGAGGGAGATAGCTATTGGCACGTTCTTTAATTTCAGATATCACGTTTAGTGAGAGTGGGTAGAGCCAGGGTTTCTGTACAGCCTCATTCCTGGAGGGATGGAGTGATTGTTTCATGTTGGAACAGTTCTGGTGTCATCTCTGCTTGCTCCTTTCCTGGTGATGTTGCTGTGCAAGGACCATCTACCATGCTCAAGCATTCATGAGTTGGGGCTTGTAAAAAGACAGAAACATTAGGAGTAGGTGGCAGCAATTACCATGTAGTTCAAGTTTAACTTATTACTGTTAGGGTCAAATCCCACTTTGCTATGCAAATTTTTGTTGCCCTTGGTTGTGTGTTATTTCTTGTGGGTTTTTTGTTAGACTTTACTGCACAGAGCCCGGTGTTGACAGCTGCCCCCGGCATCCCTCGATGCCTCTGTGCAGGTGAGAATAATAACATTCAGCAACACTGACATCTTGTGGCTGATGAGAAATGGCTCAGACACGCCACAGTAGCCAAAACCTCCTCTTCGCCGTGCGTTCATCATCCCCTGAAACATGGTGATGCTCAAAGGGATGAATATCACAAGTGTGGAAATCGGGAGGTTAAAAGGCAAAGAATGCATGAAGGTGCTGGTTTATTAGTTGGCTGAGCCGTGTGTGTGGATAATCCGGCTGCATGCTAATCCTTTGGGCTAATCTTCTCCATGTGAGTGATTCCCTCCAGAGGACAGGGATAGAGCCTGGCACGTTTGACGTGACAAACGAAGCTGTCGTTCCCTGCAGATGATCCTTTTTGTGTTTGCCTCCTCCACTGGGAAGCGGGGAGAGAAAATACCTCTGGAAAAGGCCCCAGGAGGAATCTTTCTCATTACCTATTGTTGCTGCCAGAAATAAGACCAGCAAAGCCAGGCTCTGAATCCCTGCCTCTCAGCCAGTGGAGATTTTTTGGAAAGAGGGGTGGTAGGGAAGCCTGTTTGTATGAAAAGACGTGTAGGAGCAAATTCTGGTTGGCTGGAAGGCTGCAAACACTTCTGCATGCTTAGAATGACAGTATCCTCAAGTGCCACATCCATGTGCCTTTTGAACACTTCCAGACCTCTCTTAGGCCACTGGGGCTTAAAGACATCCAGTATAAAATGGCCTTACTTTTGTTATATGGGCAGAAGGAGAATATCCAGTTTGGACTCCTATGGATGGTGGAATGGTCAGATTTCTTTTATGATCTAAAGAGAGATGTTTGTGACTCTCCAGCACGTGATGGTCAGCCTTGGACTTTTCAGTTGTAGCAGCTTCTTGGAATGTTGCATTGTTTGCCTGCGTTCCCATTGCTAATGAACATCTGTATCCACTTTATCATCCGAGCCCAGTGACGAAATCATACTGAACACCAAATTAAGTGTTAAGAAATGGTCTTTTGCAAGTATCTAGAGAACTTTAATGCTTCCTTGAGGATGCTGGTTCTGGGATTGCAAGGAATAATGACCATGTGTTCTGCTTACAGCCTGTGCTCCTTGAAATTAAAGCAGTTGTCTGATTTGGGGCCCATATTGTGTAAAATCCTCTATGAAATCTGGGGGAAGAACTATAAAATGCCACACATAGCTAGTGGATGGGATTAATTTGATTAGGAAAATATTAGAAGTCCAAGACTGAAATTGATTCAAGCTTGGGGATCATATTTGCTAATTATCTTGGGAAGTGGAAAATAACATTCGTTTCCTAAGTATTCTGAGACTAATTCTCTTTCCCCTTCTGTTCTTGCTCTTGTTTAGTCCTACTTTGATTAACTTTACCTGTGAAAACAAGCAATAGAAGTGAATGATTTTGTGACTTGTGGTGAAGTGCTTGGCTGCACTACATATTGTGCCTTGGCAGCTTTCAAGTCAGTGCATTAAATAACCTTAAACCACTGACATACACAAATGCTGTGGTTTAGAATACAGAGTAAAAATTCCAGTTTAAAATGGTTGATACCATATATTGCTGAAAAAAATAGCCTTTTACCTGCTCTGTTGACTTCACTTAATAATATAAAAGATTGTTCTTTTGATAGGAATAATCTTGAGAGAAATCTATTATTCAATATAATTTAAAAGTGTGTATTGTGGAGCTTGCAAGAACCATTCATTCATACTAATGTTTTCCTCTAAAAAACATCTTGTTGTATTGTTTAACTACACTAAAATCTATCACACTGATTCACAGATGTTTGTTTCAAAGAATAAAAAGTGCTCAATTCAGCAGAAAGTGCAGCACTATGCTGAGTTAGCACATTTCAAAATTCCAGCCAACTTGGTGTGAATTTTGTTTCTTTAGCCTTTGTATGTATTATTGTGATTTTGAGACAGCAAAGATCTCTACTTCCCTCATTTCTTGAGCACCGTTTTCATACACAATTTTCAATGTATCTTCCTTTTCAATGGTCACTGGCAAAAATGAAAGATACACCAGTCTATTGCACTTGGTCTTGTGTAAAGCAACATCTTCACTTCCTATTTTATGTATAAAAACAACTTTTTTCCTAATCCAGCAGAGGTTTTGCTTTTTTTTTTCAGCCCATACAGTAAGAAGGACCTATAAAATTGCTATGTCTTTTTGTGAACAGCAAAGGAAAGGATTTTATGTTTATGACCTCAACTTTGACATTAGCATTTGAAAAAAGGGCATCAAACAGTAAATTATGAGTGAATGGAGGGCTTGCCATGAATTTGAATGGATGCATTGTTTCCAGAAGTGTAAGCAGGGGAAACCAGGATTGCTGTTGAAAATTGCAATATGCCCTTATTTGTTCTTAAATAATTACATTGTACTCACTTGAATCTTGGTGAAACAGCTGAAGGCACAAACATGGGACATTTTTGCTAAGTTGTAGGCATTAGTAAACTGCTTTTCTTCTCATCATCAGGTGAAGTGGAGGGGTCCCTGAGGTTTTCACAGGTATTCAGCCATCAGCTCAGCTATGTGTTGGTCTACAAGACAACAACATTTCTGCATTGCCCAACAGCCCTACATCATTCACCCCTTGTTGGAGCAACTTTGGTGACAGGATTGGACTTGTGTTAGCTTTGACCTCTCCTCCTGTACGTCAGTCTGCAACTGTCTTTTCCCCTCTTATACTGTATTTTTTATAACATATGGTCTTTCAGCTGTAGGGCTAGAAAGGCAGATGTCCTCAGCTCTCTTGATCAATACAATCAGTTATGCTGCCAATCACGAGCCCTTTAAACCTGCTACAGAAAATTACAGCGAGTTTGCGTTCATATCCTTAGTTTAAACCTATTTACCAGACTCATAATGATGCTCTAAAACAATATCTGTGCCTCGCCCAGTCATACACAAACTGCTGTGTTTCAGTTGTTAAGTAATGGACAAGCAATGAAGCAGCTGTTGGAACACTGTGCTGGGTTTGTCTCTCTCAAGCTGAAAGACAGAATTTGCCAGGTCATTTAATCAATTTCATACTGATTTGAACTAGATAAAATCAATCATCTTAGCTCATGGATTTGGTAGCTGGAGAGATTGTGTCATCTGCATTGCAATGCCATACTTGAAATAATTTTGGGGTTATAAAGGAAAAGATCCTTTCCAGAGTTCACGACGTAGCAACCCAAACCCCGCTAAGCTGCTGCGAGCAAGACAACTAAAACTGTAATTCTGAAATGACCAATTTGTAAACTAAGAGGCTTTGTGGAGTGATCAGTCAAAATATGAATCTGAATGGCCAGTTTTCCTCAAAAGTGAGCTAAGATAACCTAATTGATAGGTTGTTTAATAGGGGGAAAAAATCCATGCAATGTTTAGAGCTGTTCATTTTTTGTGTCTGTTTTTTAATAAACCATCTGGTTTCTGTATTTCACAGGCAACCCAGGCATTAAGAAATTGGAAAAAAAGGGAACTTTCATTCAGGGAGTTTCATTCTCTATCTACAATGTAAGCAAAATTCAATCTATATTCTATTTACAAGGAGACATTAAAGCATTTGTAGTGTTTTGAAGGAGAGTTGCTAACTTTGATTTGCACAGGAGATCATGAGGGTGTGAGGAGAAGGAAGAAAAAATAACTTGCCTAATTAGAGTGACTTTGGGTACCAACATCTGTAGCCTTTTATGAAGCAGAGTTTTCTTTTGGGTACAGTAAATTTTACCCAATTTAAAACTTTAAGAACAGCCACTCAGAACCAGTGTGCCCTTACTGGAGATAAAGACATGATGCTGACCAAAAAGGGTTAAGACATCAGTATTTGTCTAATATTCCACCATAAGAGTGCACTTTTAGGTGCCCAGCCTCCTTGCCTGTGGTTGGCAGAAGTCACATTTGGATGCTTTGGTTGCCTTTACAGGGGGAATTCGTGGGGATTTTTGCGCCCCATGGTGACCTCAGCAACAAATCATGCAGGCAGCCATGAATTTCCAAGCCACATATCACAGCTTGGTGTGCTTTTCCTATTTAATTTGAAACTTATCCTCAATGTGGACTTCATAAAGTCTGCACTGCCTCCTGCATGCTCCATAAAGTCCACATCAGGGCCACACTCCAGAACAATGCCACACTTTATAAAGTGCAAATTGGCTGTGCAAACTTTACTAAGTATGCAAACCTGCTATTAATGCCTAATCACTCCCCAACAAATTCATCATGCTACTCGAAAGCATTGTTTTTCATCATGTTCAGCAGCTTAAAATAATTTTTGCTTTCCAATTTCAGCATTTTAATGCTTCATGAGCCAAATAAGACTAGGAAAATGTCAATGAGGTGAGAATACCTCTGTTGTTTGACTGCCTTGGTGCAAGCATTCAAACACATGGCTTGGTTTACCTCAAATTGTGCAGAGAATTCCCATCATGATGTTGGGACTGCATCTACACAGAATTTGAGGCACATAGATTTTGATGAGTTGAATCAGGGGCTGGGATTATTTCCAAAACATGCAACTCTGTAGTGAGGAGGGTACTGCCTGCTTAAAGATTAACATCTGGCACTGGATTCCCAAGAGAATGTAAAACAAATTAAATCTTTTAGCACCCTGAAGATGCTTTTTTTTGTTGTCAATTGATACTTCTAAAAGAAACATATTTCCCACATATATTTTACAGACTTCCAGATATTTGCTTGTAGCCAGCTACAGAAGAATTGCCTTAGTCTGGAAAGAGAGCCATGCAGTGAAAAGAGTTTAACTTAAATGTGAGCTTTCTCCATCTCAGACAAGTCCTGGCTCTGGAGTAAAAGTGAGAAAAGACACAGTTCTTCCAGGCTAATCTTGTGCTAAGCCCAGCGTGGCAGATACATCTGGAGAGTGCAACCACATGTGGCCTTGGAGCCAAGTTAAAAGGTTGGATTCTTCTCATTTTTCATTGTTGCAAGCTCTGTGCTGAGTTTCCTGGCATTTTCCAGACTTAGAAAACTCTTAAGTGTCTTCAGTAACAAACATTCAGATAAATTTGTAAGTCCCAGGAAGAACTGTGAGTATTGCAAATCTCAGCATAGATCCATCTGAGGCTCCACACAGTCTGCTAAGGCCTTTTTGTGATATATTTTTGTCTAAAAGTTTATTATTTGTAAGACTGGATGGCATAAGAAAGGTGGCACTTTGTGATTGGTGAATTTTTGGCGTTTTAGTACCTGTCAATTCTCCGTAGTTTTGGGTTTCTGTTCCACAGGATCATTTTATCTGCTCTGGCTGTTTGGAGATGTTGCTTCCAAGTTGGCAACCAGCATCTAAAGCCATTGCTTGCAGTCTGCTGCTTGTCCCTTCTACCAGTAACCCTTAATTACTCTGTGTGCTCTGTCTTCCTGCTGAAGGCTTGGTGCAATCTCTGAGTGTGGGAGCCACATAGGCACAGCATCATTCTTGGTGTGCAGCTCTGATAGCTGGACTCAATTCTGAGGCCCTGGTTAGAAATACATTTGAAGGAAGTATTCTGGTAAAACATCAGGAGACTTTGAGAACATCATCTTACCCGGATGGCCAAGGGGCTGGAGAACATGAAGTGTGAGCAGAAACAGAGATGGCAGAGGGAGGTCTTACTGCAACCAAATTGAGAGTATGGAGAGGGAAAACCTGGAGTCCTGTGGCAATGGACTTGGGCTGAAAGAGAAGAAATTCTGATAAGATAAAAGGAGAAAGGTTTTCACCATGAGGTGGATTACTCAGGATCACAGACCTCAATGAGGTTTGCAAACACCAAATCTAGATATTTGCAAAACTCAACAAGTACAGACTGATCTAGCTGGACCTGCTCTGAACTCTTTTTTGGGCTAGATGATGTCCTTCCAACCCATATAGTTTTCTGTGATTGTATTAGGAAAAAAAATTCAGTATTTACTAAGTACAGAATTACACTCAGTACTATACAGAGGAAAGTGTTTCATAGACTGAAGAGTTAATGCTCCAAATAAAACAAAGTCTTGTATGTGTGTGTTTGTGTAGGGACTGGAGGTGCACTGAGATAAAGTGATTTGCTGATGCTCTACTGATTTTCAGTGATGGAAGAAGAAAGTTTTATCTGTCTCATTCTTTCCACAGTCATGGTTCAGACTGTGGTGTGTGCAGGAAGCATTGTTAGGTTACACAGGATGGAAGGATTGCAAGAGACAGATGGATGTTTGGATTCTTTCACTTACAAAAGATATTTTTGTCTATGACATTTTTCAGAAGTTAAGGAAAAAGTCCCACTTGCAGCAGTGTGATATCCAGATAGATGCCCTATCACTGTTACTGGAACCATTTCTTATGAAGATGCAAAAAAATTCTTTCTATTTCTGTAATTTCCTCTGATCACTCCAGACCAGTTCTGGGCAGTGGACTACCAGTTAGTTTTCTGTGAAATCCCTTAATATCCCTATGTTTAAGCAGTTCCAGTGTTACAGGATGTGAGAATAAGTTTGTTTGCAAAAGTTGTTTGAAAAAAAGCAGCTCTCTCTATATTCTCTCTCAATGGGCCACAAATTAAAACATAGTGAGAATATTAAATAACTAATTTCCAAGGAGATTCACAGTGGCTTACAAAAGAAGACAAATAAAAAATGACCCCTTTACATATATGATGCATTTTGATTCTTCCCCCCTCCCTTTAATAATTAGAAATATGGTTTCACTGATACACTTTACAAAACCATTCTGGGGATTCATGAATTTAAAAGGAAAAAAAAATAAACTAGACGTGAATAATTCATAGTTAAATAGCTCTGGGCCAAGATATTGCTTCAGTATTTCCAAGTATGCAGGTTTTATTATTCTCTTAAAGTATGAATAAAAACAAGGTTGTTTTATCACACTTGGACTAATCAATGATATGCCTGAAGCACAGTTGGCAGTAAATGATCCGTTTTAGTTTAAAACATTATTTAAATCGATGTGTATTGTAAGGGAGTCATAAAAATCCTCAAATTAAAGGGTTTTGAGCCATAAAAATAAGTAATATATTTAAGGGTTTTTTAAGGCAGTAATGTTTCCAAGTAAATAGGAGATGGGCCAAGCAGTTCCCTCTGAATTACCCTTCATCAGGTTTTCACACCCTATTAAGGTAACCTTCATGAAATATCTTTGCATTACACTTCATGATGTAATTTGAATGCATTAGAATTAATTTGCCAATAAACTGCAGAGAAAATATGGAATATGCTACCCCCAAAAACTTATGAACTCTCTCTGTTTAGCTTGGGCCACATACATGAGGGTTTCCAAGGTGAAGTTTGCAGGCAAAAAGTGACCCTTGCAACTACAGTGCTTTATTCAGGAGTGAGCTCTTAGCCCAGGGAGGTAGAGCTGTAGGTCTGTACTCTGGATTCAGGGATTTTAGTTTACTCCATGAATGAAATACACTGGGATAGCAGTGAGCCAATGATGGCTTTGCAGACAACTGCTTAGAAAATATTCCTTTACCACCCATGGCAGGTTCCTCCACGTTTCTTTAAGCCAGCCAACTTTTAACCAAGTGTGTTTTGGTGCCAGCCCACCACTGAGTCCTCTTCTCTCTAAAGCATGGCTTACCTGTTGTAGAAGGTCCAACACGACCCTTGGCAGGACCCTATGGGGGAATTTTAAGCAATGTGAGCTCACTTAATGGCATCAGACACCTTGGAGATGTGAGAAAAGATCCACAGGACAGCGCCCTTTAGGACAGGGATTTTTGCCTTGCCCAGTTTTTTATACAAATGTTTAAGGTAGCTTTTAATGCTTGCCACTCTAATGCTGAGGATCTAACACAGCAGCCAGGGAATCACCCCAGAGAGCCGAGGAGAGAGGTTTTGAAGTTTCCTCATTCTTTACTTTCCCATTTGCTGGCAGCTCCACCGTCTGCATTTCTAGAGAACCCCTCACTGCAGGTTTTGGTTCAAAGGCAATGGATGTTCCATATGTGTTGTGTCAGACATGCCATACTGAGGTTTGGAGTGCATCCACCCCAGGCGAGACTTCCAGAGTTTATTCCCACTGCCTTTGATTATAGGCAACGAGAGTGAATGGAAATACTGACAACAGGATGTGTTTCATAGTGGAAAAATTGGCATGGGTTATCTCACAGTCTTCATAACTATTATTTCCTTTTAAAAAGTTATGTAGAATATATGAGCTAAGTGCGTTGAGAGCTGAGTTCTTCTAATCCTCAGCATTTTATGCAAATTGACTGGCAAAAAAAACCCATCTCAGCAAGAATTCTTTCTCACTAAGTAGGACCAGAACTGGATGTGTCCAAATATCAGGAGGCAAAATGCCATTTTTTAGGATTTCCATGCATTAGTGGAGAGAAAACAGAGAGATCCTCAGAACCAGGACTATTCTCACCAGAGTTCTGACTTATTTACAGACCCAAGAGTTCTGCATCGCCAGAATGGAGCTCGAAGTCTTGTCTTTCTTCCCATGGTACATTTCCTACTGTTCTCTTACAGCACAAGCAATTCCCATAGGATTGAGGTCTTGCAATATCCTGTTTGTAAACGGAGATAGTGAAGACATGGCGAAGCTTCTTGGCATTTGTTCCCTCTCTGTGCTTGAGGACCATTTCTGATAGCCTCAAAGCTTAAATTTAGCCAGGGCCAAAGTGTTCAGGGCTGAGCTCACCAAACCACAGCAAGCTGACCTGTCTTACTGCTCTCTGAGGGTGCTGTAATTTCCCAGCTTTGCTGGAAATCTGGGTTTTACCACTTGCTCAAGGTCCCCCAGGAGCTGATGGTAGAACAGGCAGCTGAAACTCAAAGGAAATTCGATTATGCTGCCTAGGGCAGAACAAAGGGTTGGAAATTGAGAACAGGTAAAATTTGAGTGATGAGGTGAGAGGTACTTGGAGTCACCCACTCTACTCTTTTCCAGCATGGAATTTTGCCATTGTCTGTCATTTCACCAATAAGTTTGAAAGCTGGAAGGCCAAATTTTACTACATTTGTGTGGTTTTTTTTCCTCCTGCTGAAGGCAAAAAGAGAAGAGAGGGCAGGACATGTTGTATGCAGCATTTGGAGACATTGTAAGGGGCCACAAAGTGAGGATCCTGACTTTTAGTCAGGCCAGTGGGAAATGTCAAGGAAAAAGCTGCTGTGAGTATCTCCTGGCCAGTTTCACCTTGGTTCTTCTTCAGGTTCCTTCTCCTATGCCACACTCTAGCCAAGAACTTTCTTATTTTACTGCTACAATCCCCTTATCTAGAGGATGCTCTGGAGTGTGAGAAGATCTGGTTTATTTTGGATTGTATTTTGCTTAAAAATAAGTAAGTCTGACCAGAGTAGAGAGCTGATTCTCTTATTCATTTTCTCGCTCCTCTGGCAGAAAAGTCTTGGCACTATCTTGAAGGAACATATTATGTTTCCAGTGAAAGGAAATAATTCCAGTCATTTTCAAGTAATCCCTCTTATCCACTACTGCATTAATACTACAGGTCCTTAAAAAGAAACCCATCTAACTTTTCTTTGGCTAAAATGGAGTCACTGAATAAAGAGACAGGAAATCAGAGATCTATTTTTTAATATTTTGGATTGCAGAAGAAGCTATCTCCTCACACTCACTGCCAGAGATCCTGAGAAAAATTTCAAGCTAATAAATAGTGTTATTCTTATTGAAAATTTTGCAGAAATATTTGGCAGTAAAGAAAGACCAGTTGTAGATTCTTTAGAGTAAAAAGTTTAAAATGGAAAGTCTGACACATTCTTCAGCTATAATAACACAAATGGGATCACTATAATTTTCAGTTCTGATTATACGTTACAAAATCACTGCCAAATACCCATATATTCACGAGCCTGCAGAAAACAATCTGCAAAAAGAAATACGGAGAACTGCTGAAGGAAAGTACAGACAGCTGTAAATGTAGGAAACATAATGATAAATCCAAACCTAAAATCAAGATACAGTTGATAACTAGTCAGAGGAATTTCACTCATACCCTATCAAATTGAATTTAATCACTGACGATTTCCATTATCTAAGAATACAGTGATTTATTTGCAGACATTCTAAGACAAAAAGCTTTTCTAAGATGGGATTAATTTTGAAAAGATAAATACTAAGCAGGACAGAAATTATAGGGGTGTTATACTCAAACTGCATAATATAAACCATGGAAATTCAGACTCAAGGTTACATCAAGGAGAAGAAATTCTGAAAATTCATTAGTTTTGGTCACATGAAAATTAATAAATTTCTCATTGGAAAAGAGGTATTTTGTTAACAGTGCAGTTCAGAATACTGGGATTAAACAAAGATAAGATAAGGAGAGTTGGTTTAGCATGAATGCAGAATGACTGTTAATGATAATATCTATCTATCTGTCTATCTATCTATCTATCTATCTATCTATCCCTTCATGATGAAATGATTGACTGTGAGATTGCAAAATAGGAGTAATAAATGGGCCTTTCCCCCTGGGATTTCATATTCCTTTGTAACTGCTCGTAGTTGCAGTTTGTAGGAGTTTTGCTGAGGGAGAAAAATAAAAACATGGACCTGTTAAAAGATGGAGTCCTCACCTCTTTGTGGGCAGAAATGCACAGTAAATTGCTAACACAGAGTTCTGTAAATTGAGATAAATATCCTCGCAAATATAATAAGATACATAACAAAATATAAGGAGAGAAAAATTTTCCAATGTCAATGGACAGAAATTAAGGGTTTAAAATACATTAATTACACTATTTTGAGCAAAATTCTCTCTGGATTGCAACTGGCCTTGGGTGCTTGAAGTTTCCTCAAGACTGACACGTTTGCATTTCATATTTTTCTTCTGTCAGCCTGTGATTTCATTTCAGTTTTTATTGGTTTAACAATGAGCATCCTTAAAAAGAGATAGCTGCAGGAATGTGGGCATAGAAATGTGACTCAGTGTTTAGGACATTGTAATTGTGCTGCTGAACTATGCATTGCTGGGCTTACTAATTAGAGTAATTAATAGAAAATACAGACCAAAAATTAGGGTGAGGACCATATGAGTTAAGGTCTTCCATTTCTCCCTATGTCATAGCTGTGGTGAGGTTTGAATTTAAATTATTAATGTTTCTGTGGGGGGATTTTTCATGTGTAGATCATGCACAGGGTCTGTTTTTCACTAATATGAATTCCTCTTCCTGAATCTTCCTCCAGCCTAAAAGCCCATTTCCAAACTTTCCATTTCTCCTTCCTGCATGACTGACTGTGACTGCTTATGTGAATGCTGTTTGCAGAAACACCAAACACTGAAATTCTTAAGCAAAATATGTGTTTGAATAGCTGCAATTATTGCAGAACTGTAAACTTTGGTGGGGCCCTTCAGCTGGAAGTTTTTGAATTTTCCAAAGAGTCAAGTTGAACAAAGTTGTGACTGATGGGTAAAAAGATCTCACTGTTTTACAAGGTAAAAGAAAAGTACCAAGGAAAAAACCCTCATGATTCTGAATTTGGGCACTTGAAAGGTTATGTTGGCATCTAACGAGGCCTCCTTTCTTGCTGGAAGCAGAATGGGGCTTGTGGCTCCAGCACACTTCATTAAAAAGCTCCTCAGATTTTCATTGGAAGGTGAGGAGCCTGCCAGATGCCAGCATGAAGGCATCTCATTTATTTTACTAAAAGTGGGTGTTGCTGTTTATTATCAGATCTTCAAATGGTCTTGCAGTGAGTTGCCCAAGGTCATGAAATGCCTGTGGGAAAGTCCTGAGGTGTTTTTGAGCCCCTTCTTCCCTCTGCAGCATGATGAGCCCAGCAAATCATTGCTGTTTGGGAGCCAGAAGGGTATGCATAAACAAATTTCCTCCTGAACAAACCCACCAAAAAATGAAATGTGCAAGCAGACCTGGAGCCTGACCCTTTTGGTGTTCCCTGGCTGGCTTTGAGGCTACAAGATTTCTCATACAAGTGATGCAATTCCAGAAACACCTCAGAGTTTGATTGGCAGAGATCCTTTAGTGCCCACTTTTCCAATACATATAAAAGTACTGGAGAAGCACAGACCTCTCCGTATCCTTTTTAAAATAGAAGTTTTGGGCAACCCTCTATTTTAACTTTTTATCTCGTGCATTTTTCAGAAAGAATTGGAGATGCAAGTGCTTGTTCTGTATATTTGGCCAGTCTGAAACATGAGGACCCTGCCCTCTCTCTGCTGTGTTGAGTGACCTATGGGATAGGCTTGTTTCCTGAATACTGCTGTAAAAAAAGTCCTTCCAGCCCTCTTCTAGTGATGATAACACACAGGCTGTCTCCTCTTCCTTTTGGGAAGCGGAGAAGGAAAGGAAAGTTTTCAGAGTGAAAAACAGGGGATTTTGTGAGGGGCAGGTGATGCTTCAGAGCCCAATGCAATGAAGAAAGGTGTACCTGGAAGAAGGTGGAGGAGGCTCCTCTGCATAGCAGGAAATAAATCTGAGCTGATGTTGTGGCTGGAGGGGGCATCTGGCCAGGGTGCTCTGGGGTTGTTTAATGGCTGGTCCATGAATCTGGATTTGAAAGCGATCTAAAGGTCAGCCCTAAACACAGAGGAGATCTTATCACCCCTGCATTTATGATTCCATGAAGTTGTAATCAGCTGAACAAGGACAGCATCTTCCATGGAACACAGTTAAAAGCTTCTGGTTATTAGATTTGGGACATTAAAGCAGAGAGCTTAAATACTGGCTACACTACTTTTTACTTTTGGCCTGAAAGGAAGAATCTGCTGCTCTCAGAGGCCCACAGACTGGCATATCAGATGGGGCACCATATTCCTTGCTCTGGCGACAAAAATAGCCATGGGAGGCAAGAAATGCCAACTTTTAGATCTGGGCAATGTGTGAGCAGCCAGTGCTAAACCAGTCTGGAGGGAGGGGTGTGGGAAGCTGTGAAAAACTTCCCAGACAAATCTTCCCAAAAACCAGATCTCAGTGATTAATCTCTCATGTGCTGTCTCTACTGGAGACCCAGAAGCAAGAGAAAGGAAGTGATGAATACTCGTATGATTTTTAAATTCCTATGACATTTAAAAAAAAAGTGTTGTAATTATCTTAAATTTCTATGAATTCTAGAATGATTAAATCTAACATCAGGTTATCACTTCAAAAGTTGTGTGTAGTAGAGGGTTGTGCTTGGTATGATTGGGTTTTGTGTTCAGACTCATCCCATTGAGTGCAGGAGGGGAGACCAGGGATCATCTCCAGCATGTTTATTAACAGATTAAAAAAAAAAAAGAAGAAGAAGAAAAAAAGTGTGAATTCTGAATAAAAAGATAAAAAATAGGGAGAAGAGTGTTCTTTTCAACCTGGAAAAGGAGAAGGGCAATGGTTTAGAGTGGAGTTTCTGAGACAGAAGAGGCAGGCTCAGCTTACCAAGTTAGTTTTGGAGGACAATCCTGAACAGTAACACTCAGGAAATGAACTTTTGCTGCATTTGGTCTCAGCTTCCAGAGTTGGATGCCAGGGGAAATCTTAAATGACAGCTAGGGGAGGAGATTGGGTTCTGTGCTCTCTCTGGGTCTTGTTTCCAACTCAATCATCACACATTTCACTGTTGCTTCACTGAGATGAAATTTACTCATCTTTAGGCTGCCTGATTGTCAGAATTGTTAGAAATGAATCTCAGAAGTACAAGGCACCTTTTTTTTTTTTTTTTTTCCTTATGGGAGTAATGAATGCCAGTAAAATGATTTATAAGAATAAAGCCTTCAGATGTTTCAGCTCCTGCTGACATCTCCCACCTCACTGCAAGGATCTGTTTGGGGCTGATTTCAGGCACCACATCATGATGGTTTATCTTTCTAACTTTACAAATATAAGAACATAATTTCGTGTGCTGTGTTACAGCCAGCACCTCCTTAGCAAAGTGTACGTGGTGGGGAGAGCCCTTCAAAAACTGGGTCACTTCAAGCCATCACAATTCACACCAGCAGAGTTCCAGCAACAGCTTCTGCTGCCATTTTTCTTTCTTTACCCACCAAATTCCTGCTAAAATAAAACTTGTGCTTGGCTAACCTGAGCTCTCTGCAGTCTAGCTGCTCTCCAAAGTTGTTATGAGAGTTGCCTAGCTCAGTTCACTGCATGACATAGCCTTTATTTAGCTCCAGCCAAAATTAACTCTGTTTAATTCTCTCTAAGTCACAGTACTGCCTCTAGAGTTTTTGGGGACTGTATTTCTTTACACCTTTTCCAAATTCTAGATCTGCACTGTGGCTCTCTACTAAGAAAAAGGAGACAGATGTCAGATGAAAGTATTTTGGAGAACAAAAAAATATTGAAAATATGATGGATATCAAAAGATGAGGGAGCATTTAGGAGAGCAACTGGGCAACTGAACTCAAAAATGATACAATCTTTAAAAAAATGCATCTTCTGTTTTTAGTTATAAAGAAACAAAACTGGTAAACTTCTTTTGAACTTCTTTTTGTTTTTATACTTAAAGGTGCTATGTTTAGGGGAGGAAGGAAGAAGTGATTTTATGTAGCCTCCAGCAAAATGCCATGTTTTTCATACAATACCTTCCTGTTCATTCTTATTTGCATATTTTAAAATATATTTTAGTTTTTGGGTTGCTCATACAAATGATTTAAAAGGAAATATTCTTCAACAAATCTCAGCTGTTTCTTTAGTTCCTAGCATTTTAAAAAGAAAGGTTCTCTGTCTTGTATATTTACATAAAGCCTGAATTCCAGATTTGGAAGATGTAATAAAAATATGCTTTTCTGGGTTTAGTTCTTAGGGAAAGAGAATTCCCCATGACCAAAAATACCCCAGTAATAAGCATTGGCTCTGTGCTGGCACCACTGTGACCTTAAATTATGAGCTTGCCCCCATTTGTAGCCAGTTTCCCCTCTTTAAATGCACAGTTAAGTCATTTGTAAATATCATAACTAAATCTGGAAGTGTAATTTAGTGACTCTATTTGAGGATTAAGAGGAAGAATAACATTACTTAGAACCATATGCAATCTTTTCTGCTTTGTTTAATTTAGTTTACTCTATGCAAGCCTTATCTTACAGACATTCTTCACTCCAGCTCACTTGAAATATTTGCAGTGCTGTTGATAATGATATAAAAAATAGCTAAATGTTTATTTCTTTACAAAAGAAATGTATATACTGTGAAATGCACTGACAAAACATTAGTGATGTGGAATCATTGTCCCTAGGAAGGGCAGAAAGAAAAAAGGTTGTTTGATTTATACTGTTTGTTTTTAAATAGAGAAGATTTAAAACTGTAGAGAAAAGGTATTGGACTTTGCACTCAACCATACTGGCTGGCTTTATTAAACACTTGGAGCAACACTCTAGTTTCCTTTACCAAGGATGCCAAAGAATTGAAATTCTCCACTGAATACAGTCTGCATTGTGGTCTTTAGTTCACTGAGATTTAATTCCTAGTGTTTTTTTTCCAGTGGGAATATCTCACAGATTCTGGAGTATCTGATGTTTGATTACTGTGCCAGATTGAGAACTGCTGATTCATGTGTACATCTTATTGTTAATTACAAGTCTCACAAGTTTTATTCTTGCTGAACCCACCTTGAGATCCCTCATGGTAGTTGAAGTCACATTTTACTTCTTTCACACAGTATGGATGGTGAAATCATTTTAAAGTTCTGAGCAGCTGCTTTTGAAGTTATTCTGACTTCTTTTTGAAACAGAGTCTTAATTTTTAGCTTTACTCTTTTTCTTTTTTTTTTCATGAAAGCCTACTCATTTCCATATGGACACAATGTGCTGTCAACAAACATAAATTGTACACATTTGGAAGGAACATGGGGCAGATCCTCCCCTGGTGTAAATACTCATAATTCTGTTTGTGTAGAGCCACTTGAGCCTGGAGGGAAATTTTGCAGAGACCACCTTCTCTCATTGCTTGGTGTGAAGTGGAGACAGGCACACAAAAGGAAGTGCCTGAAAGATTACTCTGAACTGGGCAGAGCAAGGACATCTCCTAAAATAGTGGAGTCTCATGTCATTGACAGCTAGAGTTGGAAAATCTGAGTGAGGTAAAAGGGAGACTCTGAAAATCAGGCACTGGAGCTCAGCAGAGCTGACACGAAGCTGTTCCCAGCATTCCTTACCTCCCAAACTGCTCCTTCAGTGGTCTAACCCAATGCCCAAAAACAAATACCCACACACCAATAAATCCTCTGGCACAGCAGGGGCTGAGGAACAGAAATAGCTGTGTCTCAGTTACCACAGGGACAGATCCTCAGCCAGCAGTGGCCCCCAACCCAGAAGACAAATTGAATGCAGAGAGAGAGAAATGAAAAAGAGAGAACAATGATTCATTGGGGGGAAAAAAAAGATCAAGCATCAAACAACAGCTGTGAGAAAAATGACTGGGAAACATATACACCACTTGCACACACACATCGATACATGGGACCAGTCATAGTGGAGCATGAAATATATATAAAAAGTAATTTAATAGAAAGATTCAATTCAATATAAAGCCCAGTTTTCAGGTGATCATTTCCCACAGTAACATCGAACAGAGATTCATTGTTCTAAAATCTTTGATTTTCTGTATTATTTCCTGTGTTTATTCTTTTTAGATCTTCATCTCTCCCACACTAAAACCAGCAGGAAGAGTTACACTTGAACCTGCTGTTCAGTCTGAGATTTTTAAGAATCTTTACTATTATTGACAAGGGAAGAAACATGATGTAGGAAAAATCCTTGCACCTTGTTCTTGAGTCAGGAGAGCTGTAATCAGGATTATTATAGTCCTGCCATGTCTGGAAAACAATTTGAGAGGCACTGACCACTGTGCAGTTAGCACCAATAGTTACACTCTTTAAACATGTGGAAAATTGCAGTGGTAGAACTGGAAACAGGACTGCTCTCTAACTGAATTATCAGGGTGAAGTATCTGGTGTTCGATATAAAAATTAGTTTTAATTAAATTTAATGTTGACAATAGAAATTAATTGTTTCACTGGCCACAGGACTGAGGAGCACATTGTCAGGACATCTAATCAACAGCAGTTCCAGCACTGGAACTGGCATATGGGGAGCATTTATGGAAATGTAATTAGAACTCCATCCAACCCTCGTTGAAATAAACTTCCCATTGATTTTAATAAGAAATACATTAAACCCTGAACACCACGGTTCATCATAATGTGGTATCTCTTCTTTTAAAATTTGGCACTGGATCAAATTCTGTAATTTGGCTTACGAGTTTGCTACAGGGAATGACCTTACCCGTATTATGTGGTATGACAGCTACAAAATAGCTGCTACCAGCTCTGAAGAATGCGGATTTTATGAGCTGGGAAAACAGTTTTTCATGATAGATTGCTACATTGAAGTAGTTACAAGTCCAGGAAACATGGCAAAAATAAATAATAATAAATAGATAAATAACAAATTACCTCCCAAAAAGAGCACTGTAATTTTTTGTTTTCCTACCTGTGCAAGAAAGCAACAGTTTCAATGACTGAATAGACACTCTGAGGAAACTTTTGAAAGCTACACATAATGACATAAAAATTCAAAGAGAAGCCTTGGAAGATTATTATGTTCCTCATCCATATAGTAATGGATATCTCTGAAATCACCAGATAAATCAACTATTCTAATCAACAGGGAGATACCTCTTTCATAATCTTTTTTTAGCCCAAGTTTAAAAAATGGCTAATTTTCACTAAACCCACCCATTTTGCAATCCACATTTCTGAGAATGTAATGACTGAATTTGGGAGTTCTTTGCAGGTTTTCTGTAGGATTGGCCACTCTTCCAAACTCACTGCCTAAGTCACTTCTTGTCATATTTGATGCAAGGAAATGAGCATCTGCATTAAAAAATGGCTTTTCTTTTCCCCCCAGGTCACCTACAACTACATCCTTCAGAAAGTCGTGGTGTTTCTGCAGCACTCAAACATCTGCTGTGTGACTGACACTGGCTGCCTACATAATTCTACTGATGCCATTGAATATTTTGGCACATTTCCTCTCAGACCATTAAAATGGCAATGGTTGGAGGCAGCAGCCACAAGGCTGATCAACAGGAAAGGGTTGCAGTGCAGATGTTTGCAGCTGAGCCAGTTGCAAGGGCTTCTTTAGAGCCAGTGGGGAGAAATCTGCACTTGTAGGCTGTGATTCAGCTCACCCTATAGAATATGTCTAAAATAAGGCAGATGAACTCAGTCTTAGAATTGTTCAGTGACATAAAAGGAATTGAAGGAGACTGGCTTTGATAGAAGGGCTCGCACTGTCAAGTCAAGTGAGATGAATCTTGTCCTGCTGAAACAATTTTAACCTGGCAGCACTTGGGATGTCCCTGTGATGAACAACCAAGAGTAGCATGGGATTATCATACAAAATATTCTGTTTCATATTTCTCATACTGGGAGAAGATTTACTTTCTGGCCTCATGATCTGCTCTAGGTTTGAGTCATCAATAAAATCTCCCTTAGTGTAAAAAAAATGCATTTCCAAGTTAATAAGAAAAAGTGCATTATTAAGTCACCATTTGTAAAAATTATCCTTGTAAATAAGGATGACACTATGAATAAGGATATAAATGGAAATAAGGATAATAGCAGCAATTGCTGATGTTCCTTTAAATGACTTATTCAACAAACCCCATATAATTTAAACCATTTACCTGGTTTAGTGACAGAGTAATTCATGCAGAATTAGCAGTTTAATCTGATCTCCGTGAGGGCTGGCTGGTGATGAATGTGTTCTTCCTTTACAGTCACATTGCAGAATAAAATGTGTGTGAGATGAAATCCTTGCTGATGGCCTGGGGTACCAACAGGGTCTGAGGAAGTGAGTTTAGAGCTGGTTTGGTCATTTCTGTATTATCCTTTAGTTATAATGACATTAGAGACATCCTGGAAAAAATGGGGCACCTGGGTGTGCTCAGATGGGAAAGGTGACTCAAATATGGACTTTTCATGGAGTGGTTTCAAATGTTGAATGATGGCATTTGAAAAAAATGAAAAAAAACCCCAAAAACCAGAAGACAAATATTCTTGAGCCATGAAACTTGATTGGAAGGAAAGCCTTTTTGCTAACAACAATCAGGTGTTAGCGGGGCTCTTGTGAAAGCCCAAAGTGAAAAGACCTTTGATTACTGGGGAGGGTCAGCAAGAATTATGCAAAAATTCTGCCTTTAAGTGAAAAGTGGGTGATCACATCTGAGCATACTGGGATGAAGTGTTTCTTACTCATCCATACCTTTTGGTGGGTTGGCCTCTCCCTGGTTTGAGTAGACTCTAAGAATATGTTACTATTTGTGCTCAGACTGGCTTCCTTTTTGAACTTCAAACCATACACAGTTCTCAGAATTATGGGTGGAAGATGAATTTGAGCTTGAGAAGAGGCCACAGCCATGTTTGGCTGTCATTGCCACTGCAAATGCTTTCCACAATGTGGTTGATGCCCCAGTACTCACAAGGGTTTTCCAGGGCTTGCCTTTTTTTGTTCTAGGATTTGGGCTTTCCCTCTGGACATTGCACTGCCACCTGATGAGAAATGGCAGCAGCTAAATGAGCTTTGCAGGGGTTAATGGTATTTTTAATCCACCTGCCTCCTGTCCAGGTGCCTGAGAAGAAAAATCTACAGGAACTCAAGCGGAATTGAAAGGGTGATCCCAGAGAAGGGAGTAGAAAGATCTAATTAATAGATTGTAAAACTGAAAAACACTACTGTGACCATCTGATCCTGTGTCACACAGGTCGTAGGTCTTCCCTGATTTAATTTATATTTGAACTTTGTTTTTCTTTTTAAAAGCCATCCAATGCTGATATATTAGTTACTAGTGATGGAAAATCTTGCACACCTTTAAGCTGTGGCAGTGATTAATTTTCAACCTTAAAAAAGAACAAAAAGGAGGCATAGCTTTATTTTTGGTCTAAATTAGTCTGGTTTCACCTTTCATGAATTTCAATTGTGAGTTCTTACAGAACATATTGAGTCAATTTCCATTCTTTTGCTCCTCTTCCAGCAAAAGATATGGTTCTGTTTTCCTTGGAACATTATTTTAAGGTCATTGAGAAAGAGAAAATGAGAGAGAGAAAAAAGAAAAGAAAGAAAGAAACTGGTGGTCAGTTCCAGGATGAGACTTGGGGTTTCTTGCTCTGACACTCTCCACCCAGCTGACAGGAATGATTCAGAGCCATGTTTTGGACAGGTGTTGAGCATTCATGATGCAGCCAGCATGCAGGGAACACTTAAAAGCACCTCTGCACACAGATCCTTGTATTTCTCATGGATCCAGGCACTTCTGAAGACCCAATAAAAATGCTTCAGTACTGAACAGTTCTTTCTGCAACTTTTAATCTCTCTGCCTCAGTTGCCCAAAGAATATATATGTAGAAATGGAGAAAAATGCTGTAAGGTTAAACACTACAGGACTGGGAGATGCCCACGTGCAGGAGGGACCGTATGAGCCCATAAGACAGATGCAAGTGGTGGTTGGATCACTTCCATATCACACTTAGAATCACAGAATCATAGAATAAGCTGAGTTGGAAGGGACCCACAAGGATCATCAAATCCAACACCTGACCCTGCACAGCACCATCCCCAAGAGTCACACCCTGTGCCTGAGAGCATTGTTCAAACATTTCCTGAGCTCTGTCAGGCTGCTGCTGTGACCACTGCCCTGGGGAGCCTGTTCAGTGCCCAGCCACCCTCTGGGGGAAGAACCTTTTCCTGATATCCAACCTAAACCTCCCCTGACACAACCTCAGGCCATTCCTGGGGTCCTGTCACTGTCACCACAGAGCAGAGATCAGTGCCTGCCCCTCCTCTTCCCCTCCTGAGGAATTTGTAACTGCAGTGAGGTCTCCCCTCAGCCTCCTCTTCTCCAGGCTGAACAGAACAAATGCCCTCAGCCTCTCCTCACACGGCTTCTCCTCAAGGCCCTTCCCCATCTTTGTTGCCCTCCTTTGGACACTCTTGAATAATTCAATATTTTTCTTACATTGTGGCACCCAAAGCTGCCCCCAGCACTCGAGGAGAGGCTGTCCCAGTGCAGAGCAGAGCAGGACAATCCCTCCCTTGTATGACTGGTGATGCCATGCCTGAAGCCCCCCAGAACAAGGATGTCCCTCCTGGCTGGGAATCTGAACTCCACATCTCTTTCTGAGCTGCTGTAGCCCTCATCTCAACCATCCACTTGCTCTCTGCAAACCCCGAGGAAATAACATGACCACTGCCTGTTGATCCTCACCGTGGATTTGGAACCTGCTCTGTGCCAGCAGAAAGGCACTTCTGGATCCCAGCAGGCACTGGGTGGTTCTTTCCCCTGACATTCCTCCTGCTGAGGAAGGCTTCTTGCAGCTTATCATTAGGGCAGGCTACGTGTCTTGGCTGGCTGGTGCATATTTGAACTTCAGTTTTCACTCTTGGGACCTGCAGCCACAGTTCTCTTCCAGCAGAAATCCCAAGCCTAAAAGCAGCACCACAGATGTGACCATTTTTCAATGAATGAGCTCAGGTGTGACTACATTGTTCCAGTCAGGATTGTTGATTTTCTCTCTCATTCTCTTTGCCTCTTTGTCCCTCTTATTCTTTTTTCCCCCCTCTCTTTCATTCTTCTGAGTAGAATAACCTTGCTCTTGGATTTGAAGTATTCTTTTTTTGATTCTCTTCAATGAAGTTCCAGTTCTTCTAATGAGAATTAAGGGCTATAATATTCAATAGAGATTCTGTGATTATGAGAAATAATTCTTTGACTAATCTGACACTATGGTTTCCTATTTAAATACCCGAATTGAATCCAAAATGAAGAAGTTTGTCTGACAACTAGATGGTAGACATTTTCATAAAGGAAATATAAAGTTTGATACAAAATATAGAAATTGTTTAAAACAAACTGACTTTAGTATGGGTCTGGTAAAAACCCAGCATGAATGAGGATTAGAAAGTAAAATAATTTCTTTTTCTTTCTCTTTATTTTTCAGTCTGAAGAGAATGCTGCTTTTGTAGGTTTTAACTTAGCTGTTCCATTTATCAGAGTTGTGCCACCATGACAAAAATAAGGAAAAGGATGTTTCAGCTTTTTTTTTGGCCAACTCTTCTTGTGAACCACCTTTGACCATGAAGCAGAATGAACTATTGATTTTTGACTGCTCAGGTTTATCAAAAATAGTGCATCTATCATATATTTTAAACCCAAATTAGGTTTGGGGTTAGTTTTGGAGAAACTTTGTGGGCCCAACTATCAGTTCTCTATGTACTCAGAGACACCTGAAATCCTGCTTAATTTTCTTAGTTCCTCTTGATTACTCAGGAAAAGGTCTTGTTTTTCTTTAATGGGAGCCTTGCCTGGGAATCAGTGTTAGGATGAAGGTCTGTCTTTTTATTCAGCTCTCAGCTGGAGTCCAGTTGACTAATACTGCAAGACAGTATTAATACTTTGCTGTCAGAGCCTGTCAATCCAGAGCAAGCAAGTCTGACTCACTGGAAAATATCCCCATGAGAAGGAGCCTTTCACAACCTCCCATCCGAATGCATGGAAAGATAAATGCTGGGGTTCAGATTTTCCCTCCAGAGACTGTTCTTCAGGAAAAGTCAAAACACACACATGCTCGAAGTAGGCTCAATAGATTTTACAAGATATGACATAAACGACAAAGAATTTCTAGCAGTGGCTCTCTGCAGACAGATTTATGGAAGATCGAGGGTTTGTGGATTAAATTCTCTGTTGGCTGGTGTGAGACAACCTGATTACTCTGTCCAGCTGGAGAAGAGACGAGTAGCAGGGTCCATCTCAAGAAAATGAATCTATTTAAATGTGCAAGGCTGTCTTCAGCTGGAAGTGTCAGGGTGACACTGAACATAAACACTCATGGATTGTGGCTTGCATTGATATTCTTAAGTGAACAAGAGGCGTGAGGAAAATGGTACCAGGTGTTAAATTCATCACCTCAGAAATGGAACAAAGTGAGCAAAAAGTAAATTGAAGGGATGACTCTGTATAGCAGGGAGCAGACCTTCAGTGAGATTCATCCAGTATGTGAAATGAAAATTAATGCTACATTTAACTCAATTAAATGGTTTTTTTTTATATAAAGGTACATCAGGATACACTGCTGGCTTTTATTTTTCAATTTCACTGGAAGTCACGCAGCCAAACAGATCTCTGTTTGGCACTGAGAATATTCATGTGGAGAGGAAGGAGAAAGGAAGGCAAGGATGGGAAAAATTATGTGAGTAAAAATAAAAGGGGAAAAATCCAGTACAATGGCATTTTAAAAAGATGCAGATGAAATTTAAACTTAGCTTCAGATTACTTCCTTTTTTAAAAAATTTATTTAAAGAAAACCATCCTGAAAAACAGGAATTAATTCTTTGTACAAATTTAATAAAGTGTCACCTGACAGAATGTCTGAAGTATAATTAATACATGCACACAGAACCAGAAGATGCTAAGGAGAAACACATTTTCCATAAAGTAATGCTGAAGGTCATGTCCTGAATATATTTGTACATCTGTTTCTTTCTAGCACAACTGCGGGCAGAACTGACTTAAATCAAGATCAGGATGTTAATATTGATAAGTCTTGTCTAATTTTTGCTTCTGTGAGTAGTCCTGATGGCTTCAGTGTGCCTGTCCACAGTGGTGGAGGGCAGTGAATCTGTTGTCCTGCTCCAAACCATGCAGCTCCCTAAATACAGGTGTGGACTCTTCTCCCTGATGTTCCCTCTCCTGCACATTCCCCAGTAGGGACTGCTCCTCTAGAGATCATCATGGAGGCCACTCAAGGGCAATATCATCAATGTGATGCTACCTTTCCTCTGGCTTATCCCCAGGGTGGCAGCAGTAAAGGTGATGGTCCTGCTGTCCCTGCCCCTGCCTGTCCCTCTCTGTCCCAGCTGTGTTTCCATTTGGCAGCTGCCTTCCCCTCCCTAGAGAGATGGAAGAGTTGAAGATTGATGGAAGAGTTGAATTCCTTTTGGATAAGCTTAAAAACTCTTACAGTAATCATGTTTGTTATTATTTTGGGGGGATTAGATACCTCTAAAATACCACTGTACCCCCAGGCATGACCATACTTCTAAAAGCCTAAATCCCAGAGTTTTCACTCACTGCTGCTGGGATTGGAGTGTCCTAATGATCTGTAACAGGCACCTGTCCCCAGGTCAACTTTCTCTGTAGCAACAGGGGAAATGTGATGTGCAGGATTTCCTCCATGTACTTATCTGTGGAAAATGATGTGAAACAACTATAATGAGTAGTTTTTCTTTGGAAAATGATTTACTGACCGTAATGAAAATGTTTTGCTGTTACCTACTGCTCTTCATCAATAAACCCCAAAGCCCATGATGAAAAAACATTTGTATTGTTATCACCATTTTATAATGGAGATATCAAGGTCTGGGTGTCACATGGGCAGGAGTCTTTGATTTTTATAGCTGGAGTTTAGAACTGCAGTTCTTCAGAGAACTGTGTCCAGCAATATGTAACTAAGGCCAAAGGCAAGACACAAGCTGTTTTAGGTTCATAATAAGAATTTCCTGATTTTCAGCCCTTTGCTCATTCCACTCAACCATGGTAGCTCTGAAGTGCAAGTGGTGCGGAAGGAAGAAGATGCTTTATGATCCTTGATGACTATAATGTAGCATATAAAGCTCTAGGGTGCTTTCAAACTCACTGTGATCTTGTGGGGTGGAAAATTAATCAGGCTGCAGCTTCCAGGAGAATATATTTTTTTTTACATTAGCTGCTTGGGTCTTTTTCCAAACCAGAAGATGATAAAGCACTTCCCACTGCTGGATGGAGACAAAAGACAGTGTAATCAACACAAGCAGTAAAATAAGCTGAAGAAGCTTCTCAGGACTCCTGATTACTAATGCAATTCTTTTACAATCATTTTTGGCTCTAGAAATAAGAACCATTGCAAAATAAGCAATTTTTTTTTCAAAATGCCACAGTCAGATTGTTGCAAATGTTGGATCTCAAATCCTGATCTACTCTCTCAAACTCAGCTGCCAGTCTTTCCTTACTACAGGCCATTGGTATATTATGTGTAAATGTATAAACAGCTAAACTTTTAGAAAGTGCATGGAAATTTTTCCCTGCAGTCAACATGTATCAGTAGATGCAGCTAAAATAAAATACAGACAGTGGTTTGAGGTTTCTTGAGACTCCTGATGTTCCTAATGAAGGAAAATCTTTGTCAGCTTTCTTTCTTCCACTTCCTTCTTGCAGACTCATTTTCTCTTCCTACACCAGAGGTCTTTCCAGAGACCTCATTCAAACAGCAAATTTTGGGGGATTTTATGGTCTCAGATTCACCATGTGTAAGGTAATTCACAAATGCTGCAGGTTCATACTTGCAGGGTTTATTTTCCAGCTGAAAACTTGCCCTTACCTAAATGATGCCCTCTGGGGTTTCTGACATGGCTGTTGTCTCCTTGTAAGCCCTTCTCACTCCCTGTTCCAGGCTGTGGCAGCCCATGAGCACTGGGATTTCAAATGCTCTGAGCAAGGACAAGCTTTGCATTTTCCACCTTGGTGTCACTGCACCACTGAAGGGATGAAAAAATGGAAATCATGTAGTTGTGACAGCAAAAACAGCTCTCTGGTTTTGCAGTGCAGCCACCCTTTCATCACATTGCACATCTGCCACCTTCTTGCGACCTGTGGGTCAAAATCCAGGTCAAAACCTAAAACTGAACTTGGAGGGGAGAATAATTTTCTTTGAGTAGCAGCTGTCTTCAACCTAATCAAGTGTTGTTTACTAAGTCAAGAAAAAAATGAGCTGCCAAACAATTGATATTTACCTGTTCTTTAAATTTTAGCAATGGAAGAATCTTTCTACCCTAATTTAAATCAGGGTTCTACAGTATCTAATGATTTTCTCATCTAATTGCAGTCTGTCAGTCTCAAGAAGTTGCTGCACATCATCATCTCTCTCCACTCCCTGGCACCAGACCATTTCCACTGCAGGCTCCTACTAAGTGGGAAAACTGGAAGTTTAAAAAGAACAGCTTAAAATAGAAAGAAATAAATGATCATGAAATGAAAGGAGTACTGAAAAAGTATGCAGAAAACCCTGATGTTCATCATTAGGCTTCTCAGCTCTTCCTGTGCAGAGCTGCAGCATTTGCTGGAGTGTGCTGAGAAGCTGTGTGCAAGAGAAAGGTCAAGTATATAATTGTGAGGGTTGGCCCCTTCTCAAAGATTCCCATGAAATATTTTGTCTTGCAAGTCAGCTGTTTCCTGTCAAAAACTGGGCACAAGCCTTGCTAGCCCACTGCTCTACCACAAATTTAATTTGGAGGCTCATAAGACAGCTCAGTAAGATGAAAAAAAAACCCCTGAATCATCATAGTAATAATATTTTATGATAATTTTTTATTTTTCACGGAATGGTCTGGGTTGGAAGGGACCTTAAAGATCGTCTTGTTCCAACCCCTGCCATTGGCAGGGCCACCTTCCACTAGACCAGACTGCTCCAAGCCCTATCCAACCTGACCTTGAGCACTTCCAGCGATGAGGCAGCTTCTCTGGGCAACCTGTGCCAGTGTCTCACCACCCTCACTCTCAATAATTTCTTCCTTTTAGCAAATCTAAACCTAATTTCTTTTAGCATAAATTCATTGCCCCTTGTCCTGTCATTGTGGTGGTATGGACATCTTGAAATTGCTACTACAGGGCTTATTTTTACCATATGTCAGGTCCTGCATGCTTTTCAGAAGGGAAAAATTATCTTTGGAGTAGAGTAAAGATGCTGGAGCTCAGTGGCATCACAGAATTTTCAGAAGTAAGCACAGTGTAAGTGCAGAGCCTTATCCATGGCCTTATGGCTACCTGTGCTTATTCCCATTATTAACTATAAATGAGTCAAATGAAAGTCTCTGCCCCAGTGCCAGCTTATTTGGGCAGCCTCGTTCATTGTGGTATCTGACCCCCTAAGTATTCAAACCCAGATGGAGCAGTAATACCCTCACTCAGCCCTTCATCTGCTCACTGAAATGTGTTGGCTTTGGTAGGTTGGTGTGACCTGAGTTCTCACTGGGGTAAATTTCCAGCTGTGTGTGGTTCCTGAGCAGTTTCCAGCCCTCCCTAGGAAGTGGTGCCCCACTTTCTGGTGTTTTCCACAGAAAAGTAGATATCCTTGGACAGTCCTTAGTGAGGGGGGAGGGAACTGCCAATTGGAGTGAAATCCTGGGAGGATTTGGGGTGTGAAGACAACTCTCAGTGTCAGTAGTGCAGTGCAGAACCAAGTGCAGAGGGTGGAAGCCTCCTGTGGCTCCAGTGGTGACTTCTGTTGCTCTCCCAACCACTGTTTAAAAACTCCAAACACAGCAGGTTCCATGGATGGAGCTGTGAGAGGAAAGCTCATACAGTAAAAAAGCTTTCCTTACCAGGTGTAGATCAGTGTCTGGACTCATGCAAGATTAAACCCTGCTTCAGATGCAAATCAGTGTTTTCTATGCTGTCCTTAAGTGGTACTTCCAGAAGCACAAAGAGCATATAAGAGATACTGAACAGCCTGAGGATGGATGCCCAAATACTAGGTGGTGCAGTGGAAAGTATTGATTTTACTTGAAATGTACCTCATCACCATCACCCTGATCTCTCTAGTCAACATTTTTACCTGTGTTCCCTCCAGGTGTGTACTGAGAAGCACCAACAGTGATGTTGGAATGTGAGGCAGAGAGAAACTCGAGCTGCAGCGTGTGCTGCTGTTCTCCTGGTCCCATCCCTGTGGCACCTTCTCTCTTCCCTTTACCCCATAAAGATCCACAGATGTTGAATAGTTCTGGAGATAGGATTGTGGTTGAATGGATTTTGCCATTAAGGGCTCTATAGAAAAGAAAGGAAGACTTTGAGACATTGCAGACCATCTTTTTTAATTCCTGCTGTTTCCTGGTGGTGAAGCAAAGTAGAATGCCAGTAAATAAGAAGATTCTGCAGCAATTTGTATTTCAGTGACACAGAACTTTTCCTTCAAAGTTGCTTAATATGCCATTTTCTTTCTCCTGCTTTTGCTGTGACAGTATATTGAATTTCTGTTTCCTCCCCACTTTCAATTAATGCAAGATGAGCCTTTTTTCAAAGGCCTTGTGGGAGTCAGGCACCCATCTCTCAGCAATTTTCCATCTGAGCTGGCACCAAATTCACTTAGACAACTCTTGAAATCTCACCCGTAGAGTTTGATCGTTAACTAAAGAGTCTTTATTGGAAACTATGATTATTGCAAAGGTTCCTGGCAATAAACATTACTTTGTTACGCCTGTGACGTGTGTGCAGTTGATTCATTACAATAATGACACTCTTCACCTAGGTAGCACTTTTCATCTGAACTGAAGGCTCAGAGTCAATATTTCCATTTTGCTGGTGTTTCATATAAATCTCTGCATTTGTCATTGACAAATGAAAGAGCTTCAGAAATGTTTTCCCCATCATTTGTCTCCTGGAACATAAAACAAACAAGGAAACCTCATGTTGTATTACAAAGAGTAGGGGAAAAAAAACGGGTTTTTTTGGCTCAGAGAACTTAGTAATGGCAGATATGATGAAATAGCTGGGGGACACGCTGGGCCCCAACTCACTGTGGGGGAAGGCAGGCAGAGCATGGACTGGGATGCCCTTTGTGGGTCCTGGGGCTTTGTGTGTGGGCCTTAATAGCACAGCCTGCCCCTTGCCTTTGCAGTGCTCTGGTACGGAGATAATGGGGTTCTGCCCGTGTGCTCTGCAGCATTCACTCAAAATCAGCATGTAACAGTGAATCATTGTGACATGATGTTCCTTTTGCGAGCACTGCAACAGAGAGATTTTCCAGACAGAGTTCAGTTTGTTTTCTCTTATGTGTGATGGGAACCACACTTGGTATTTGCACAGTTTTAATGGTTCCCTGCAACTGCAGCTATTCAGGCTTTTATTACATGTGAATCAAACGTGTCTGACACACTCCTTTGTCAGCCAGAATGCAGGTAAAAGAAGGAGTAAGTGCAGGAGAAGCTCTTAGGGTAAAGATTGTGTGAAGTACTTCTCATGCCACCTACGCTGAGTTTTCCTTTTGCACAGCAAAAAATATAGGATTTTCATTATGGGTTACTCTGTAAGTAAAATTAACATAAGAGCCTAAAATCTCTTTTTTTTCTTTTTCTTCTTTTTTTTTTCTTTTTTTTCAGGCATCAAGCAATCAGTTCCTAAGGACAACACATCATTTAATCTGTTTGTTGATGTGTCTAAAGCTGTTAGAACTGGCTGTGCTGGAAAGTGCACAGACACACAGCCCAGAGACAAAACACAAAACTCTGGGAGGGAGGCACAGCACTAGGTTTCATCATTAGGAACTGTATAGAAAAAAAAGGCTGCAAACTCTGGGATTAATATGAAAAATCATTCCCAACATTTCTGGCAGATTGAGTCTGCTTCCCCTTCTGTTTCTGACTTTTAATGTAAAAAAGAAAAAGTGATGTCACAGAAGTAAAAACTACAAGAAAACCACAAAGTAAAGTAAAAAAAATATACATAATTAAAAGCATGCCAGTGGACTGCTGTTCTGTGGTTTCTGTAACGTGGACCCCATAGGAGGATGCAGTGTGTGGGACTCTGAATGCAGCTACAGATCTGGAGTTCTTTTTTCCTAACTCCAGTGATGTGTCCGCAGGGCAAAAGATATTCTTCCCAAAGATGGTTTAAAAACATTTAATGGAGGTTTTTCCATGGGATGAGCTACAAAAAATACCCTTCAATAAAATGAGCAAAGAGTTCATGATGGGATGCTCTTACTGAAAAGAGCCTCTAGCAACAACAACAAAAACTGGCTGTAGAGTCAGCGATGAATAGAAGCTCTTCAAAGGCCTAGAAAAATAAAATCATTCAAAGACTAATGGGTCATATGAACCTTAGCTGCTTGCCATGAACTTGCATTACATGTCTGAGGTTTTAAAAAACTACTGCTGCTGTTGCATTGATTTCATATTTGTAGATCTCTCCCCTTCCAGGTGTGCTCTGCAGAAATTAGATTGGTGTCTATCTAATCCATCCGTTGTTATTGTCACACTTACTTCAAGAAAGAAAAGTTGTAAATTCTACAAATTTTCCTCATTTTCAGTCACAGTTTTTAGAACAAAAAAAAAGTGCTACAAGAAGACTTGGGTGATTTCTTACAAGGTATCAGAAATGGAGAAGGAGCAATGTTTGGCACACAAAGATGCTTTGACGCACCAGATTGCATTTGAAAAATTTACCAAGCCAGTTGAAGTTTTCATTGCTGAAAATTTCCAAACATTTCCAATGTGGCAGTAAATATAGCAGGAACTTTTACATTGTGTCCTCACGTGATTGTCTTGGAAATAATTTAAAATCTATGAGCATAGGGTTGTGTTTGGGCACTACAGATGAGGTTCTGAAGGGTGCAAAGGGTAATGAGAGGGGGAGTGGACAGTGTTGGAGAACAGAGTTGGGTGGAGAGGGTATCAGGCAGTCTGGAATAAAGCTAGGTTCCCTGATCTTCCCAGTGGCATTCCTGCAAAGACAAGCAGGAGCTCTGAATGTAAACTCAGCAAAGAAAGAGCAGGTAAGAGTGAGAGCATCTTAAAATCCCAGGTACCTGAATTTAATTCTGTGGGCCCACTAGAAGGGTTTTTCGCAGTACATTGAAGACACTTTAGCTAGATAAAAACATGCTCAAATTGCAATGAAGGGGGGCAGAGGGGGGAGATTAGATTTGATATTGAGAAAAATTCCTTCATTGAAAGAGTTGTGAATGATTGGAACAGACTGTCCAGAGAAGTGGTGGAGTCACCATCCCTGGAGGGATTTAAAGAATGTGGCACTCAGGGACACGGTTTTGTGGTGGCCTTGGCTTTACTGAGTTAGCAGTTGGACTTGGTGATCTTAGAGGTCTTTTCCATGGATTCCCAATTGATTCTATGATTCTATGCATAAAATGGGTGAATGCACATAAAAATACATAAATAATATGGATGTAGAAGGAAATTGGCCTTGATCCTTGCTTTGAGGCCACCCTTACACCCACCACCTTGCAGCTAAAAGGGCAGCTGTAACCAAATACAGGAAAACACTTATCCTGCTTCAAAATAAACTGGGGAGGAAACAACCCAGAGAGTTTATTTGTCCTCCCTGATTCTGGTTATTTTCCTTTGAGATACTATGACAATCAAGCCATGTTTGGAAGATAAAAATGGAAAAGGAATTATTTCCTCTTTTATAACTGGTAAAAAGCAGTTGATTTTGAATGAAAGTTTTGCTGTGAGGGGGAATCATTGTGGGATGGTTGTACTGTGTCAGATGACTTGTTGGGCTACTGCAGCTTGTTCTGGCAATGATCTACTCAATGAGGCTGGACCAGCAAATGATCATTTCTGTGATTTTCTATGGGGGTGCTTCTCTAGGGAGGTCATGTTGTGTTTAATGCTCTCCTAACATTGTTTTACCCTATTGGATGGCAGTGTTTCTGAAAAGATGTAAAGAAATTATTTTAAAAGCAAATATAATTTAGCTTGAATGAAAGGAAAAATATCTGCTGTCCTGGTTTATTCCTTTTGATCTGCCTGGGCATCAAAGGGCAAAAAATGTAGTTTCTGGCCATATGTTACACATGTAGGTTTCAGATGTTAGTGGTGCCTTTGACAGGGAAAGGAGTTCATCTGGTTCCATGAAAGCTGTTAGAGGTATTGTTGTGCAGATCTCTTTTACCTGGAAAGCACATTAGTACATGGGTGGAGATAGCTAGAACTTTTGGACTCAAATGTGCAAACAACTGAATCTTATTCTGAACTCATTCTTCTTTCGCACATTGGAATATTTCAAGTTTTCTTAGCACATTGCCTAATTTTTCCAGCATATACTCAAACACCCTGCACGAAATGGAAGCTGTCTTTGCATTCCTTTGCATCTGTCACAAGCACTGGCTTCATGCACATTGAGTGAGAGCTTTGGCTGTGGTTGCTTAGATGCATATTGCTCCATTTTTGTTTGTTCTGGTTAGTTTTGTATCTTCTGGTATCTTTCTCTGCTAGTCTGAAAAAGATCTTTCCAGCTCAAAACAAGCACTGTTGTGCAACTTCTTGAGAGTTGATGTGTGGTAGTTTGGAGGGGACAGGGAGCAGTTTCACAACATTGACTACAAACAAACATGCACATCTTTCATCTGCCTGACCCCTTTATTGGAAAAGTTAATCTCATCAGAAAAAATGCACAGTATCTTTTCAAAATAAAACAAATGTTCCTGAGCCTGTTGTTTGCTTTGTTTTTTGTTTTTGGAAATGGTTGTTACACACAGTTACAGAACTGAAATGTCTTATGTGATGTCTGATGCTTTCAGAAGTAAGACTTGAGAGTTGAGGAGAACATGTGTATCTGCTTTGCATAGCAGACAGTCCACAAAATGTTGTATTTATAGTTAAAAAAGCAAATAAAACTTCACCAGCAGCTCATCTGGATCTTGGTTATGGATTTGCAATAATCTCCAAGACAGTGAATGATCCTGACTTCCTGCAATGCCATTGAACTCTTGTCAGTCCACTCCATCCTGCAACAAATTTTATCAGTGCAGGAAGTCAACAGTGGCTCTTGAGCTTTTTATCTTCAAGTACATGCTTTCTAGAGGGGTACAGGAGTGAGCAGGATTGAACTCTTGTGATATTTTCCCTGACTTGTGCCACCTTTTGCTCAGTATTTGACAATCCTCAGTTTCTACCAGCTACAAGAACTTCCTGTGGCACTTTCACAAAAAAACCACAGCTCAGAGGTGACTTGCAGAGGTGGAAACTCCATGCAGTCCTTGAGTGCTCTTTCCTTTACATTTCCTTATGATTTCAACTGGTAGGCTTTTGTATACAGAGAAAGCTCCAGATACTATAATCAACATTCTGTGAATGTAGGTTTCTGAAACAGCTGTTTATGTGGATAAAGTGTTTGATAAGTTACCAGGGACAGTTTATGGGTGGTGTTTGTGCTCGCTACACGTTGTGCTAAGTGCTGTTCAAACAGCCCTTGACTTCCAGCCAACAGATGGGGAAGTCATTAGCCATCAGATTTGAAGAACAGTTGCTTTCTGTGTTTACAAAGTCCTGTACACGATCTGTTTGTTGACAAACTGGAAACTGAATGGGAAATGTCTGATGTCTTCTCAATGCAACTTATGTAAAACATGGCAGGAATCAGCCTGGGGTTAATTTAAAATGCTGCAGGTCTTGTCCAGCACAGGGCTGAGGGCTGCAGCAGCTGGCTGAGAGGGGGACAGATAGGTGGTGAGAGAAGAGGAGCCATCTGGAACAACAGCACAGGCCACTTTGTGACCAGGACACAGAGTACATCCTCTAAAAGCACATTTCCGAAGTCAATAATCTTAATAGGTGTAAGAACAGCACCCCAGGTACATAAATCTTACTAATCTCTAATCTAATTTATGCATCTGTAACACATAATTTGTGCTCTGCTCAGAATTGGCAGAGTTGTTGGGGTAATAATTTCTCAAAAGTAAACCATTGTGGACAACCTCTAGAAAGTGTTCTGATGTGATATTGACACCAAGTTTGGCAATCCCCTCTTTTTTTTTATTTCTTCCTCATTGCCGAGATTCCTCAGCACATAAACACATCATCAAACTAATCCTAGCATTAAGGGGCTTACATTAGGAATGGTATTGGCTCATTATATTTAATTTATGGGTAAAGAGTCACCAGTAGTTTGCAACATTTCCCTGTGCTGTAATAATGCAGTCCACTTTCCGAACTACTGTCCAGAGGCAGAAGCTGGTTAATGCAGAACCAGTGTTGTGTCAAGGTATGTGGTGGGTTGACTTTATGGAGAAAAATCAGTTCAGATAAGAATTATGCAATCAACTGCTATTACTTATTTACTTATATTGTTTACATATTGAATTATTTTTGTATTTAAAAAATTCCATGAGAGGGGAGAATCTTTAAAATATTTAAATGGGTCAGGGTGCAGTAATTTTGAATGTGACTCAAACATCTTATTGTTGCTCTGTAATTTTCTTTGTAATACCCACAGATGTGACTGTCTCAGGCTTTTCCCGTGCCAGGATCTGCAGATCAGGTAATAATTTGTGAAATACAAAACAGAATGGTTGGCTGAGACAGGTGCAGTTGGGAGACTCAAGTTTTAGGTGTCTCACAAAGGGGTATTTCAACACTAAAGAGGTCATACATGGTGCAACCTGGCTTTGAATCACCATCAAATGACAGAAGTGGAATTTCAGCCTGCTCAGCACAGTGAGCACACCAAATACCATGCAGAAAACAGCCTGGAATTTCTCAGTGGTTTCAGAAATGTTTTTGCAGGTATTTCTGTGCCTTCTCAGAAAAATGTGCTAAGAATGCATTGCTGTAAACATGGATTTACCTTCCTCAAATGAACTAGAAAAGACAATTCTTCTGCTTGTCATGGCGTTACATGTTTATTAAAAGGAAAATAAAAGCTCTTCCTTTTTCCCTTGATATTGTTTTAGGAGCAGGACCCTGCAACACCTTGGAAAATGTCACCAAGCATTACATTCTGAGTACTCACATATCAAAAGAAGTTGGTGGGTATGATAGTCAATTAAAAAAACAGCAAGAACTACAATATTACAGAGGCAGAAATGCACATGCATAAAATAATTTTCCATTTATTAAAAACCCATATTTTCTAAATGTGATTGTCAGAAAGTTTGATCCTGATACTTCACTGTTGAGGTCAATGAGTATTTTTCTACTTGACAGATGATCAAGTCCTCAGTCAGAATTAATCTGTCTTTTCTCTCTTTCTCTCTCCATAAATACACATACACACACTTACCTACCTACAAGAATGGGATTAAGAACACAGATATTTAATCATTGCCTTGGACTCTTAGTGAGATGACAAAACTTTAGAACATCTGTTTTTCCAATCAGAAGCACAAACCCAGATATGCACACCCCATTTTCCATTCAGTCATGAGCCACCATTTACCTCTGAAAAGGGAGTGAAAAATGCTACCAGCATGAGAAACAAATTGCTGATTTCTTCCCATAGGCATGGCATTATAAAGCATAAGGAAATGGAAAAGCAGGCCCTCTGTGTGGGCAGAATCAGGTCTCTAGATGCTGTTCCCTCATGTGCCAAGTTTTTCTTGTTATATTTCTCAGGTAATTAAGTTTGTTTATAGGAAGTCTTATTCCTTTTACCTCCTGTGCCCTTTTTATAGTGACTGTGCCCTCAAATCCCACATTGAACAGAGACAGGTATCAAGACTGCTACACTTCCCTTATGAGTTAGTGAAAAATACAGATATTTGATATCTGTATGAATTTAATTTCTAGTTTCATGCTCATGACAGCCCCTTAACACAGAGCAAAGGACTTTCTCTGACTGGTGGTAAGTGGTCTCAGGACTTTGGATCTGTATCTTCAGCACCTCTTCTTTAATGTGCCCTGTGACCACAGGCTGACACATCACATCCAATTCTGTGAAAATGAACAGTTGGAGAACTGACTAAGGCAAAATTTTTAAGTCAAAAGTGTTTATTTATTTAATGAAAGAGTGTTACATAGGCATATTTCCAAACTAAACTTCTCACTTCATGAGTATTTCTATCCAAACCTTTGGAGCTAGCATTACTTTTCTTATACAGATTAAACAAACATGCCCTAAAATTATGAGAAGGTTCTGATTTGGACCTATTCCTAATCAGACACAATCTGCCAACATGACTTTTTTTAAAAAATAATTTTTAAGTTATTAACTTTGGGAAAATGCTGATCATGTTTCCTTCCTCATCCATTTCCTCCTAAACTTCCTGGTTCAGACAGAAGACCCTTCTGCTAATCCTTGTGTTGTTATATAAAGGAATTAAGCCATTTTCTGTAGGCATAAAATGTATAGGAAATTACCCAGATCTTAGTCCCACGTAGTGCTGAGTGTTTCAGAGTTATCCAGCAAAGCACTTAAGCACATATTTAACTTTCAGCACCTCAGGAGGCTCATTCATATCAATGGGTTTGCTCAAGAATTTGGGAGGTTTAAGGCAAGAACTCTCAGCATCCTGCTGAAGGAGGAGATCAGGGTGTGAGCAGACTAAGAGCAAAGACCTGCTTATCTCCTGATCCTTGAGGTATTCTGACAGTTCATGAGGAAAAGTGTGAGAGCCATGAAGTATAAGCCTAAATAATTTGCTCCTTTTGATTAGGAGTTGTGCAAGGGCTAACGAGGATTATTGCTGCTCCTAGGCGACGCTGCTGCACATAAAAAATGGCAACAAAGAGAAGCCTGTATTTGAATGGCATTGACTTGGAAATACAAAAGGAAAAAGTGCAGCTCCACTGAGCAGGGTGGGGTAAAGAATTGAAAAGAATAAAAAAAAAAAGCAACTTTTCTTGACGTGATATTCAACTATATTTTCCCCAGGAAAAATAAAATGTAATTTATACAGACATCTGAGCAAATTGAAACCATATACTGAAAATTGACTTATGTTTTTATGGAAAGAACAGAACACATTTAACAAGCACTACCGAGAGCCAGCAGCCTTTCACTATATAACTTGCAGGGTGTTTTAGTTATACTGAGGTCAGAATGTCTGTTTCCAGCTTTAATCAGCTAATTCAAGATTGTATTCAGGCTGAAAAAATCTAATAAGTCTTTTGTTCTTAGACGGCTTGTTATTTTCCAAATTTGAAATAGAAATAAACCACAATATATTCCTCGATTTTTAAGAAGCTGGGTTATATTTATGAGAATATCCTTGAGTACATGAAAAGAAAAAAGGTAAAACAACTTATTTGGGTAAAATGCGTGTTTGAATTTTAGTATTTTGCAAATTCCTTACTCTTAACCACAGTATTTAAGCCAGATTTTAGGTTGTATTTGGTTGGTTTGTATTACAAAGAGAGGGTTAAAAAAGAAGGCAGCAGTCCCTTAAAACCATATGTGGCCAGAGGGGGTTGCTCACTGTAGGACCTGAGCTATCTTCTCTCAGTTGTTAGGGGATATTTTTATTGTGTATTTTCAAATACTGGCTCGTTGATAGCAAGAGTGAGGGAGTCAGATGTAGGTGATTTCTGTGTTTTTTTCCACGCTACAAGTTGCTGTACTTGTGCCTCTTTCCTTATATGGAAAATGGATTTTAAAAAAAAGAAACTGAATGGATTCTTTGTTTATATGGCAAATGCAATGTGAATTCCTAATGGTAAATACATTTTACTTGAAGCAGGCACTGGATGAAATGCAGAAGCAGGGTTTGACATGGGGACTGAAACTGGACAGTGTGTCCTTCCTGTGTTGCACCAGGATGAAGACTCACTCTTATTTTTTTGCTTTTGGTATTCCAATGCATCTTGATTTGTTTGTTCAGTCTTGTGCAATAGAAATTTTCAGCCAGAAGAACGGAGAATGTAAGTGTTTCATGAGTGGTGATGCCCTCCAGAGAAGCTGGAGGATTGGTCTGAAATGTCCTCAGACAGAATTTGAGCCTGTCTCTTCCACATCCAGGTCGAGGAGAAGGGTCAGGTTTGTACTGGGGCTTGCAGAGTGAGGTGAGGGAGGAGTCATGGTGAGGCAATTGTCTCCTATTGGACAAAAAAAGAATAATTCTGTTTGTCCTTTTGAAGGAAATGTGATGGTACCCATGTCCAGGAGTACCCCTGAACTCGAGGGATGCTTTTCTGCAGGTTTGGAAAAGAGGAAAGATTTAGGACTTGTTCTTAGGCATTCCTTTTTTTGCTCACTTCTACATGGTTCCCACTTCAGAAACTTCAGAAACTTCACTCTTTTGAATCTCATTTTGAGATCTTTAATACTTCTCTGGCATCACTTTGAGACTCCAGTCACCTAATGCAGGGTTATGAATGTGGTTTGGCCAAAAAATTTAGATTTATGACACTTCATTACTGTAGCTCATAAATCATTTTGTGGCTCTAGCTCAAATACACTACTTTTCTCCTTTATGCATGGTGGTTCTCTGAGCTGAATGTTATTTAAGAGAAGCAGCATGGGCAGGATACCCCCTAAGAAATAGATTCAATCAAAGTAGAATTTGAGAGTAGTGAAGATGTCTAAGAGTATTTGATGCATTGTAATTCACCTATGTGTTTGCTCAGGTTAGAACCAAGGTATCCACAAGGATGGCTTATCTTCCAGTTGCTTTCTGCAGATCTGAATTTTCACCAAATGTTTGAGCCTTTATGCTGGAAACCCTACATTTTTTATTCCCTGCTTAAGTATGGAGAGAGCATAACAGTCCTTGCATGTTCAGAACAACAGCAGCTGAAGCACACCTGTAAATGTGTTCCCACTTTCCAAAAATAATGATTTTTGCTGTAACTCAAGGGAGAGTGACCTCACAAAAACCACATAGATATCACTGCATGTATTTACATCCCAAAACTGTTCATAATAATTTCCATCCTGTGACTGGGTGGCAGCCACTTGGCTGGTTGTCATTCAAGTGCCAGGAGACAATGCAGCTTGGGGAAGCTGGACTTGAGACAGCAAAACTGCCCAAAACACCCAAAATGGTAACTTGAGCATCCAATTATATTAGCAAATCATAATAGCTAGAGCTTGAGATGGTGGAAAATTAAATATAGACCAAATTTTCTACCTTCTAAAATGACACTCCCCTACTTCATGTTAGGTTTTCACACCCTTTCCTTTTTCCTTCCTCTTTCGCTTCTCCAAGTAGTAAAGCCCTAAAAAGGTTATGACATTTAAGCCCTATCTGTCTTGTCTTTTGTGCCATTGAATGCTGTACTGTTGAGCCTCACCTCCACAGATAAAACCCTCTACTGTCACAAAGAGCATTTATTTTAATTTGTCCTCTGTATGAAACAATTTTCCTCTGTGGGTTTATTCCCCACCTTTGGAACATGACCTAAGGTCCACCACACTTGAAATAAATAAAACCTGGTTCAACACAAAATGTAAATTCTGGCTTGGAAAAAAAAAAGAGAAAAAAACCCAACCAAAACACAACCAAAAACAACAACCAAACAACCAAAAAAAAAAAAGGAAGAAAGAACAAAAAATCCCACACAGGCAAAAAACTGTCAGATTATTCACCCTACAAACACAAAAATGGCATTATTGCCAGCTTTTATTATGCTACTGTGACTAGTATGATTCTCATTGTCCATGCTCCTTAAAGGAAGGAGATAGATAAACTTCTGTTAAAAGAGATTTATTTATAGGCTTCCTGTTTGCTCAAAAAGTCTCAAAATTTGACCTCAATATGCCCTAAAGACTTTAGCCCAGGAAATGAAGTGTCCTCATGTATATATATTTTTAGATTTCATGGTTTTCAGCTTCACTGCAGGACTTTTGGGGTTTTGCTAAGAGTCTTTGAGTGCTTGAGGTTAGCAGCACTACAATGACTAATAAAATCATGGGATTTTCTAATCAGCAAAATATAAGATTACATTCAAACTAGAAAACCAAGTGCAAAGGATAGAGGACAGATGTATTTCACATGCTGTTTTCTTCCCTCTCACAAAAAAAAATCTCAAAATATCTTAAAATACTTCACAGAATTAAAAGACAGAAGAATGTCTCACCCCAGCCCTATTTAACTGATAGTCCAGGGAAATAGAAATTAAAGACAAGACATGTGATGACCTCTGAGGTTAGAAATGTGATCAGGGATCAATAAGACATAAAAATAAAGAGAACATGGATGCAATGAAGTTATATGAAATAACATGTTAGAAGGTGTTCACATTCACAGTGCCTAGACTCTATAAACAGGGAAAGACCACAGAGCAGAGGTCAGAGAAGGTGACAGCTACATCTGTGAGGAAAGCTGCAGGCAGTCAAGGCAGCTGGTTTGAAAAAATAGGAAAATAAAAAAATGAGATTGGCAATTGTTACTGGATCATGGGATGCCTCCTTGTGACTGGGGTGATGCAGCCACAGTGTTGCTTGTTAGGTAAGATGAGTTCAACAATTATTTTGCTCTTGTGAGTGAGCACATGAACTGAAATTGCTGCAGCACAGCAGGGATCCTGTCACTGTCACAGAGTTGTGTTCTGCAGGACACACCTGCCTTGAAGTGGACATGTTACACACTCCCTTTACCCCAAGCAAAATGTAAGACAAGCTCCAGTCTTGCTGAGGCAGGGGGAGATGTTCTTCCTGCCCACAGGAGCTGTGTCCAGGCAGAGGAGCTGTGTTCCCAGGTAAAAGAGCCAAGGGAGGGGTCAGCAGACTGCACAGCATCAGGGACAGCCAGCAAAGGGGTGATCAGACCTCAGAGGTTCTGCAGAGACCATAACCTGAACCCCCAGCAGGGACAGACAGAATGTGTTCATCTGACTGGGAACTAGAGACTCCCATGATGCTGAAGGCTCTAAGCTGATGGTTTCTGGCATCTGCTGGATAACTCATGGCCACTTGCAGATCTGATTATTTTCAATGTCATAACTCCAGGTGAGGGATCAGGAGAGCTCTTTCCTACAAAGCAGCCAAGGATGGAGCAAGGAAGAAGCAGCAAGGGAGAGCAGTAGGCAAACCCTGCTTTAGGGACAGGGATGGAGGTCCCATCTGATGACCAGACCTGCTCCCTAGGGATGTTTGTTTTATTGCTGGGAGTTCAGGTCTGGGACATTGTAGAGAAGCTGCCTAGGCTTGAATGGCCCTTGGATTATTATTTCCTGCTGGTTCTCCAATTGGCACCAATGATGCTGCCAGGGGAGATCCTGACTGCTTCAAGCACCACTGACCAATCATCTGGAAAGCAGATTTGCAGAAAGAGACCTCAGCAAGAGCTGCATTAGGAAGATCATTGCCAGCAGGTTGAGAAAGGTGATCCTTCTCTGCTCAACACTGGTGAGACACATCTGGAGCCCAGAGTCCTGCTCCCAGTAAAGGGAGACAGGGGCATACTGGAGTGAGTACAGCAAAGGTGAGTGAAGAGAAGTTCATTGGGGTTGGGACATCAGACACTCAAGGATGAGTGAACTGGACTTGTTCAGCTGGAAGAAGAGAAGGCTCACTGGGGGAATATTGCAATGTGTATAAATACCTGATGGGATGATGTAAAGAAGGTGGAACCAGAGTCTTTTCAGTGCTTTTCAGAAAGCAAGAAAGGCCATGAAAACAAACCGAAATGTGGGAAATACCAAATAATTCAAATAATGTTTAGGGTTTTTTAGACTCTGAGAGCAGTTGAACACTGGAAAATGTTGTCCAGAGAGGTTGTGGAGTCTCCAGCTTGGAGAAATTCAAGACCAAACTGGACACAGCCCCAAGCAATCTGCTTAAGCTGACCCTGTCTGAGCAGATTGGATAGTTAGAAGATTTCCAAAGGCCCCTTCCCATCTCAGCTTTTCCGTGAGTTACAGTCCTTGGAAATTACATCGATGACAGCATCCAATGATTTGTTCCTTTCTTAGTGTTCAAGGCCAGAAAATTTGGCATAATCTATAGACAGCTGATGGAAGTTCTTCAGGATCTACAGGTATAAATAAGTTTTCTGGGGCAGATTCTTAATTATTTTTTAATTGGAGAAGGTGACAAAAACCCTTCTTCAGTACATCACCTGACCATTGTGCTGAAAGAAATTGATAGGAAAACTGATTTTGATAGAGAGGAAAGGGAGGAAAAAAGGCTTCTGAGCCTCATGGGATGATGGAGAGTAAGGACTCTGCTTTATTTGAATGTTTTCTCTAAATAGAATTCAGGCCAGATGTGTGCAATGTGGACAGGATCACAGTCTCAGAGTGATCCATGGATCTGTGTCACCAGTGTGGAGGGGCCCTGGCTACCACTGCAAAGCATCTGCTTTCTTCCCATTCTGTGAAATCTGCACTATTTCAAGAAAGCCTTAAAAATCCTTCATTTAGTTGTGCTATTTTCCCACCACAGCCATTGTAACAGGACAAAGTGATTAGAGGAATAATTAATAGTTCTGATTCCCAGTTCTATGGTACTAGCTATGTCTCACCACAAATTTATTTTTATTTTGTACACAATGGGCTACAGTTTGGCTGAAAATATTTTATACCAAAACTTCTCATGAACGAGTTGAAGTGTATGAACAACAGAGTGTCTTTTGAGGCAAACATATTTTGTCAATTTTAGGCTGACATACTGTCTCATTCCTTTGCAGAGCACTGTCTCATGAAATCTGAAATGCTGCTGCTGATGCTGGCAGATGCCATAAGAAAGAATCAGTGGATGGACAAGTCATATGGATATGGTGGCTATAGGGAAAAGAATTGTAAAGGTCTTTGCAGTTTATTTAATTCAGTTAATGAGGTTGAGCTGAGGAAAAAAATACTACAGTTGAGTAACCTCATACTGAATATAGAGTATGTTTCAAAATACTGATACTAGAAACAGACCTGTGCTTGATGAACTCCAGATGATATCACTGATGTTAATACAGAGAAAAAGCCCAGCATCCTCCCTCCTCCATCTCCTTCTCCTGCCAGAGGTAATCCAGAGATTCTTGCACTGTTAAAGCCATTATGACATATTTTGGAACTAGCCAACACAAAAATTATTCATCTCCTCTTTCCTATGATGTTTACAAATGTATTTTGCAGTAGCTCTAAGTACAAGGCAGCTAGAAAACTTTCAGCAATTTATATAAATAAATATTGTAGGAAAAATCTTTGAAGTAGGAGATCACAAGTGAGCACATCTGCTTAACAGAACTGAAAGCACAAAGGTTTGAAACCTTTCCCTCTGTTCTACTAAACAAATTTTTTGTAAAAATTGCTTTGTTTTAATGTTTTACTCATCAACTTTTTGCATTGTTTTGCATTTTAACACTTACATAACAAAAGGAATGTATAGATAAACAAATGTCTACTTTTTCTTGGTAGCAGAAGTATCTTGGCTCTTATTTATTGATGTAGCATAAATGTTTTCTTTGATACTAAGACTCTCATTTACTTTTGACTAAATAAAGCCTTTAGGAGATAATGCTTTAAAAAAGATCTTTGATTCTTTAGTTTCAGTAATGAGAAAAGTTTTTCAAGGTGTTGTAGATTAAACAGTTCAATACCATATCCAAGAATTTGACCTTGCTTTACAAAGAGTCTCTCTTGATCAAAAGGATGAAGCACATGAATTAAGAAGTCTTTTCCATCTTAAAATACTAGGATTCTGCCATTCATTCTATTCATAGCACAGCCTGAAACCCTTTTCATTATTATCCAGTCAGTAATGCTGAAAAAAAACATCCTTAAGCCTAATGATCTTTCTCAAATATTTTTTTAGATGAGGGAAGGATGAAATCGACAAAATCAAAGAAAATTCAGACTTCAGTAAAGTTTTTCCCCATAGGGGAATTAAAAGAACTATTTTATAATAACTTTTCCTCCTTTTTTTCATACAGATGTGTCTTTCCTGCAAACAACATATAAGTGCCAGATTGTTATAGGGTCCCCTACATCACTGCCTGTGAGGGAGCCAGGGACTGTTCCTCACAGGAAGATTTCTCTTCCAAACTCACAAGGGCTTTGACCAAACATTGGAGTGAGTTCCTGTGCAGAGAAGTGGGTGAACCTCGTTTATCTCCTGAATATTGTGTTGAATATGGAACTGGGGTGTGGTAACCTGGCTTCAGGAAGTGCCACACTCAGAGAAATGAAAAGTTTAATATGTGCCAGATCAACAAGACAAGCTTTACCAACAGATAAAAGTTTTAAAGCATTTTAAATTTGTTTGCTATAAAAAATAGAACCAAGTTAAAAATGGAACTGCAAGCAGATTAGAAGCAATTTTAACCCACTAATGGAAATGGTATATCTTAGATATTCCAGCATCTCATCTAGGTTGTGAAATCAGCTGCCTTTTGCAATTGGTGTTAAATTTGACACGTGTTGGAGACTGCTGGTGCTACATTTTCCTTACCAGAATCACTGATGGTAACTGCTCTAGGCACTTCTGGAGTCCAAAACTGAATGTTTGCAAACTGGAACAATTCAAGTAATTGCTCTTTTTGCAATCACATCAAATTGTTATCACATAATATTTAATTTCCTTGCCTTTTCCTCCCCTTCCTCCAGTCTTTCACAGGAAATATTTCTATGATATCTCCTTATTAGATGATATTTTCAGCTTTAAGCTGCCTTTGTTTTGACAACAGCCTCTTTAAAACACTGAGGTATAATGTTGCAAAATATGTATCAGGAGAAAAATGAAAGTTGCGCATTTTTAAAGATATCTAAAGTGAATTTTGGACTGTATTGTTTAAACACAATTGACCTAAGAATGAAGCTACCAAGATTACATCAAGTCATCAAGTTCCCTTTTTCTGAGGTTGCAAGATTAAGGAATCCTTGAAACTGTTAAATTCCTATTATCTTTTAATACCCATCTAAACTTGTAGGCTCTTTCCAAACATATTAATAATAGGGTTTTTTATTTTCTGGCCTTAAATATTAAACATTAAAAACAGATATCTATAAATAAAAATCTCCTTTATATCTTTTTCATGATAGTACTCTTCACCCTTTGCCTATATGTTACTTCCTATTGTGTCTATATATTGATTCTCAAGGTCTCTGTATTTCCTATTTTTATAGCCTCTTCTTTTAGATGGAAAATTGCAGTCAAGAAAGTTGTGTCAAGAACTTTTTCTTATGCTCACTTATACCACTATCATATTAAAAGAGAGATCAAGTTTAAAAAATAAAAGATGTTGCCTCTTGGCAATATAAAAAAGACACATTTTAATTCCAGTTGGTAAGATTATAAAAGGTATAATGATAAAGTGTTTTGTAACCCTGTCACAAATACCATGCAAGATTTGTGTATGAATTTTAGCAATGTCTACAACTAATATATAGGTGCTTTGAAATCTTTAATTAGAACAAGAATAAGACTAAAAACTGCACCAGATCTCTGGCTATTATTTTTTTCTATCCTCTGGATAATCTCTAGCTCAGCTTCAGTCTCCTTGATCTGTGGCAGCCAAAACTGAAAACAGTGAATGTTACTCTATTTCTTCAAGATGAGGGTACAGAGGAATAAATTACTGATATATCCATGAAGAACCAATGTGGCATGAGACATTTATCATGGATGTAACTTTGATGCAGAAATCAGTGGGATTTAGTGTGCTTCTATTATGCATAAAACTTGTTTCTTTCACAGTTGACTCAACTGTTCCTAAATTTTTGCAGTCTGCAACATTCTTTTATTTTGAATTTAAAATGACAGTGCAATGCCCTGAGAAAAACGACTGTGGTAAATTGGAAACTGAAGTTGTTTTGGAAATTCAGAAATTTAATTCAGAAAGCTCCAAGTCCAAGAAAGATGTATTCTTCTTGCTTTAGTTAAAAGAGCTATGATTAAGAAAATTTCACTAAGTATGTCAGGCACTTGTCCAATTTTCTGCTCCAATAAGCATTTATTTATGTAATGTGGAAGAGCTGCAGTCAGGAGAAATAAGAATCCCTCTTTACATAATCATGGTCTTGGTGGAAGAATGTCCACCTCAAATAGGTCCCTGACTGAAATCATGTAAGGTTTGATTGGTTGCACCACAGGTGAAGTGACTCATTTGAGAACAATCCCTCTATTATGAATCTCATTCTCTACCCCAGAGATGGACTCCAATAAAAAGTTAATTGATTCAACTTATACATTACCAACAAAGTTCAATTTTCAAAAAATCTACAGTTCATTGTAAAAAACCCCAAAGCAACGAGAAAAGTATTCCTGATGAACTGTTTGGGTTGAATGGAGGTGCAAAAGGAATTGAGTAAGCATTCAGAAGATCGGGTGAGCTTTAAACCTCTTTAAACAGTGACAGAGGATCACAGAATCATAGAATGGTCAGGGTTAGAAAGTACTTTCAAAGATCCAGTCCAACCCCTCTGCCCTGGGCAGGGACACCTTACACCAGACCAGGCTGCTCAAAGGCCCATCCAGTCTCACTTTCTGCCTATATCCAGTGAAAATCTGCCCTCTTTCAGTATAAAACCATTGCCCCTTGTCCTGTCACTACAGATCCTGGTAAAAACCTTTTCTCCTTTTTTCTTATAAGCCCCTTTATATTTTGAAAGGTAAGAATGAGGCCTCCCTGGAGTCTTCTCCAGACTGAGCAGCTCCAGCTCTCATCCTGTCTTCACAGGAAAGCTTTTACAGCCCTCTGACCATTTTCATGGCCCTCATCCTCAACCCCTTTAACAGATCCTTGTATTTCTTAAACTGGGGACTCCAGAAGTAGAGACAGCTTTCCATGAGAGGTCTCATGAGAGCAGAACAGAGGAGAATCACCTCTGTCCCATGACTTTCTGGCTTCACTTCTTTTTATGCAGCCCTGGGTATGAAAAGTTTCAATGTAAGGGGTGATGGCAATCACGAATTTTATGACATTTTAGTGCTTCCACTTACAATAGGAACAGGAAAAACAAATCTCTAAGACCAATATATTGTAAGAACAACAAAAATATCCAAGGGCCTGTGCAAAAGTGATCCTGATTGCATTTGCTGTAGCTTACAGATGAGTTGATAGTTTGGATGCAAATAATCTCACTCATCTTTAGCCACCTACATGCCAGGCTAATTTTAAGTTTTACAAGGGTTTTTCTATGTTCATGCTACTCACTAGCAAGTACCCAGCTAGTAGTAAATGAAGCACTGTGACAGTGCCCAATCTAGCAAAAACATCAGAAAAATGTTGCAAATGGAAAAAATCAGCACTGGAAACAAAGGTATGAGGTATCATGGAAAGTCTCAGATGCCAGGGAATTACAAAGTTCTAGCTCAAATCCTACTTCTACAAGCATGAGAGCAATAGGAAAGCAGGACTGGTGTCTGCCTGGTGCAAAGTCAATGAGGGATAAAGACAGGAAAAAGATGGAAAATACAGAAAGAGTAAGTCAGCAATGTGCCATTAGTTGGAAACACACCTAAAAGGCCAGAAAAGACATTTATATACTACTTTAATTTCAGGTATTTACATTCCTATACATCTGTACTGCAGCTAAAGGGATCTTCCAAAGCTGTTCTCAAGTCAAGGCTCCATGTCCACAGCAGGGAATTTTGAAATGTTCCTCCCAGTGTGGATGCAGCACAGGGGAATGTGCAGGTACATTCATCCAATACCCTGTTGGTACAGTATCAGGTAATTCATATCTCTGCCAGGAATTAGCTGTAAAGTCCCTCATCTTTATTGGATGTGGATCTAAGATAGTACCATTTTAACAATATATACCTAATATGAGTATAAAGGAATCCTGGCCTCACACCCACAATTAAGGAGCTAAAAAAAGGATTTCTCATTGCAGAGAAGTCCAAAATACACATGTAGCCTCAAATACATAAAAAATACTTAACTAGGGGTAGGGCTGCACACAAGAGGTGGCATTCCAGACAATATTACATTAACAACCAGCCAAAATAAAAGGATCAAGACAATGAATAATTACAAAAATGAAAATTAATATCAATATAATGACATAGATAATAAACATAAAATACAAGGGTTCAAACTATGACAATCATGGAGGGGAGAAGGTGACCTGAAATTCAGGCATGTTTGTCATGGTGCACGTTATGTGGAAAACAATGCAGAGAAAGAAAAACATCCTAATTTTAGGCAATAAAGCACAATGTGTAAGAAAGAGAATAACTTTATCCTCTAAATTTATGCTATCTCAAGAGGGAAGAAGTATCAATCAACAAGGCTGCAAAGATTTCTAGTAGAGGGAAGGAGAACTTCAGTGTAACTTTAGAAGACGAGGAGACGCCGAGGATGAAGTTTTGCAGAAGAATTCCAATGATTCAATTTCTGTGATTGCAGCTCTGCTGACAGACCAAAAGCTAAATTCAATTGCTACTGGTTTATGGAGCCAGGCATAATTTAATGTCAAGTAAACAGCAACATTAGACTGGAGAAGTGAGGCCAAGTGTTGTTCATCTACAATAAACTCAGGAGCCAGCGGACAAATGCAGGCTCCTGGTGAGAAGCCCCAGAACCAGCAGAGAAGGAAACCAAGGAAATGGCACGCTTAGAGGCAAGATGAAACTGGAAATACTTCCCTCACGGTCTGAAAACCTACAAGAACACGGAATGCCTTCAAAGTTGTAGCTAAGAAAGATGGATGTAACTCCCTGAAATAGAGGCATCAATTCACCCCTTGAAATTGTCAGCATAGCTGCCTAGAACTGGTGGGAAATCCCCCAACAAAATACTCAAGTGCTCAGCCCCCAAATTTTTAAAGAAAAAAAAGAAACCAGTATCATGACTAAAATGCTTCTATCCTGCAAAATGATTAGATCAAAGGTGTGACATTCAAAGGCAAATTAGAAAAAATACTCATCTAAAACTTGGAGGCCAAAGATGTTGCTAGTAGATACTTAATATGCTCAGAAAATGCACCTGGAATAGCTCTATAATTCGAGTTACAGTCTTATCTCAGAGTCATTAGAAAATGGCTATAAAAAAAAACATGACCAAAGTGTGCCTGAATGATTACAGGACACACTTTCGAAACTTCTGTGCTGTGAGGTAAGATTGAAAGTTACTCAGAACAATTCACTTTTGGTGGAAATAGGGCATAGGGCAAAATTTCCAGGACATGGAGAGCAATGGATCCTGAGATAATGTTATCAACACTCTGTAATGTCCCTGCCTGACTGAAAACCACAGCAGAGTAGTGGCAACCAGCCAGAGAGCCTCAAAAAAGGACAAAGAAGAGTCTTGGACACCATTTTGCCTGGGCAGGAGAAATGTGAAAGTTAATTTATATTAACAACTACTATGATCCCACCAGACACTGAAGACATAAATAATCATGTGATTGCCACTAATTCCACCACAGACATGAAACCCTTTGAGGATCATCAGGTTGGAAGGACTGTGATGCAAAGTACCTGCAGTGTCAATGTGGTTCATACCATCCACGTTCCAGTAACTTTCAGTCCCAAGAGCTTATCAAAAACATGTGAAAAAAAGAAACACGAAAAACAATATTTAAAAGGCAATAAAAGAAACCATAGGGAGTCTGGACACATATCAAGAAGTTTTAGTCTGCAGGAGGCAGCTGGAAGTCAACCTTAATTTTACTGGATTAATAGCTAAAGTTGTAACTCTGTTGTAAATAAAACTTTTATTTAGGTTTTCAATCATTAGTCTTTATGTGATAATTATCAGTCCACGGCCCATAAATTAGGTTGGATTTTTTCCCCCCACCTCCTTTTGTAGAAATAATAATCTATCTTTATATTACCAGGAGAAAGAGCTCACGGGGCCAGGGAGATTTGTTTGTTTTTCAGTTTTTTTGTAAGCCATATTTTCAAAGACTTGAGAAATTTTCCAGAACCTGCTCCAGGATATTCTATTGATATTTCCAATTCCTCAGAGACTGTAAGAAGAGATTAACTGTTGGACATTATCCACGTGAGAGACCATGAACACCAGAAGTTGACAGCTTTGCAGCATAATAATCCATGGAAATGTCATCTGAAAAGCTGAGATAATGTCTGAAATTTGCCAATGGGCAAGAATAGTGTATCTGGGGATGTAAAAAAGATAGGCTTGAGCTTGATTATAAGAATTCAAGAAAGATGGAATTGAATCTGAATAGAGAGACTTGTGGCTCTTTGGATTAAGTCTCACAGGAGATAAGCACTTGCTGACCTTCAGTTCCTCAATGCTCTTCTGCCCAGACTTCTAGTGTGCTTGAATGTTTGTTTCTTGACCTTCAGCCCTAGCAAAGCACAGAGGTTTAGAAATACTTGAATTGGATCTGTTGTTATGATGATCTTTTCATGAATAATTTTTTGGCGAGGTTAGTGTAAATTTGGATGCTATTCATGAGCTGTTAGTATTGCAAGGTACAGAGGAAAAATCACTGATTCTATGAGAGGATCAAATGGCAATGAGCTGTTCTTCTCTGCAGGACAAAGATTTTAATGAGCTTCACATCAGATATCTTACAAGTCAAGAACTGCAGGAGGATATTAAGGAAAAGATTCATGTTGAATTTCTGTTCCTTGTAATCCATTAGAGATAATTGTGGTTAGAAGACAATTCACACATGTAGAATTTTAGCTGTGCTTTCTTTGGTGTTAGGCACAGAGTCTCTAAAAACATGTCAGTGTAACTCTGTGTCCAGGCAAACAAAGGCCAAACAGCTCTGTCAGGAATTAGAAGTAATGTGGCATCAAGATATGCAGTCTTGCTAATCTGTAGCTTTTTTGAACTCATTGAGTCTGGGATGGGATGCAGTAGACCAAGTGAGGACTTGTCAGAGTGGTGAGGCATAGGATAGATAATTTTTATGTCTCTATGTATGTCCTAACATAATGTTTATTATTACTTTATGATTGTGTATCATCGATTCCAGTATGTTTTGTGGTTTGTAATAACTCCTAAGCTTTATTTCTGAAGAGCTGCTACCTAACCAGTTCTTCTTCCTCTTGCATTGGCACAGATGACATTTTCTTTTCCCTAAATGGAATACTTTGCTCATATCCTTCTTACTTTTTGCAAGCAGAGGTTTCCTCTATTCCCAGTGCCAGCATTTCTCTCCTCCAACCCTGTCTAAGTATTGAGACAATTTTTGGCTCATCTGAAAAGCAGTACCTTCAGTAGTGTTGGGCACTCAGTCACTCTTAAATGGTTATGTACAGGATAATATACCTTGCAGCTCAAGATACTCAGAGGTTTTGAGTACTTTGTTCTTTTGATATGAATTTATGCAGTCTGTACTATTTTTCTCTCTTTTGTATTGATGTTTCTGAAAAAGGATCTGAAGCAGAACGAGAAATGAGATTTTTCACTCTTTTTGCTTTGGTAATGATGCATTCAGTTATGTTCCTGATGATTCATGAGGTTTCTAGTGGTGATGATTATTTATCCTGCACAGCCTCCTCAGGAGGCTGTAAGTTTGTGTTCAAGGGAACACAGGGTGCCCAAAAGTTTGAGTAAGATGGGTTAAATGCCATATGCTCCATTTAGTTAGTTATGTTTCCAGGAAAATCTTTCATTACTTCTGAGCAGCCTGGGGTCTGCTCACAATTGCAGGAAAATCCTCCTATTCCTCTCAGTCTTCCAGGCTACAACCTCCCAGTTCCCTGTGTCTCTTCATACCTTCATTCCAAAGTATTCCCCAGGCTCGGTGTGATCATTTTTCTTCAGGGGTTTAGAAATCTGCTTCTCCTTTCTGTGACCTCTTTCTGATCCAGTGTGTTTAGGTGGGATAAGACAAACAGGTCATTACCCTTCCTGCTCACCACATCCTCTCTAATGCTGTGTGCAATTCACTGTACACACAGCAAACTGTGGTCAAAGAAACCAATCAGTGGCATTTCTCACTGAGAGCCTGATGGAGTGCATGTCTTCAGCATTGCATCTGGGGGACTCAGAACCTGGTGGGGTATTTCTCTTTCAAGCAATCCATTTGTCTTCGAGAGCACTGGTAGCAAGGTGTCAGATGTTCCACCTGACTCGACTGATTCTGTAGGAAGAACACTTCAAAGAAATGCTCTGCCCTCCAGAGGTTTGCCAAATTCTATGCTTTGTATGTTGTCAGTGCTGCCTGACAGCCAAAATGAATCAGAAAATGTTTAGGACATCAGTGCCAGCACAGCACAGACATAAGGCAGGTACAGAGACATCTCAGCTCTCTTATATTCTGAGCACTTCAGCACAAACCTGGCTGCTGGAATTCTATTAAAAAACAGAGATGTCTAGGGAATGTCCAGACAGCAAGGGAGAAAGACTAAACCAAACCAACCAACCAACCAACCAAAAAAACGGTGCCTGAATGTGATGGCATTTTCAAGTTTCTTAACTTAGACTCTTCTCTTGACTAAGTTCTTCCTTCCAGTTATAACTTGGCCAGCCAGCACAGTTCTGAAAGTACCACATTGCAAACACAAAAGCTGCTAAGAAGTGTTTAAATTAATTTTATGACACTTGAACAACCCTTAAATTTTATACTGTTGTGATGCCAGGATCTTGGTGATGTTCTTATAGTCTATGCAGAAGAGGAAGAACCATCATAATTTCTTTCCTTCTCTAGGAGCATTTAAGACTTAATTACCTATCCACAAACTTTCTATTGAGGTGAGCAAAGTGTGACTGCAGCACTTCTCCTGGGGAATGAGTTAAGATTTTCAAATTATGTTATCACTACCATGAATTTCCTCCAAATATAATTATAAAATCTAATTTTTTGAAATTGTATGTCCAATATTGAACATACAAGTCAAATTTTTTTGGTGGATTTATTGTTTCTTGTAACAGAAAGCTTTAATATAACCTCTTATAGTAATTTGTATGTGTTGTGAACTGGGTGCTGACATTGAAGATATGAAATATGAAATATGAAACATGTACTTTTCATGTTGCCTTTCTCAATTATCTTTGTTCTTCAGGGCTGATACAGGGCATTGTAAAATGTTTTAGAGTGATGCACATTACAGAAAAATATCAATTGTCATAAAAATTTTGTGGGTTGATGTTTGAAGACTTCAGCAAAAGCTGGGGGGAAAATGTATTTTCAGGTCACTGGATGCAGTCAATGGTGCTGAGTCTCATTTCAAGTGACTGAGACATTACTTACAAATCCCAGAGCAGAAGCTATTATTCTAGTCAATCTAAAGAAGTTAATTAATGGACTATACCAATTTTTGAGTACATAGTGAATAGAAGAGAGAGAGATTTGTGCAGCTAAAGATACTTTTGGTGCCCAGCTCAAAGTTTTGGGTTTCAGTCCTGTGTTTCAAACTTTAAGTTTGAACTCCAGTTAGGAAAAAGAACAGCAAATATTTTCAAGGACAAAGAAAAGTTTCTATTCAGGTCACTTTCAATGCTTAAAGTCTTCCTTTTTCTAACAGAATTTTTCTTTTTCAATTTTTCTACTACTTAATTCATTTTTTAAATTATTCCACCTTGTCAGGACCTTGAGGACTCCAGCAGGAGTTAAGGGTCTTCAGCAGTCTCCTGGGACTTGGGACCTGAGACCCCCACCCATGCCGCATCCAGGGGCTCAGGACTCCTCTCCCCATGGGGACCCTTCCCTGCTCCCAGTGCTCAGCCTGAGGGACTGACCCTGCTGCACCCTGGCATCCATCATTACATAACTAAAATCAGGGGAGAATATGCTAATTTTGGCTGTAGACCAAACAAATATTCACCCACTCATTACAGTTCTGGGCTGCTGTGAATCTTAATATCTACCCCTGTAAAGGATTTCTAAGCTGAATGTTTTAAGATATAAAGTATGAAGTAGATTGGTAAGAAAAATGTTGCTTTGAAATGTAGCTTGGCAGCTGGAAAGCAATACTTGAGCATATAAATGCTTTACTGGTCTTATATTTAAATTTTTTCCATGAGACATTAGCCTGATCATTTTTCTAAGAGATTTCTGAAATAAATCTTATTCTATAGTTGCTCTTCAAACCAATAAACAAAAATACCTCTGATTTGGCTAGGTGAAAAGGTTCCATTTTATAAAACCTTTCTGAATATTTACACAGGCTTCATTTAATCACCTGGAGCCATCACTTTTGCCAGCAAGATACAGAAAAATGAATTTCTATTAAACTTATAAAAAATTGTTATTCCTTTCAGAAACAATCTGCAGTGCAATTCTATATTACTGTCACTCTTTAGAGTGTTGTTAGTCTTTAGAGAAAAGAACAGAGCATTTTATTTATGGTTTCTTGCAAGCCTGGAATCAAATGAAGCTCTGACTTTTCAATGCCCATTGAAGGGGTGCTGAACACTCCACAATTAATAGTCCTGCAACACCGAATCTTCCAGGGAAGAGGGAATTCCCATTTACACAGTTCATATTCTGTCTGTATTTGAATTTGTTTCTAGATACCTTTGGAAAGCAGGAATATATAGGATGCTATGTGTTTAGGGGAGGAATGTTCAATAGCTAATCTTTAGTTTAATGCCCATTCACAGCGTCACTATTTTTTTGCATTAAGTACTGGTATTAATCCTTTCATTGTTCATCCTGAAGCTGCTTTTTGATTTTAAGTCCACCCTGTCCAGAGCAGACCCTGGAGAAGTGTGGATCCTGGCATGCAGCATGTATCCATACAGCCCTGTAGACTTTGGAGTTGGATTCAATTTTGGGACACCCAAGACCCTCCTTCCAACCCTCCCTGAAGCCACACTGCCAAGGCTTTCATTGCAGGCAATGTCATAAATCAACAACATATTGCCAGCTGCCAGAGGATTATAGTTTTCTTTTGGGAATTCTGCAAAGTTTGAGATGCCATCAAAGTATTTTTGCACTTACGAAATCCGGCATTTGTCATCAGAGGATCTCAGTGTGACTTGAAGACACTAATTGAACACAGGTGTGTATCTGGAATGGGCTTAAATGAGTTTGAACAAAACACAGTTAAATTTTGGACTTGACTTAGTCCTGTTATCGAATGATATCAGGCTTGTTTCACAGAATGTATTTTTCATTAAATGTATTGAATGCCATTAACAATGTTTTTGGTCTTTCTGAAAGTAATTAGAATACACTTCATGTGGCCTATTTTTCTGTTTATACAGAACCTCCTTCTAGGAAATTATCTCAAATTTGAAAAAGCACAGGCTCCAAAAAATGTAGTTGAATATGCTTTATTGAAATGAAGTGATATTTGACAAAAATACAACATGTTCTTTGATTTAGAGGGATTTTGTGCAGCTGGAAATCTTCAGTTTATTGCATGATTACTGCTAGAAAATGTTACTTATGTGTTACCAGAATGTTTATACAAACACACACATATATATAAATATATAAAATCTGAAAATGTCTACATAAAATATCCAGTAGCTTGTAGCCAAGCTCAGAGAAGTTCAAATCTTCAAATTTATGGTGGAAGTTACTGTTTTCCAGGTAAGCATGGAATACCCAAATACGCCACTAAGCAGAAACTCTAAGCCTTGTGTGTGCCAGTTGCAGGACCAGATGGGTGCCACAGTTTCCTGGTGGAGTGGAATAGTTTGCACTAGACTTCATGCCATTATAAAATGGGTCATTGAAAGCTTGCATTTATTTATATTACAAGGAAGACATGTAACATGATCACATTTTGAAAACATTTAGGGCATAATTGCTTTCAGAGAACTTCAGAAACCCAGAAGTCAGATACCTAATTCTCAGCTCCCTTTGTAGTCAATAGGTAGAATCAGAACTGGGCTGTGAGAGACTTGGTTTTATATATCAAATTTGAAATAAATTGAAACAACGTCTGTTTTCTAAAAATTCAGAGTGGAAGGGGTGCTTTTGGTGACTGAGAGTTTTGATCCTAACTCTAAAATTATTACACTAGGATATATGACTAGATTTCTGACTCTTTATTTTTATACACTTTCAAAAATTAGTTCTTATCACTCTCTCATTAAAATAGTTTACACATAGCATGAAGAGACTGTTTTCTTAGTTCATCAAGTTCTGCTGTTTGGGGTTTGTTTGTTTTTATTTGCTGATTTCTACTTAAAAATTAAAGTTCATACTACATATAAAATTTTGCAAATGGTTTCTGTTACTGTACTACCAAATGTCATTACCCATGTCTTGCACTTCAGTAATTGCTTGGATGTTTGACAAAAAGATAAAAACATATCCACTAATTTATAAAATGTACTGTATAAATTAGATAGAAGCTATGGGGGATATAAGACACTTATTCATGTTTTTGGAGCAGGCTTGAGAAGATACAGATTTGGCAAGCATCAGAGTAATTTGAAAAGAGGAAATCACACAATGTTATCTTGTTCCTTCCCTTTCCTAGTTTCATACAATCCAGGAGACAAGGCTCTTGTTACCCACTGAAAGTCCCGTTATATGAAATTTTGTTAGTGTTTTGTTTTAAAATAAACATGCAGCCTTGTAGCATGGATTTTCCTTTCACTTTTTTCCATTTTATGCTAGTAATACTTATGTGTGATCTTCTAAATTGAGCAAAGCTTTAATTTATTATACAGTCAGTTTGGAGAGCAGAATACTTTTATATTAAATAAAACACATTCATATTAGGCTAGAAAATTAGATATTGCACAGCAGCTCTTCTTTAGTAGCCTTGTTCTAAAATATCTCAATCAGAAATTGCCTTTGGATATGTGGGTATTCCTCAGGTATTGGTTTGGAGATAAAACACTTAACTGGACTCCTCTGTCCTAAACTTCTGCTTCCTCCTTGCTGCAGTCATGTATAGCAGAGAATTTTTGATAAAATAAATTTGCTTGGAGCAGCCTGGTCAAATTGAAGGTGTCCCTGCCCATGGCAGGGGGGTTGGCACCAGATGATCTTTAAGATTCCTTCCAACCCAAACCATTCTGTGATTCCATGATGTGAACTTTTCACCCAAGCACCATCACCACCAGCACCATCCCCACCAGCACCATCCCCAATAAATTATTCTAACATTTTGTCACAATTAAGTAATTGTATGAGTTACAGTTTTTAATATATCTAATAATTGTCATTGTTCTCTTATTGCTAGTCCACAATCAGATATGAACACCCCATACCCATATAAGAAGTAATAAATGTATGTAAATACACACACATATCTATTTATATGAATGTGTATATGCAATACAAGCTTCATAACAGGTTTAGAATTGTTTTCTACATAATTTCATTTGTAACTATGTGTTCTATCACCAACATCTAAGTATTAAGCAACTTCTAAATATGAAGGAATAATTTTTGGTATTCTTATCAAAATTACAGAAACATTTTCATTCTGGAATAAAAAAAATAATTTAGATATGGGGAAGGTATATGAAAACCAAAAAGATTTATTTCACTTAATGTCAATTTGACTCTAACAGCAGTGAATTTTCTCTGAAAGAAACTTAGGCTTTTTGTATTTTATGTCTCTTTAAAGTTCTTCACATTACCTTTAGCTTTGATTAACCTAAATTGTTATATCCCATGTGTGCCTTTTGCCTCCCTGTTGCTCATTCACTTTCCCTACAGATAGATAATGAACATAAAATTAATTCTAATACAGACTGAACACATTAACAGCCTTATTGGGCTTTTGTATTAAGATGAAAAAGCTTTAAAATAGGCTTTTAACACAGAGAACAACACAGTAATGAATTTCAACATGTATCACTTTCTTATCCAAAATATTTCTAAAAAATAATTTATAAAAGTCTTTACTGTTGTAATGTGAAGCTGTAACCTTCTACATTTTTCAACAGTTATAAGTCAGTGCAAATGAAGAAATCCATGATTAACATTGTACAAAGAAGATCCTTTTATTTGTACATGTGAATATCCTTCCTGTGTAGGAACACTAGGAGTTCTGAAAGGATTGCAAATCTTAATTATATTATTTCTTGCTTTTCCCATTTTTTTTTTTAATAATCTTGTATTGAAAAGCTTATCTCTGTTCACTTCTCCTTGTGAATACTCAAAGACTGCAAACTTTTCCTAAAGGTCCAATACCTTTCCCTCTACCCCATAAATTACAACTCCATTGTAATGAGTTAGTGTTATAACAAAGACTCACTGGCAATGCAGTGTATTTTAATAGACAAATTACCCTAAATTAAGCTCTAACCATCTGCTCCATTCTCATTTATGGCTCTAAAATGAACGTATTTTAAAATGATATCATTTAAAAATAATGCAAATGATTAAAGTCTGCAGTAAGGCTTCTGCATATTTGTTCATTCAGTGTTGCATAGTTATGGTAATAGTGATGTTTCTTCCTTGCTCCAGGCATGTATGAAGGAGAAAGTGGTTAATGCTTGATACAATAAATTTGCAGTTATTATGACGCATTAAGTATGTCAAAAAAGATATTTTACTCCTAGAGAGTTACACTGAATGTAAATCTCTGTATTGGAGCATCCTGATGGGATACCTGGAGGCAAAGCTTTAGCTAATTCTACAACTTGTAGGGGGTTAAGGATATCAGAGACATTAAATGCTGACAACTGTAGTTTTAATATGCTGGGGAAATGAAGCTGTTCTATATCACTTTCTGTATTTGTTAACTGTTATGCCACCACCAGGGATCTCACTAGGATTTATAGAGAAAGAACATGCTGATAGCTATTTAGAGGGAAAACAGTAATTTTTTTTTTCTCCAGTAGTAAATTGTGGTACAGATTGATTGAGCAGCAAGGAAGAGAATAGAAAAGACATGCTATTCTCAAAGGATGCAACTGGAAGTCCAAGTAACTCCTATTTCCTCTCACTGTCTCTCTGCTTTGTTTGTGTTCTCCATATTTTAAAAATGTTGCATTAAATACTTACATTGATCTCATAAGCGAGATAATTTTGTTACTGTTGCTTTTGACTTCAAAATAAGCACCAGCAGTCTAAGAATATTTATCTCTGGCTTCACATGACTGTTGCACTTGCCTGGGAGACCACCTGGAAGGGGCTAAATTTTACTCACCATGCAGAGACACCTTTTCTCCTGCCAGACTGGGGAGGTTTCTCATCTTATTGAAACATGAAACAAGATCAGCTGAAATGAAGAAGAGAATCTGACCTGCAGATTGTAACCATATTCAGCTTAAAGATTACATCAGTTGTACCAGTTTTTCAATTTCAAAGGTAGCAATATTGACTGGGCTAAATAACTGGGCTGCCTGCGGAGGCAGAGAGGAGTGTGACAGGGCTGTTTCTTCTGTGTGCTTTTAAACTGGGTGAATTTCCTTCTGGAAGTGTCCCTGTCTGTGGAGAGAGCCTGTTTGAGTGAGGCAGGCCAGATGCTGCCCTGTTAGACAGCCAAAGTTAGACAAGAACACCAAAGTTACCATTCACTCACAGCACTCCAGCAATGTTTCCTTTTCAATCATTTAGGGAATGACATCAATGATTATAAAGGAACATCTGCTGATGGCTTTAGGAGGTATTAAGTTTGGAATGACTAATTTAGTCATATAATTAACAGAAATAGGGTTTGTTTGGCAGAATTGGAAAAACACACTATAGAGATACTGATGACAATTGTGAGGGCCAGTAATAGAAATCAAAATGTATCACTTTAGTACATTACATCTGAGTCTGTCATTCCAAAGTAAGTGCCTCTTAAAACCAGATGCTCCCCCTGCAATATTTGATGTGTGCCTACAATGGATGAACAAAGGAGGTACTATATCTTTTGTTATCACTAAGCACCAAGGTCAAATTTGGTAAGTAAGCAATGATTTCAGTTTTAATTATATACAAAATAATTCTGTTTAATTCCTGCAGAAATGTGTCTGCCTTTGGGAGATGTTCTGGAAGGGAGTATTTTAAAATTGACCATCTTTTTTTGATCTTTCAAGAAATATAAATTTTAGTGGATGCTTTCTTTTCTTAAACTTGCAAATATTAGGAGCACAATTCAGATCTTTCCTGTTTGATTGAGGGTGTACTGAAAGGACAATGCATGGGACTTGTCTTTACACTCTAACATAATAAAACTAACAAAAATGTATCTTATCTAGAATGTTAATCACTGGAATTACAAGATGTATTAATACAGGATAAAATGTGATTTTACTCTAGCTAAATAAAACCTATTGACCTTTCATTATTTAAATTATTAAAATTTTTGCTTCCAGGGTCTTCAGAATTCATTATTTTCCAGTGGTTCATTTATTATTTAACTTATGACTTCATTCCATTCCAAATTTATAAACTAAACTTGTAACACTGAGCATTTTCCAATACACAGCTAAGAGCTGTGATTAAGGCTGTTTATCTCTGTTCATACTTTTCCATTCTCCACCCCATTGTTTGTAGTATTTTGTTTTGCTAGGCTTTTAAAATTTATTTTACTACATGTCTTCTAATTAGGTAAAAATGTTAAAAAATTAATCTTGCATTTGGAAAAAGAAGGGCAGAAGTCTTCCCTTCCCTTACTTTTCAAAACTTCCCTATAGATTTTTTTTTTTGGCCAGTTACTTTCACTTTGGAAATCAACTTTTTGTTCAGTCTCACAGAACTCCTGCTTTTGGCAGATTTCTGTGAGTCTGGTACTGTTCCACTCATCCCAGGAGGAATGGATTCATCAGCAGGGCAAAGGTGAGGAGTTGAGAGTTCACAAAAAATGAACATTCTTATATTCCCTAATTCATACCGTGGATGTTCCTGCTATCTAGATGGAATATTTTGGTACACATGTGTACATGTTCAAAAGAATTACTTTTTTTCCTCTATGGGAGCTGAATTTCTGCTCGTACAGCTCTTTATCAGACAGCTTTTCCTGGTGAAAAGGATAAAAGCACACTACAAGGGGAAAAAGAGAAAATTCAACATTCTCAAAACTACTGAAAAGTAGTTATTTTCTTTTCTAGAATTTGGTCCACTGACATTGGTCTAACTATATAAATTAATGTGCTGGGGGATTTTTTGGTGTTGTTTTTTGATTTCTTGGGGGTATTCTTAGTGCAAATTTTTTTACTAGAAGAAAAACCAAGTTTAATTTTCCTCCTGTCTAAATTTTCCATTTGTATTTAGGAGGTGATAAGTTTGGGGCCATGTTGGCTATTGCTGTTCTTTCTATGCCCTTTGAGAGTTCTAACTATGAAATGAAGCCAAAGCTGCAGCTGCAGCAGCAAACATGCACTTTTTTAATGAGAAACATCTTGCTGTTTTCCCCTTCCCCACTGTAAAATTTTGTGTAAGATGAATAATTAAACATCACGTTACAATTAGGCCACAATCTATTAACACTTAATATGGTAGAGATAAATACAGGAATAGCAGAGACATTTTTAGATTTGATTCTGCACATATTATCACACACATGCCATTATATGTAGTACTATGCTTCAGAAGAACAAAATATCCTCTTTTGTGTTTTCAGTAATTTCTTATTCTTCAGTTTTATATGAATATTCTCAATTGAGAGCAATTTTATATACAAACATCAACCTGATATGAAATTTTGGTTCTATTTCATGCACTACTTTATATAAACAAAGATTAGATTCAATGTGCTGAATCTAAGCATTTTTCAGTGTCTGAAATCAGCTTCATGTACTTCTTTAATTTTATTAATTCCAACATTCATCCTTTGAAGGGATAATGATTTATTGTGTGTGGAAATTCCACAATAACCTGTTTTGCTTTTACAGCTGTATTTATTCCAGTGAGTTAATTAATGGGAATCCCAGTTGTTAAGATGGTTTTCTGATGTGTCGACAAAACCCAAAGAAACAGCTGACAACTCCACACTTTGGTTTCAAGAAGGAAAAACGGCTTCTTTCCTTTCCTTGCCTGCTCTTCAGGTAGAGAATACAGGGATTGTCCATTGGAAAGGAAAATTAATCCAGGCAAATCTTTCAGTCTCACTTTAAAATGCATTTTTGTAATAGTTGCTTTTTAAGATTTGTTTGTAATGCTGCTAAATCAAAGAGAAAAACAAAACCATTGAAGTGAAAATAATTCTATTATTTTTTTAGCTATCTGAACTACTTCCCACAGTGACTTAAGCAATATGATTAAAGTGACTACTTTTCTTTCAGAGACTCCTTTATACAGCAATCAATGACCTGAGATGTAGGAATGTTTAATCTAGCAGTTAAAGGCATAACAAGATATTACTGAGGCTGAAAGCAGAAGTCAGAAAGCTATAAACTGCCAATTAAATGCAACTTTTGAAAACATAATGAATCTGACCTTATTTTTGAGCATCTTGCTAGATGGAGGGCAAATAATGACTGACATTTCTTTTCATGGAAAGTGACAAACTCATCATCATTTGGAATCTTGAAGTCAAAATTATGTGTCTTTGAAAAGAACGTTCCACAGCCCAGTAAAAAAATTAAGAATGATAATGTTAACTTATGGTAAAAAAAATAATAATTTCCCCAATATGAAATAGCAAGAAAGGTTTTAGTCCTTGTTATTTAGAAGGTCAAAAATATGATTATAGTAGATTCTTCTGGTCTTAACAGTCTGAGGATCTACAAAAAAGCTGTTGAAATAATCCATGATATGAGTACAAGGGGGAGATAGAACATTTTGCTGTGAAGGATGACACTGGGGAGGCAGTCTGCTTTAGCAATTAGTGCACGGATTCACAAGTGAGAAATTCTACATTCTATTCCCATACCTGACATTGATTAGCAAGTCACATTAGGACTTATTATCAAAAGTCAGATATGCAGCTGATCATCTAATTAAGATCATCATGCTATTAGCATAACTGCATTTGCAAATCATGCATGCAGAGCTTTAGCCTTTGTTTAACCTTGATCTGTGATACGAAAGCAATCTATGATTCAACCCTCTCATTCCATAATTTGAGCAGCTCACAATTTTTGATGTATTTATCCTCATCAGATCCTGTCAAACTGGGTATTATTATTTATCCTTATTTTAAGAAAGTGGAAGTGCATCACAGAAATAGAAGGTTCTGAATTTTGAAGATACTTAGGCATTTAAAGATGCCAATTAATGAAATTCTCGTAAGTACCAAAGATGATCACATCCTTAAGTCCTATATATATTTTAATGACATTTTAAGTGCCTAAATCATATTTGAATTTGGTTCTACATCTTGTGAGGGTCTATGAAATCAAAGTCCAGTTAAAAACAGTGTCCACATTTGCAAGCAGCACAGATCAAGATAAGCAAACTAATAAAAGGAAACTGTTGTAGGAAGGATCTGGCTGTCACACATATCAGGAGGCTTTACTGCTGGTCTAGCTCTACTCATGCTTGCCAAAGTTCACCTCCTACTTACTTTCATTCCAAAATCCAGTTTCTGTAGGGATCCAAGACTAGTCAGTAAATGGGAAAGAAAGCATTGTTAAATGGGAATAATCAGGGAATTTGCTTCAAAAGATGACAACTGAGCTAAAATGTTGATGTAGGCTCACCCTGTGATTCTTAGAAACAAAAGAATCTAAGAAGTGTATGAATAATGGAAGTTCTCTCTGAAAAAGTAGAGAATATTGATGTCCTTACTTGAAAATTTAGTATTAGCAAGCAGATTTGGTCATCTGAAAAGCATGGTAGGATTGTTTTGGAGTAGTTCACTGAAAAGCTGGACAGAAACTGTTAAAACTAACCTTGGAAGAGATATACTTGATTTATGGAAGGTCAGCCAGCTTAACAAAACAAAATACTTAGCACCTGTCCAGTTTGAAAATATTTCTATATTCTGGGATTATTTGAGTAAGTATTCTTCATTTCTTGGCCAAGTTTATAAGAGAAAGCAATAATTTTCCATCCACTGCACTGCTCTCACATTTTTATGAATTTTCCATAGTTTGAGAAAATAGAAGAAGAAATGCCTCATTTCAATGTTATTAAGCATATCAGTAAAATGAAATTAAATAAACTTTCATGCAATAAGGTGAAAGGAGATTAAAATTTCAAAGAACAAGTATGATTGAGAGTTTCAGTCATACCTTTGAATAAATTAATTTTGTCACTCTTACACTTTCCAGAGGAATATCATGGACATATGAGGTGCTCTGTAAACAGATATTTTTAATTTAAATATTTTAATTTTTCCAAAATATGAAATGTTATACTTGTATATGCAAAAAAAAAAACAAAACCCTATAGCAAACAGTTCTTTTGACAACTGCAGATGAGCAGCATTTCCTAAGAGATACAGATTTCCTCCCTTCTTGTGCTTTGTATTAAGTATGCTGACATACTTAAATAATAAACACACATGAGCATTGCTCAAGAGAGGTCAGTAAAAGGATGCTGGAAAAAAAGGAAAGTTCATTGTTACCATAAGAGCCTTTTCATGCTCTGAAATATTACATCAGAGTCAAAAATGCAGGATGTAAACAACAGCTATTGAAAACACCCAAATGAACTGAATAGGGTCAGAGGATGGTAACTCAATATAAAAATCTATAAGACAATAAAGAATACTTCTTTGCATCTGAATTTTATGTATTTATGTATGCATTCATTTTTTTATTTTCTAGGACACCAGATATGAGGTAACTACAATAAGTTTCCAGGGTTTTCTTGGCATGTTCCCAAGTGAAAAGATGTTTTATCCACATCCTTTCCCTACCTTTAGGTTTGAGTGAAAACTTAAAGCCTTCAGGACTTGTATCAAACACTGTGGATGGCTCAAGAGAGTCTTTTTTCACTCTAGAAAATGAAGCTCCTTCTAGAGATTTTCCAGATGTCCCTGCCAAAAGGATTTGTGATATCCTAATATGTCTCTTCAAACTTTCCTAGTCTGATGGATAAATTCAAGGAGGTAGGCTCATAAAAGTATACTATTGTCCTTTTCCTTCAATATTGTATATGCAGACACTTTGACTGTCTCTCTAATATGACTGTGCTTACAATGTATTCTCATTTACATTGTTAGCATAGCCTGGTAGGTAAATTACAAAGTCCAAACCTAATGTTCCACATTACCATGCCTATGAAAACACTTTGAAAAAATATATTTGTAGTTTTCCTTTATAACTAGTAGAATAATCACAGTTTAATTAGCTAATTTTATAAGATTTCCTAGAAATTTTTCTCATGGAGTCTTTTCCCCTCCAGTTTTAAATCTTTGAGGGCTTTGTGACTTGGGGGCAAGAGTAATATATTTTTAATCCCTGTTGTTTGATTTCTTTGCTGCATTGCCTCTGCTGCTATGCAGAAAAGAGGATCTCTAAACATCCTGGAAATAGAAGGCCACTTATAAATAACAAAGCTTTCTAGTATGTTGATCTATATGCTGGTTGTCTTGGAAGCTACTTAAAATTTTAAAATTTAAAAGAGAAAATATATTTTTTGTGTTCTTTTACCACAGATTTTTATTGTTATTTCTCTAGAGAAATCCTGTCTCCCTTTATTGAATACTAACAGGTGGGACATTTTCTATGTTCTCCAGTTTGATCTCTGAAGCCTCTGTTTTGGATTTCCTGTGAGAAATGGGAAGACTGGGAAGTGAAATGAGCATGTCCACAGATCTTGGAAACATCTACCTATGAGGATTTAATTTTATTTTTTGATAAATGGTCTTTATCCCCTCAGAAGTGTATGAAGTTTATGAACGGCTGTTAGAAAGCAAAGGTTGGAGTTAGAAATCTGTTATATTATAGGCTGATACAAGCAGATAAATATCCTAAATGCTATCAATGGCTTCATAATGGCAGTACCACAGTGGGTTTTAGTGAAAATCACACATGGCGTATGGAAAGTCTCTGTAGGAAAATACATTGATCCTTGACATTTTGGGCTTGAATGACTTGGTGTCTGCCAAGATATTTGTTACAATGGACAAAAATTATCAGATCCGAATGGATTTTAAAGGTCACTTTAGAAAGAATTTACAATGTATCTGAAGGAAACACGAGCAAGGAAAAAGCCTTCCCACCAGAAAGGCTGTAAAGACATGATGTGTCTACTTTGTGTATTGGGTGCATGAGATAACAAGAAACACATGAAAAGCTGAAGCAGTGAGCAGCAGAGTATGGACCAGCATCACACAGGCCACAGTGAATCCCTGCAGGGGTAAGGTCTCTCATGTTAATCACATTTGAAGCTGATAAACTACAGAAAACAGGATTTAGAATTCCTCAGTTTTGTGCAGACGATCCTAACTAATACAGTTTTTGAAATCTGACAGAGAGCTTACAAAAAAGATAAGGGATGGGTATGGGTATGGGAGAGCTATTCCTTTTACCAAAAGGGTTCAACCCCTAGTTCTTGTTTATTTTCTCTCCCAACATCCAACAGACTGTTCTGGCACATCCCAGAGACTGTTCCTGCTTCAGCTGAGAGCTTTAACTCATACACATTCCTACAAAATGCTGCATTTAGTAATAGCCACCTCTTTCACTGAGTTTCGCTGAAGTAGAAACTTTCTGGTTATGCTTTGTTTACCATGTGCACAGATCAGCATCAATCTTGTATTTCATTATTTTAGGAGGCAGTCAGATGCTCTGGCAACAGGTAGCAGTGCCATGAGCCGGACAGGCAATTACTCAATAACTGTAAGAGGGGACTAGAAAGATCAGAAAAGAGGTGGACATATTTCAATTATTTTGTGAGATCTATCTATCTGCTCTTTTCTGTACTGCCTAATACAAGTAGTCATATTATCCTTATTCTGGACTATGACAGTGTAATCCATACTCTGAAAGGTGAGGGTGGGCATAAGCCTGAACCATTCTGGCTCATATATTTGCATCCTATCTCCCCAGAAGCCAGGGCCTAGGGAAAGTTGATGAATCCAGGTCTCACCTCAGGTCTTACTTGAGTCAAGAAAATGAAAAGGGTGAACATCTGTGCCAGAAAACCAGGAAAGGCTTTGCAGTTTGGATGGAAGCAATACAGACCGCCTCTAATTTCGACTGCTTTTTTGCCTGACGGATGACAAAACTGAGTTTTTTCTTCTTGGTTTAGTCTCTATTTTGTGGTTGTTGGGGTTTTTGTTTAAAAGGGTCTGACAGAACAGCAGAAGGGCTGCCTCTGCTTTTCCTGGCTGTGGCAGTTTGTGTCAGGTGGACTGTGGGGAGGAAAAGGAGGAGATTGCAAAGTCTGCATGCACATGGAAAGGCTCCTGACAAAGCACATGTCTTGCTTGCTGCAAAGGAGCAGATCCACAGCCAACCCTCGGAGGTCAAGGAGAGGATACATTCCTAGAGACCCAGAGGGAGACTGTGAAGGTTGCTGCATCCCAGGAAGCAGAGCAAGCTGCTGGGCTCCAGAGCATCTGGGAGGAGAGCTCATTCTGAAAGGAATTAGAATACAGGGGGAAGATTTGTTTTTCAAACTTTTGTTTATCTGCATCATCTGGAAGATCTGCATTTGGAGTATTTTTATGGGTTGCCTGTGCTCCAATAAAACATAGAGTTTAGAATTACTTTCATGGTTTGGGGACTGTTCATTCTGCAGATAAAACTGGTCCTACCTCAAGGTTCAGACCTCCTCAGAGTCTCATCAAAACCCCATAAAGGCAAAAGTTTTTATATAAGCTTTCTGGGACTGAGGGCCTCTCTTCCTAATTCAGAAAAGACTACAGAAACATTAGTAAATTATGGCTCATGTAATTTATTTGGCCAGTCCTGCTGGTAGAAAGAGACAAATAGCTATTATAATGGACCAGAAAGCATGGAAAAATAAGCTTGGTGTTTAATCTCTTGAAGCTGATCTAATTAGTGATGACAACTTGTCTTAGTTGGTACAAGAGATTTAAGAGCTCAGTCTATGCTGGTTTTGTTTCCCTCAGTTTGTGACTGCTTTTCTATCTCTAGATGCTAAAATCCAAACATTTCCATTTTCTAAGATAGTATTTATCATATAATACACACTGTAAACAACATATATTTCCTATTCTGCTTAAAATGTCATCTGCTGATAAAATATGTGATTCAAAATTCCAAACTCAAGGATGTTTGGGTTCCCATACAGTTTTCCAAGTTGTCTGCTGTCCTATATATCCTCAAGTTATCCTACTGCAATCCAGGAAAATAAATGCATAAACTATAGGAACAGACTATCAACAAAAAATATTGATCCCCCTGTAAACTGTGCATAAAGAATGATGCATTTTCTTAACCCTCTTCTTTTCCTGTTTTGGGATAATTGTCAGTGTCACTGAACATGACCTTAAATCCAATCACACACTTTGTAGAAGCATAACCTAAATCCTGTCTGCATCTTCTTTTTAGAGCAAATCTGCACCATACTTTGGTTTGTTAATATCTGTTGAATTACACTGTCTTGCTGAGGTGCTAATGGACTGGGGTAAGAGATTAATGGTTGGCAATAAGCATAATTCTGAGTGTCTGATTTGCTGTATTTGATGGGACTTTCTTGATATATTCAACAAAGAAAGTGAGTAAAGAATTCAATACTGTGAAATGATGGGATTCCTGTGATAATAGTTTGAGATTGTGATGTAACCTGTGCTTATTTACCCTTAGTTTTAAGGGTAACTGTAACATTTTAATGGTTTTTTCCTTTTTTCTAATCATGCATTTTATTCATAATTATGAAATGTGGTCTAAACAACTGCTAGAACAGTTCCTCAGAATCCATAAATGCTAATACATCAGTAAACTGCACTGTCACTTTGAAGGACAGATTAGGACAAGAAGTGAAGAATAATGTCCTTCTTTAATTGAATCTGCAAACGGAATTCAGGGTGGTTAATTAAAATGTGGTCTGGGCAATGACTTTTCTGTTGACAAAAGGAATTACAATATGAGCTTTACATCTTTTGAAAGAATAGGTCAGATTCAGATTATGCTCACATTGACATAATTGTAGAGTATTTCTATTGATGCTAACTCATATTTATACCAGAGCTTCATAATTAAAAATCCATTCAAGCATTTCTAGCACTATAGCGTGTCCTAGAATGGTGCTTGACACTGATTTAGTTATAGAAGCAAAAGAAGTAAATGAGCAGCAAAGCTTCCTGAGATATAAATTGATATCAATTTATCCCTAATTTGTAGTTAAGGCAGAATACAATGGAAAAAACTTAGATCTGTCATCTTGTTGTAGATTTCACTTTCTCACTGTAATAATTGATAAATAAAATTCACACTCAGGCACTTATAATTATTAATAATGCAGAGATTTGAAACAGCAGTAAAAATTGCAAGAAATCACATAACCCATCATCTAACCAGATGCTTTCTTCATTTTTGAAACAGCAAACTCTTTTTTTAAATATAATTTCACTTTCTTCAATGCTGGCAAAAATACTTATTTAGAAAATACTTGTTCTTACAGCTTGCATTCCCCTGAGTTTTGTTGAGAACCAAAGGGCAAATAGAACATTTTATTTCATTCAATATTTCTGGGGAAGAGTAAGTTTTTGGTTGTAGACAAGTGATATTGGCCTGTGGTCAAAAACAATAATGTCTTACATTTAATAGTCTTGCTTCTTCTGCTATGTAATACTTTTAAAACCTTTTGTGCTCTTGGGCATGTATGTTCTGAGAGCTACTTCTTTTCTGCTGTCAGAGTTAGTAATTCTCTTGAAAGTTTCTTTCTGTGCGTTGGGGCATATGTATAGCCAAGTAAAAGAACCCAAAATTTCTGTATGCAACCCAATGTATCTACAATAACCTCCCAGCTAAAGGAGTCTAAATGAGGATGGCTGGCAGCATAATGATAGGAGTCTTGTTAATTAAGAATACCCATTTGATATGAGTTGGTTTCACAGCATTTGTAAAAGATTGCAAAAACAGCCCTGTTTCTTATTGTGAGGAGGTCACAAAAGACTTGAAGTTTCCCATAATAAACTCTGTTTTGGCATGCATTTAGTTCTCTACAGTAATGTTTGTGTTTCAACCAGAGACCCTACATAAGCACATCATCACCTATGTTAATGGCACAAGCTCTTTTCACTTCAGAAATTAATTGAAAGATATAATAGAAAGACTGGATTTGCTGGAAGATGCAATTTGTATTTTTCACAAAATGAGAATTAATATTTATTCTTTTAATTATGCTGCTGTAGTTTTGCCCTGTTCTCCATAGCCAGTTTTCTGTTCTCTTCTTAAACCTTTGCATAGACAGCTATATTAAATATTCTCTAAGATAGAACAGAAAACCATCGATTTTACTAACAAGCAAGGTTTAGAAATAATGGCAATTCCACTAGCAACAAAAGCGTGTGAAAAGAAAGAAGTCCAACAAAAAATCCCAAACTTCTTTACATTGGAAACAGTGGAACAAGAATCTAAAACTGGCAAAATACCACATTGAAATGACCACAGGGATTTCTACACAGGTTGTCTATTCACACTTACTGAAGAATGAGAAAATGAAGTAATATGGTAACCAAAAAACTTCTATTTTTTGGTTTACATTGTGTCTGTGTGTGTGTGTGTGTGTGTGCAGTTCCACAAAAATACCGTCTTCTACTCTAATGAAACTGTAGTGCAATACACATTAGATGCCCTTCAGAGCAATTTTTGTTTCAATTATAGGTTTTCCTGCAGATATCTGAAGCAAATTTAAAAACAGGGATCCCTCCAAATGTCCAGCTCAGGTCTGCAAGATTTGCATTCAACATGTCCTAAACATTTTGCTTGCTCCAGAGTTCTGTTGAGTCATTCAGGCTATACAGTCCAGGGAGCTAAAGTTGCTGGTGCAGGGATGCCACAGTGCTCTGAAAGCTGATCCTCATCCACAGCTCAGAATATCTGATGAACAGGTCAAAGAAACTGTTTTTTTTTTTCCTCAGATCTGTGCAGTTTTTGTGAATAAAAAGATAGCATGAATTTTTTCTCCAACATCCTGCCGCAAAGGCCTCTGGAAATATGGCACTACCAGCTGGCAGGTATGCAGTGGGCTGAATGATGATGAAGTCCAGGGAAAAGGAGCTCCTCAGTGTGCAATCCCTGTGAGTCTGCTTCATTCCTATCATAAGCATTAGCCATAGTATAGGAAGGAAGCTCCCAATTTGTGATTTAGCTGCTGATGGCAGAGAGGATTTAAATTCTTGGTTTCCAACTGAGTTCATTGCTGCCACAATAACTCCTCTTTACCCATAAAGGAGATGATAAGATTTCATGGTTTGTGCTACAGATGAATTGGATAGATAACCTTGGTGGTTAGGTCATGAGGAAGCATTTGTGAGAGCCAAGGATGACCAACTTTATATATTATGCTGAAGGACTGTTGTGAAACAGGAGAATATGGCTCTGACCTTACAGTGGCCACCTGCTGAAGGTTGTTGAGAAAAGTCATACACTGGAGAGTACAAAAGAGAAACATAACCTCTGGTCACTGCCATGGGGGACCTCAATTTGGTTAGCGAGGGCTGGGCTACGTATTAGGTGTTTCAGTACTAGGAATTATTTCAATACAAATGACAGAAGAATGCAGAAGGTGACAGAAAAGGTTTTTGATGTTGATGAGTGTCATTGGGGTCAAGAAGACTGGTATTTTTCCTTATCCTTTCCCTTATCTTGGCTTGAATTCTCAGTGAGCCCTGAATAAAGACAGCGATGCCTGGATCTGTTACTTAGATGCTTCCCTGGGAGGTAGGATCAATGGAGAGCTTATCAATAGTCAGTGGAGACGAGAGAACTGCTCATCAGTTATTAATTTGATCAAATATTGGTATGGATTAAAGGGTGAGCTGAACAGTTCTCTAGATTCTATCAGATAAAATAACTAGACCTCCATTATACACAGTGGCAGCGTACATTTTTAGCCTGCATGTTTGTACTTACTTTAGGCACCTTAACCTGCAAAGTAGTTTTATCCCAGAAGATTACTAAAGATTAAAGCTGCCTTCACTACTGTTGTACCATCCAATATCAGGAATACTTTACTCTTCAATGTAAATACTTTCTGTTGTAAAAGTTCCCAAACCAACACCACAATTCCTCCATCATAAAATATTCTGGTGCTTGCTACTCTGATTCTGAGATTTTACAACTTAGAGCTCAGAGGGTTTTGACTGAATGCAAACCTTTGGCACTGCTGAGTGTCCATAATTTTATTTGTCTCCATGGTAACTACAGGAGAGAAAGTATGGCTGTATAATCCTTCTTAAGTAATACAATGTTATGTTTTTCTTGGTAGACAAAGAGATTCTAGCTCGTCATAAGCATGTTAAATAGCCTATGAATATCAAAGTTTCACATATACTCCTTATCAGCGGGATGGAAATTGTTTTAGAGAAATTGCAATGTGTGGTAAAACCTCAGGAGTATAAATACAAAATTTTTGGAGCTTCTGTTTTGAGTAAAGGTGGGCAAGCTAACTTCAGATTAAACATTTTGGCAAATTTTCCTTTCTCTTTATCTTACAGTTTAATAGAAAAGTCATAACTAATCATGGTAATCTGGTTGCTTGCTGGAAAAAGGGCTAAATTATTCTCTGACTAATCAAAATGGAATTTACATGATTTCAATGTGCTGTATTTCTGTGTGATAGCCTGAACATGCTAATTTAAATGTTTTTGTACAGTGTAAATGATCCCAGAGTCAACATGAAATTGATGATACCGCTGTATTTTTAAGTATTTTTTCTTGGTTTCTCATTTCTTTAATTATTTTTGGTTAGAAAAAATACAGACTATTCTAGACAAAGTTATGACTGACATTTAAAAACGAAAGGTATCTGGACACCATTTTTGTTTTATACTTTCCAGCTTTCATCCTCTGAATCTTGGTAAAGACTGCAGGAACTGTAAAACTGTTGTCATATTGACAAGAAACAGCAGAAGTTGCAGAGTTCTGCAAGCAAAATTTAACCCAAAGCACACTTTGGCACTGCTGCTTAAATAAAAAAAGCTTTGTATGACTAATCCCTCCAGCATTCGGGGTCTATAGATGTACATATGTGGATAGAAAATAGGTGAACCAGAAGAGACACAAACTTGAAAAACAAAAGCTATTTTGCTGAAAAAGAGAAAGAAAAAATACTTTTATAATACAGGCAAATTTGTTTCTAAAGGGAAACTCTTTTTTCCAGTTTTCCATGAGTTCTCAGCAGCTTCCTAATGGGACATAAAAACTGAAGAAGGAATGCAAGCATAGGTTCTGATCCCACAGCATTTTTTTTCTCCTACTGCTGGCCCACAGAAATTTGGCATCTGTGGTTCCCAACCATGAAAGTAATCCATTGACTGGAAATTTGCTTTTTTCCTGTTCTTTCTTTTCCTTCCCATCTACGAGACACATTTGGTGTCCTTCACAATGTCAGAGACTGATTATGCTTAGCACAGTTTCTATTTAAAGAAGTAAGAGTGAGTCTTCAAGTTAGGATTTTCTGACATTACTCTGCACGTTATTTTCTCTTTTTTTTCTCCATTCCCTCAGCCTTAGGGGCGGGAGGTAGAGAGACAAGATAATTAAATAAATTTACAGTATTTTGCCCAATGATTCCATTATGAGTTCAACAAAGATAAGAATGAGGCCCTAGGTCCTGAAGAATTTAATCATGAGAAATCTGCCATGGTAAAACCCTCACTGTAAACAGGGAAGGTCCAGTGCCAAGTTCTGCAGCCTGCATGTATTGTTCCATTCCTGGGTACATTCATAACACGTAGTCATGGAACCAGAATAATCTGTTCTGGTAATGTGCCTTTTGCCAGCAATTTATCTTCAAAAGGAAAAGGCTATTCTGATATATTAAATATTTCTGTGCCAGACCCAGAGCTAGTTGCTTTGTTCTCATTTGATGTGTTGTCCTGGCAGTGCCACAGTAGGTTTCAGTATGTGAAGTTCACTGGCTTAGTAATTGTCATGACAGACAACAAAACCTACTGAAGTTTAACGCTATTTAATAATAAATATGCAAGCTTTAAGTAGTTTTAACAATACACTTAGCAATATACTTTTAAATTTCTGGGACCATTGTGTAGTTCTAGTGGGCTGCATGGGCTGGATGTCATTAAATTGAAATCTCTAAGAAACCTGTGGATCTGGAATTCTGTGCGTAGGAGGGAGTGAGCTGGATGTAATTCAAGAATTATCCTTCAACAAACACTCAAAGAACTTGTATAAAAGTATCCATGAAAGCTCTTCACTCTATTTCTTAGTGGAGTCTGGCTCCTGGAAGAGAAATCAATTATGGAAAACATACCATTAACATAGGATGGAGTAAGAGACCTTGGAAATAAAGGGCATGTCCATGCCTAGATGGCCTAACCTACTACAGGATCTCCACACCTACCCAGATATAGAATTGTGGCTATAGGTGTTGTATCCATCTGTGTTGAAACTTGCACTAGATTCCATTTTGTCAGCAGAATAATTGATGGAATTTCCATTCAGACATCCCAGTTTATTCACCTCCTGTCTTGGACTTACCACGGGGTGGGAGGGAAGTTTCCAGTCAAAGTGCCACAAAGCTCAGAGATGTTGTCTGGTGGACAACAGTGTGTCACTGAAGCTGTATGGTGTGTGCTTAACCTGTGATGCCCTGGGAGCTGCATCTGGAAAATAACTGGGTTTGTTTGGGTTTCTTCGCATATGCTGCACCATCATGTTAGAGATCTGGGGAAGTATTTAAGTGACATTCCTCACAATTTCTAAAGAAAACTCTATGAAATATTATTTTCATGGTTCACTGTAAAATTTTGAGTTTCCTTTGCTGATCAGCCACCAATAGCATTTGTCAGATTTGGCACAATGTCCTTGTTTTCCCTTATCTCAAAGGTGGTGAGGAAAATAGCTTAAAATAAAGATTCAACATTATTTTTAATTGGGTCACTGTATAATGCATATTTTTTCATTCACAATTTAAATAGTTTTAGTGATGTAGGTATATGCACTGTGCTACAGAGGATGTATGATTTAACTGCAATAATGAGATTTTTATTTGGGGTTTTTTACTCTGAAGACAGCTAAGAAAAATCTCCGAGCTTCCCAAAACCACTCTTTCCAAAGAAACCACAATGTTACAGAGCCCTTTCATCATCCAGCATACAGTACTGTACACACAAAAATATACACTGTACTACTTTAAATTAATTCATATTTGCAAGAGACACAGTCTGTGTGAGTATGTGCAATTATGAAATGTAACTTTTTTTTCCTCTTGACATTTTTAGCTGCCTCACCCCTTTTATTTGAACACATACATATGGTGTGTGAGAGTGAGCAAGCTCTCTGTAAATGTTTGGAAGGAGCATCTGTCAGACAATAAAACTTACAAGAAAACATGTTTCTCATTTAAAGAGTATTCACTAGAACTATTTCAGTGTTGGAATCAGTTCATTTGTATAGCTTGGAGGCATTAATAAGAGCAGAGAACTGTAAAGGCACCAGAAAACTCAAACTGTTACTAAGAATCCAAGGTATTTTTTAAAAGCATTTTGTCTTTTCGGCATCTCAGCCTTCTGATAAGGAACCTGAACCAGCTGACAGACAGGAAACCTCTGCTAGTCCATCCAGAGGGATTGCAAACAAGAAGATGGCATGATTTCTGCAAACCTGGAAAGTCTAAAGATTGCAATAATTGTTGGACCAAAGGGACCCTCTTCAGGCATAAATAGCAAGACTCCTACTGTCTTCTCTTGCAGACCAACTCAGCTGCCAGCAAAAGCAGGTGCTCTCCCCCTACCAGTGCTCCAGAGGAATATTTAGTGAGTATTCATAGCTATTTTTACAAACTAATATATGACTAGTGATTTACTTAAGTTTGTATAGTTTTCTCAAAGGACAAAAACATTTAAAAATCAGTTTTTAAGGCTGTTATTTTAAACAATTGGTGGAGTTCAACAGTCTGATACAATTACCATGGTTATTTAAAAAGAAAATTTGCACAATCTATGACAATAACTTTAAAAAAATACTGATTTTCTACAACTGTGTAGTTTAAACAATCTAAAGGAATGACAATGTTTTTAATTCACATTATGACAGCAAAGTAATTTATATAAATATGAAGTGTATTTGACTTTAAATGTTATGCTATAAAACAGCCTTTGTAGAACACAAATTTAAAATAAATCATTTCTTTTGGCAAAGTAACCTGCAATATAATCTTTAGAAGAATAAATATACCACTAATGTTTTCCACAGAAACAGTTGCTACTCTAATTAAATCAAGATGTGACTCTAATCAGATTTCAAAAGAAAATCAGAAACAGATTTTTCTCTGAGGTAGTACTATGGACAAGGATAAGATATTTTTATTTTCATTTTCATTAGAAACACTTGTACCAGGTAAAGTTACAGGTTTGTAGCATGGAAATAACAAATCTGAAAGCATTATGGTAATGTTTTCAGAAGCATAACAATTTTTAGTGTTTCAGATATCTGCTTTCTCTTTGCTTTAACTTATGCCGCATTACATTTTATTAGGTAACTGTTATTAATTTCTGAGTTTAGAGTGACTAATACAGCTAACACTTTTTTTTTTTCTTTCTTTTTGTGTGGAAGGGAATGGAAAACCTGATGTTTGTCTACTGCTCCTGTAAAGTTATCTGGACAGTGCTTGTAACAATCCTGGGCTATGCCAGCAGCCTGCCTGTGGGGGATGATTCTCTTTGCACAGCAGAGGAACTTGCTAAGTACAGGATAATCTTCACAGGGAAATGGAGTCAAACTGCTTTCCCTAAGCAGTATCCACTCTATAGGCCCCCAGCACAGTGGTCATCCTTGCTAGGTAAGTGTAGTATGCACAGTTTTATGAGCAGATAAGCCTCTTGACCTCTATGATTTTTTTTTCTTAATAGTTACATAAGATAACTAATGAAAAAGGAAAGAAGTTATTAAGAATGAAATGCAGATATTGAAGTATCCACAATGTTTTCAAAAATCTACAACTGTTTTCAATTGACTTCTGTTTTCAATTGACTGCAGCTGAAAGAAACAGCGATAAGCCAAATGTTTTAGTGTTCACTCAATTTTATACACATTTTTTTTTAACCTCAGAAATAAAACAGAGAAAATGAAGAAATGGGGACATTCTAAATCAGACTTTTATGTCATGCCATGTATTCACTCAAATAGGTGTTACTCATAGTTCTGACTACAGCATGTGGAAAAAAAATGAATATGCCAGCAATGGTGTACGTGATTTTGCTGAAAAGGGTGAAGCATGGGGATTAATGAAAGAAATAGAAGAAGCTGGAGAGAAAATCCAGAGTGTACATGGAATCTTCTCTGCTCCTGCAATTTCCAGTGGTACAGGACAAACCTCTACTGAATTAGAAGCGCATCCAAGACATCCCTTAGTAAGTAAACATACACATTCATTTCGAAAGTTTATTTTATGTCACCAGCAACCAAAATTAAATATTTGAGTTCTCACTTGTAGGAACAATATGATGAAAAAGAGTTACTAAAAAGCATGTCACACTGCAGGGAGCACTGCACAGCTCCTATAAAGTAGAAGAGCATTACAACATTATTTAAGAACTTTGAGTTAAAATTACTATAAGCAGGACTGAAGCATTCCAAAGGAAGTGATGCAATCCTGACAGATCATTTTGTTTCATTAGGTTTCGTTTGTTGTACGAATTGTTCCAAGCCCCGACTGGTTTGTGGGTATTGACAGCTTAAATCTCTGTCAAGGAGGCCACTGGATGGATCAAGTAACGGTGGATCTATATCCATATGATGCTGGAACTGATAGTGGATTCACATTTTCCTCCCCAAACTTTGCCACTATTCCACAGGACACAGTTACAGAGGTAGGTGCTTGGACATACTGATATTTTTTGAGTCTTCCCTTTAAAAGATATTGGCACTTCATACTGATATTTTTTGAGTCTTCCCTTTAAAAGATAACTACTCCATAATTGTGAATTTCAGTATTTGAGCATGCTGATGCTCTCTATATATGGATTCATTATACAGCTGATACACCTACTGCTTTTGTTTATCTCCTGTATCTTTGAAATTTGTTAGGTAAATAAATGTAGATGATTCACGAGAATTTGTCTCTATATTTCAATTATTTTCTGGAAAAGCTGACAACTTTTAGGTGATATTTAACAATCCTTAAAGTGCCAGGGAAATGCAAATACTCACATAAGTCCAGACATCATCAAATGTGTACCTATCCAGGAAAATTCTTAGTAGTGAATACTGCTGTGAGGAGGAGTTTTCAGTTGGAAGCACTGCTGAAACATGAAGCTGCTTCATTTGAGGGAAAGGACCTAAAGAAAAGTAGAGAACTTCACTATGGTGACACTGCTTTCAATCTCTTTTGCTCGTTTCATCTTCTCTATGCCTTACACTTCGCTTTTGCCATTGAAGAGTGGTGGCAAATGAAGGATTTTGATTAAAATGTTTTGTATACTATAAGTATTCAGTTAATCCTTTCTTAAAGGTGAATTTTACTAGCAATAAATACTGTGCTAATGAGTAATGAGGAAAGGAAGAGAGAAGCATTTGGCCTCTCATATCCATATGACAGCTGCTATAGCATACCTAATATTATTAATACTCATGTGTTCTTCTTGTAATAAAACCCAGTTCTTTCTGTCAAACCCTTTCATACATTACTGTGTTCCCAGTACCTCCTGCCATAGTTTTGTATCCAGCCAAGTGTCCTGCATAAAAATTCTGGAATGCCCAGCACAGTTATGTGAACCGAGGTTCATAGAAATTGGTTGTATGCAAATTATTTGCCAAAAAGTATTAGCATGGTTTACAAAGATGATTTTAATGTTACCCTCTTAGTTTCTTTAATATTCCCCTTTTTATTTCACAGATCACTTGTTCCTCTCCAAGTCACCCAGCAAACTCATTTTATTATCCGAAACTCAAAATTTTGCCACCAATTGCTCAAGTAACAATGGTGAAAATAAAGAAAAGCCAGCTGGGTCTTTCTGCACCTTTTATTAATCCTCCAGCTAAAAGCAATGAAATAATAGACACTGTCTCAGGTAAGTGATTACTAGATATTCTCAATTCTGTTATTTTCATTCACCGAGAAGAACATGGAAATCTGGCAGGTGATGGGGATGAAACAGGTGATCAGGCAGAATATTCTCCTATCTGCACAGGAATAGTTCCAGACCCGCAAATGGGAAATAAAAACAAGACAGTCGACATAAAAGAGAATTCCTGAAAGAATAAGTAAGGGATTGCATATTTGAGCTATGGTTCAAAGGATTGGGTTATATCCACAGTAAGAGCTACCCAAGTCTTTGTATCAGCACAGATCAGTGAATTTTATAAGAAACAAATGACACTTGATCAGAATCAGCGTTCTCAAACTCTTTGCAATATTTACTTTGAAGGAAACATTCATCCTTAAGGTTTTGTTTAATAATGAAGCCAAGAACCATTATTGTTGTCTCTTTCTGGGTCAGAGCTTGGCAGTTATGTGTAATAAGAATTTATATAATTCAATTGATTTGGGCATATTTTCAATAAAAACATAAATCCTGATAACAAAAATAAAGTTCTTTCACATTTTCATTTTCTCAAAAATACTAGCGCATAATCTTGAACAGGTAAGAAAACATGCAAACTACTGACTCAAGTCAATCAAAAGGGTGATTTTCAAATCTTTGAATTAACAAATATATAATTAACACAGTATTTGCTCCAAGGGAGCAATGTATTCCCAAAATAGTCATCATGTTCCAGAAGCTTCTCCAGAATGTCTGGAGGTTGCATGTCTCTAGAACTGTGCTGGTCATCTCACAATCACTAAAATAAAGTTCATTCTCTACACAGTTAATGTGTTATTTATAATTAAATAAATATATTTATCAATTTATAGTGGTCTAATGTATTTCTATTAGTAAACAAGACATATTCAAAGTGAGTGCTACGCATGTCATTTACAGTTATGTCTTTCCCATAACATTTGAAAGGAACATTTGGCCCTATTCCTGATATAAATTTAAAACTGCATTTAAAGTATGGTATTTCAAAAATCATCCTTTATCACAAATCCCCGCTTTATTGTATATGATCCCCACTTTACTGTATATGAACCAGTAAATCAGTCTGTTTAAAAACTTATTCCAGAATCAAAAGGGCAGATTTAATTATCAGAGGTCAAGCTGTGTCCCCTATTCCCTCTAGAAACATAGGAATGAGTGATGACAACAGAAGTGGTGAGTTCTCTGTAATACCAGATATTTAAACCAGGTGTCACACATTTAGTGTGCCATTTAAAGATGGGCTTGTGCACACCTATTTTACCTACAAATGCCATAACAGGCAGTTTTGATGCAACTTCCTGTGACAAGCTGTATTTTAATTTAACCCCCTAAGGAATATTAGCCTACTTTTTATGGCATGTATTTTAGACAGAAGCATTCATTATGGATATTACTCGAGTTTCTAACTTCTTTTCTTGTAGCGAATGAAAACTGTATTGAAAATCCTTTCAGCATTAGAAAACTTCTAGTGACAAAATATCCGTATTGAAGAGTAGTGTACACACCAAAAAACAGCAAGATGATTTAATGATTAAAAATGAAACTTTATTTCTGAAGCAAATTGTAACAAAAATAAAATGGAATTCGATATGAACAACTCTAGGCACAATAGCTGTCTGCAAAGAAATATAAATATACCTAAATAAACCAGAGAAAAGCTTTAATCCCAGTGTTTTTAGTAAGCCATGTAAAGGAAAATGAGTTATAAAAATTGACAGTAAATGTTTTTTAATTCAATATTTTGAGTACAATCACTTTAAGCAGTTTTCTTTTATAGGAATTCTGTATTTTCATTCAAGAGATAATATGCTTCAGTAGTGATATAATACCTCAGACAGGCTCTAGACTGCAATAACAATACCAGAGTCGATGAGTTTAGGAGCTGAAACCAGACTATGTTTTAAATTGATGAGACAACATAGGATTTGATTAATATCACATGTATTTTGTATAAGAAAGGATGCTGTTCGATGATCGTTCCTCAATGCTTTTCCAATTATGTATTTGACTTAAGTACAATTGATGTAAAGTTACCTCTTTGCTGTGTGTATTGCAGAAACACCTCTGGACTGCGAGGTTTCCCAGTGGTCTTCCTGGGGTCTCTGCAGAGGGGTTTGCAGAGAAACAGGGACCAAGATCAGAACTCGTTTTGTACTTCTTCAGCCTGCCAATAATGGAATGCCTTGTCCAAATCTGGATGAAGAAACAGGATGTGAACCAGAAAATTGTATCTAAAATAAAGAAAAGATAATAATTAAGATAATTTAAAAGTAGGATAAGTTTAAATCTAAACTACATGTCAATCAATGTTCTTTAGAATTTGGATACGCTGCACTATTTTGCTGAAAAGCTGTACTAGAGTGGTTTTGAAAGTTTTTATTTAGTATCAAGAATTTGGGGGGTTAAATTCCTAAGGTTTAGTATGACAACAGTACTGGACCATTTAGAAACCAAAAATCCCCAAATAAATCCTTCCTCCAAATACACTGCAAGTTCTTGGAGTACCCTCTAGTGGCAGAAAAGAAGACATTTGGAAAGATTGTACTTCACATTTTTACTTCACATTCAAAATCTTTCAATCACAAAATCTAAACTAATAACCTCCTTAAATATTGTAATTTGTTTATCTACAGCTATTTATACATAGAAAATAGTTTTTTTCCTCTAAATTATGTTTTTATAATTTATTGGCATTTTTGTTGTCTTTCTAACCTTGCTTAATGTGCATTTCTTCAGGAACTATGTGCATTAGTCAGAGTGACCACCAGATGTTTTCAGTGTGGTCAAGACAATAACGGAATGAGTAAACTTGTCTTGAGACTTTTGAATATATGAAAATGTCTTTTTCTTTTTCTTTCTCAAAAGTGAGAAGAATAACTACCATGAGGACACTCGGCCAACAAAATTACTCGTAAAAAAAAAATCAGAAGTGTGGACAGTAGTAGAAAACATCTGAGCTGAATTAAAAGTGCTAGCTGAGATTCAAAAACTGATTGTTGGTTTGTGTCCCTCACGAGACAACTTTAATCTCAGAATTAACGCTGTTGACCATAACGTAAATTATATCATTAACCTTATATATGCAGTAAATGTGTCCATGTTTCTTATGTGTTTGCTGGTGTTTGTGTCCATATTATCTAAAATTAAGGTACATACAACTATAACAAAATACATGCCAGAAACTGTTCCAGACTGCAAGTTTTAATGCTCAAGTAACTCTTATAAAATGAATGTAACTTATGGCTTAAGAAGAGCTGTGGCTACCAACTAGGAAAAGAATTTTGGAATAGTACTTATTCAATAGAATAAGTTTAAAGTCAGCTTACAAAACCTTCACAGCACACTGAATTTTTACAAATATACAGCACAGGTATTGAACAGGAGAGTTGATTTAAGTAGATTCTCTCTGGAATATGCCAAATACATGATAATTTCTCTTGCCCTTAAAGGAGCACACTGTATTCTCCATAGGGCAGAAACACTTAAACATTTCTCTGTATTTTTTTTCCAGAAGATAAAGCTTGCAAAGACAGAAATAAATTTGAAACTTTATCAGACTAGACTTCACTGGTCCTGCAAATGCTGATAAACACACAGTTGTTAGAACTAAGTGTAGGAATTTCTGCTCTTCTCTCATTCTTAAGATTCCTTGATGTCTATTGTTCTTCAGACAGCTGTCTGTTCTTCAAAATTGTTTCACTTACTCCTGTTATCATACCTATTTTTTAAGTTCCCCCTATTTCCACTCCATAATGGGAGTAGTGTTACTACACTATTCTGTGCTTAGTTAATCATTAATATTTTTCTTTCTTCTTTTTATATTAGTCTTAACCATTCTGTGTTTTCTGTTACACTTATTTACTACGTTTACATATTTCTCATCGTATCAGAAAACATATGCAATATATTGAAGTATATATTTAAATATTCTCAGAGGGTAGGAGCTTATTTGAAATTGTCGAGTAGTCAATTAAGTTCAGTAAGGTTTTTGGGCAGATATCAGACACAATTCTAAATTATGCCTTAGGAAAAACGAACTCAAAACCCACAAGGTATCCTTTGAAGTACTTTCCTGGAAGTTCACTAAACACTACAGTTTTGCTTCTTCACATGCCCAGAACAAATAAAGGGCCAGTTTCCTATCCTACCAATTACCTGGATATGGGGTTTTTTGTAAGCTGTAACTTCAGGAGACCTCGGTAAATATGACCCTGTGGCTGTGTATTGTTCATCCATAAATATAATTCCAGGTATTCCCTTTGCAAACCACAGGGATGGAGACATTACTTGGCAAGACTGTGGATACACAGGAAACACATTATAGTGATGGAGCACATTTGTCACAGTATTTATTTATTAAACTGATTAGTGAGCTACATGATCCCTGTGTGGATACTGCTATGACTTTGTAGCTTTTAATTTCAGCAGTCTTGGAACTCTCTTAAAAATTTTGGGACCAGTAAGAAACACAGAGAAGCTCTTCCTTCCTTTTCCTTTGTATCTCGTGTCACAGATGGCAGCCAAGATGCTGTCGTCCTAAATACATGAGATTTAGGGAAGAAAATAGGGAAATGAATTCCTGGATTAAGCTAATCTCAGAAAGCACTTTGGGAAGAAGCTTGAAATGGATTTGTAAAGACAATTTTTTTCAATAATATTTTATAGAAAGAACCAGCTTTGACGCCTTGGCAGATATTCTTGCAGAATGGAAGATGCGGTTAATGGTAAAGTGTAGCAGCAAAAAAGTCACCACAGCATTGAACTGTGGTCCTACAAAAATAATCAGCACCAAATTAAATTCCTATAATGGAATAAAAGTGCAAACAAAGATCTCAGAGTATCTGATGGCAATCAAGGCAAAAAGCTTAATTTCCTTATATTCCCAGTCCTAGGTAACTGAAGTACATTGGGAATGTCTGATCCGTCATGAATGATCCAACATAGGAAAGTAACTATTTCATTACAGTATTCAACACTTTCAAAAACAAATCTAACACTTGATACATACAGCAATTCTGACATCAGCCACATCTTGTTCAATGCGATTTTTGCAGTATGCAGAAGTTGTGTCCATGACAATTTACAGGTACTGTGAACACCTGAGACAAAAGAAAGCCCTTGGTATGCTGCATGACAACCTGATTACCTGGAGACTGAATTATTTTTGTTTGCCTGAAGTCCAGCAGCCCTACTATGCCAGCATTTGCTAGCCAAAAGTACAGAAAGAATGTGTCTGTCCCAATGGGTCTGGGCAGAGTGAAGGATAAATTGATGTCCCCTTGTGCATCTTGCATTCTACAACTGGAACTCAGAATTTTGGAAACCTCAAGCAGTCAATAAAAAGCTGGTATGAGTATGGCATGAGAATTTATGCAGGTGGAAGACAGTCAACATCTTCTGTGGTGGAGTGCAAAAGTCTAATGATACGATGAGATCCTGTATAATCTAAAATTATTTCTGATGGACAAATGCTAAAATAGTAAAGGAGTCCAAACATCACCCTTGACATTCCTAAAGATTCAACAGCCATGAGATTTTTATCCCTCCATCCTTAACCATATGGAGTCAAAGAAGTAATGTGTAAGGAATCAGTTCTCCTTGTCTGACAACCTCTCAATATGGGGATGCTGATGGGTAATTAACAAAGGTGAACTAATACATGTGCTTCAGCTTCTGAGAAGATACCTCATGCTGTGAAATGGACTGAACCCAGGATGGTTCTAAGCCTGTGCCAGTGTTACACAGACATTCCTTTATTGAGACAACTTCATAGAAGGCAGGTGCAGTGAAAGGCAATAAACACAAACCAATCCTTCTTTTTCAGATGTGAAATAATCCAGTAAGAGTTACCATCCCAAAATTTTTATTTAGGTTACAGATACTGAACATGAGTTGCTGTCCACCCTTCTTCCTTGATACCAGAAAAATACGTGTTCTCGTGCAATTGGGATGACATAAATTTTATGAGGAAAGATGGGTCCTCCCGACTGGAAACAATCCCACAGGTGGGTCCTCCCTGCTGGAATATGACCATTCAGGCCAACCTTTCAGACCCTGTGATCTCCATTTACAGGACAAGGAACATTTGAGTGATAAACGAGTTTCTCATCAGACATACACATTGGTTTATATTAATGCAAAGAATAAAAATAAGAACCTCAATCACTGTTTGACTTACATTATAACTTTCTTCAGAGAATGTATCAGGAAGTATCTAAGAAATAGTCATTCCAATATAAAAAAATCTTTTTCTGAAAGTGTTAATATTGTTATTTTTTCCCTGCATTATCATATTCATGAATGTTTCAGATTCTTTCACTGTTCAAATTCTTTTGACTTCTCTGTCATTCTTTAATGTAGTGTCTGTGGGTTTTATACAGGTGCATACATTTGTACAACGATTTAGGATGGAAATTAAAAGTTTTCGTAATAAAAGAGGAGTGAAATTCTGAAATAAACACCCAGAATAAATGGGAAATAATAGCATCATTTAAATTGAGCAGTTTATGGAAAGAGCTAACCAATGGAGTTGCCTATGGTAATCCAGGGAACTAATCTCAAGCACCTGAGAGGCTTTTTCAGTTTGATGCTCTTCTAAGTGTATAAAATAAATTTTAATCTAGATGCTGGGAAAGAATAAAGGCTTTAAAAGGTGTCTTTTCCATGTTATCTCATTCTCCAGAACATGCTGTAGTTATTTATAAATGTGTAACCACCAGCTGCCTTTTCTCACAGGTTTTTTTCTCTCTCAAAAATACTCTGATAAGCAGCAAACAAGGAACAACCAGAGGACTACAAGCACTTGTATGTAACTATTTATCTTCAAAAGCAGTAGAGCAGGGATTCATAAAAAACATGAAAAGCAAATTAATAGGATTTCTTATGAACTTTTGGATTTCTTTTTCACTCGCTTTATATTTTCACATTGGAGAAAGAGAGGAGAAATGCATAATTGAAGATATTCCCAGCGACACCTTGGTAGTTGGTAGGTACCTGTCAATGCTTTATGATGATCTAACCTATGCAATAACAAAGATAACTGGAAATGCAACAGCAATTTCTGTGATTGATGAATACGGTAAAAAGCAGAAAAGGGCACACTGAAAATAACTCCCTGCAGCAAGGATTAGGCTTAAAGTCCTCAAACCTTGTGTGTATCCATCACACAAAGAAACGCAGGTTTTCAGAGTGCTTTACTGACTAAACAGAGTAAAAGAATGTTTTTTAATTCTACAGCCGAGGAACTGCTGCTTCCATGTGTGCTTCTGCACGTTCTGACTGATGGACTCATTCATATCAGGATGTCTGTAACGTGGTTTTCCCCATATGAATGGGAGAGTTCCTTTTTTGATAAATGCTGGTCTGAAAAGAGACAATTCACAATGTAATAAAGTTTCATTCCACCTCTGATATCAGAAGCACATTAAATTAATCTACAAGACTGTAAAAGTAAGATTTCAAGGGGATAGTAAAAATATAATAGAAATTAATCCTTTTCATTTTTAAAGAAATAATACAGTAAGTGTGAAAGACAATCCATAAAATGTAATTTGAGTACACCACATTATGCTTTTGGAGGTCTCCGTGTGCCTTCTAGGGGCTAATCTTTCCAGAACATTAGGAGTAATCAGGAAGTTTTTCTTCTTAATTAACCATTTTTTGTAGTACCTTAGAACATTTTCTAGTGTAGTAAAAATTTATTGCATTTCACTCTGTTATGAAGTGCCCCTGAGCAATATTAATCACAAACACATGAAACACATAAATCTTTGTATTTTTCCTGAAAAAGCAATGAAGATGTTCAACATTATGCTGTGTTTTATTTAACAGATTTATCTATGTTTTTATTCAGGGAATTACAAAGTACAACGCTGGGATATACATAAACATGACTTTCTTGAATCTGCTCCTGGTTTGGGCATGTTTGTGACTGTCACAAGTCCTTCTGGCGAGGTAAAAATGCTTTAAGAATGTTTCTGTGGGATTTATGACTTGACTTCTGGCACTGGCAGGCAGCACTATCTAAAAATAAAAGACACTTCTGGGGAAAAAGTAAATCTACAGTGTACCAGCTAGTCTAGGACTTTGATGCTGAAAGATAAAAGAATCCCGTGATTTCTACCAAAGTAAAAAGAAATTATTATATTTGATAATTACGTGTATGGAAAATTTTTGCATGACAACCAGATTTGGGAAACAAAGTCATTAAGAAGAGTGAGTGACAACTGAGGAAACAAGTTAAATTAAAAATAAAACCCCAAAATTCACCAATTAAGTAAAATGGTACAGAATGTACTTGAGTAGCAGAAAGGAGGGCTGATGATAAAGAAAACCCAAAGTCAGGGTCACCAAGAGGCTGATTGTAGCCCCCATGCAGAGCAGCTGCCTGAGCTGCCATGAGGTCCTGAGCTTTTCCAGAAATGGACAATTTATTCCCCTGCTAGGAAAGATCTCAGTTTTCAAACTTTGAATGCTTTAGAAAGCATTGACTTTTGTACACTGCAAAATTCTGTGACATCTTAATGTCCACCGTAAGCTAAAATTGTTTCATTTTCTCTAAATCTGTTCTGAAATTTGGATAAATTTAATGATATCAGCAGCCTAACTGATTCCTTTTTGCATCCAATTCACAGTGCTGCTTTTTGATTTTTTTGTTGGTAGTTATAAATTACAAACCCAACGCACGTATCTAAATTGCAGGTGATATTGTCAAAACTCTATGGGCCACAAGGGACATTTTCTTTGACATCCTACCTCTCTGGTGAGCATATCATCTGTTTCCAGTCTAATTCCACAAGATTTGCAGTAATTGCAGCAAGTAAACTGGTAGGTGTACTTCCCAAATATTCATTTTTGTAACAGTATGAATCATTTACCAACAGCAGAGATTACAAACTGGATTAGAAATTGATCTATCTTCTAGCGGATAATTCAACTGTTTTTAGTGATTAAAGAAGGCAAACCCAGAATTATGCAGATGAAGAGACAAAAAGACTGTTCGCATATTTAAGAAGTCAGCATTCACGAAGCAGGACTAAGGATAGAGAGATTTAATGCTTGTATTGTGCTTTGAATGTGAAAGATTCAGATCAATAAGAACAACTAATTTGGACCAAAAAGACAGATATGTAAGATTGACTAACATAAGCACTTGTCATAAAGATAGTCTATGTATTCATTAACTTAGACTGAATTTTATGAAAATTTAATATTTTAGTTTTTGAAAGATATTCAAAGGAAGACTATGACAGCATACTTGTTAGTCTACTACCAGCAAAGTTGGTTTTAATGCAGATTTGGGGAAAGAAAAAAGCCATCAAAGGTGGTATTATGGTTCTACTGATTGCAGCAAAAAAATTTATAAATACTGTTTTGAAATTTTATCTATCTGTTGCTTCCCAAAACCAGGAGAGAATTACTCTCTGGAGTGGTTTGGGGTTTTTTTCTCCTCAGTTGACTGCAAAAGAGTTAAATAACCAGCTAAACACAAACATCTTCTAAATGTGTTAAGGTAGGCTATCTCATTCTAGCCCTGCACTTTGGAAACATGCAGATAACACAGAAATAACAGTGCTGGAGTAGGATTATTATTCTGGAATAACAAGGTGTTCTTACAGGATGATTGATAGAAATTAATGGAAATTTAATCATATACAATGCAAAAGCAATTAGGTCTAATAATTTTTTAAAAATTGTGGAGCTTATCAACTAGAGAGGGTAAGGGGGATAAAGCTTTGGTTGGTCACAGTTAACTACACACCAGGAATGTGATTCTGAAGATGTGCAGGTGATTTTTATCTGGTGCAGATGGAGGTGTATTAACATCACTTTACATGACACATGCTCCATGTAGAGTTCTGGCCATCCTACAGAAAAGAAGTCAAGAGATGCAGGGAAGGAGAACATTAATATCACAAATATTAAATAATGTTTGTCTAGCTTGAGAACACAGAAATAAAAAGGAAAATCTTGTCCTTTTTAATTATACCTGGAGGAATAAAGATCACAAAAGGAAAAACATTTTTTAGCTAAGCTAAATCTTTAAGTGTTCTTCTGTAAGCACCAGACGGTTATCTGCTCTCCTTCAAACCCAAATAAAGAAATTAATGGACCACAAGGCTGTAAGATGAATTTCTACCTATACAGTTAGGTAACCTCAAGACAGCTGAAAGAAGATACACTCTTCAGCTGGGACTGATGACTCAGTAGACCTAACTTGTATCATGGTAATATCAATTTCTAGGGTTCTGAAGATTATTTGTTTGGTTAAAACTTTTTTATTTTCTCTTAGGTACTAACTGGCTTCTAGAAGAACTTTCTCCTACCAGTTTCAGTAAAATTTTTCATTCATGCCAAAATAAGTTGCATAACATTGCAAATTTCATTCTCTCTTCTTTCTGTGGTTCCCTTGCTTGGCTGGCTTGAGGCATTTTTGCTATAGATTGTCCACAATCCTAAAGGATATTGGGAGACTCCAACCTGGATAAGTAATGTGAAGAAAAGAGTTATGTGAGGGAACCTAGAAGTGCATTCAGAAAAAGCCTCCTGCAGTACTATTAAAGAATGTAATTCCTGCAATATTAGGATGAAATGTGAAATATAATGAGCAGTCCTTTTTTTTTAACCATTTTAGACAAGGAAAACATTTTAATGGTGGTTGAATCAATACTAGCATAAAATAAAGCCCTGACATTAGTGAAGATTTTAAATTTGTATAAGTAATTTAAAAATAAAATCAGGAAACCCTTCAAATTTTCCACATTATTCTTATTTTAGGAGGGATTTTTATAAGCAACGAAAACTATTTTCCTGCAATGGTCTTAATGGCAAATTATCCATTGTTTCATTCTTATTCTAAGGAATTTTGAAAGAGCAGAAGACACAGTAATGAGAACATTTTTTTCTCTTTGCAGCGTATGCACTTGGACATTAGAGTTGGGGAACATTTTTTGGATGAATCTGCTATTGAAGCCAAAGACAAAGTGAATGAAGTTAATGCCAGACTAGAACATCTGATTGAGCAAATTCATCACGTAACCAGAGAACAAGACTATGAAAGAGTATGTGGGTCCCCTAATGGAAATATTAAAAATATTGTACACAGGCTTATAGATTTATAAAGTATTATGGGGTTTATTATCCAATTGCAGTGCTATTTTTAACTAACTCATAAAAATCTATAGGTATTTAACCAAAATAGTCTCCATTATCTTGCAAAATATTTTAAAGCAGTTACATAAAACTAATTAATCACTGTGGACTCACGCCTGTAGCAACAGGTGTTATTTTATAGCAGCAGGTGTTACTTTAAAGCAGGATTTTCCAGAGTGCTCTTGGTCAGACTCAGGCACAGCAGCAGAGCAGGTAGCAGGTACCACTGTGGGTGATGCTGCCAGCTGTCGTTTCCACGCTGCCCTGTGTGCACAAACTTTATTGAGTGAGGAAGGAAATGACTGAGTATTTACATATCCCCATGGAGACAGAAATAAAGCCCTTCTTCAAACAAGTGTACACCCAGCCGCTTTTCTATATGCACACAGATAGACTGGGTGTGAAATTTATCAACTAGGTGCCCAAACCCAGAAATTTGGCTGCAAAAGGGCTCTTGACAGCAATATGGAAGTGATTGTAAACCCAAACAGGTTAAACCCTGTACTAATGGAACATATTTAGCACGATACATCTTCTGTGAACAAGGGACCCTGTTTGCCTTTCCACTTCAGGATGCAGTGTGTCTGCTTATCAGTTTTGATTTGGGAAGATATCCACCATACAGATAAGTACAAACTTTCATTTTTACCCACATGAAAAAGTGTTTTTGTTCACCACTATGCAGAAGGGGGATGCCTCTCTAGTTACCATGAAACATAGAGATGGCAAAAGATAATAATTATGTTTTTCCTGTATTCTCTAGGAACGTGAAGAAAAATTTCGGAAAACAAGTGAAGAAACCAACAGCAATATTTTGTGGTGGGCTATAGCCCAAACACTAATCCTCATCTCCGTCGGAATCTGGCAAATCAAATCTCTCAGGGATTTCTTTATATCTAAGAAGCTTGTTTAAGCTGTAGAAAGTCAAAGCACAGATTGAAAAAATTGCACACAATGTAACACTGAACATCCAAGAAAACCCTGCACCTGTGAGAAAACTGCTTGTATAGAACTGTCAAGCTTCTCTTGTTTTCTCTGATTTGAACTCCAGTTTCTCCACCTATGTCACAACCTCTGGCATCCCCTTATGTTTCACTCCTTTAATCCCATCTTTCATCAGTTTTTTTCCCCGTTCTGCAGATGTAAAGCTAAATATAGAAGAAGGAACCAGTGACTAAGGCAGCATTTAAGTTCAGCTAAGGACTGTTAAATCTAAAATAAAAATCTAAAATAAATCTTCCTAAGATTTCAAATTTCTCTGCTTGCTGAGTAATCTTATTTGGCACTACCATGAACAGTTCAGCATTCCAGGCTGACTAGGACTCAGACAGTAAACAGAGAAATAATTACATCCCCTGCAGTGTGTAATTGAGTGAGAGTGTTTTGAACTCAATCTATACGTGTGTAACACCTAAATATAATTGTGAATACTTTCTTGTAAAATATTCAGAGTTTGAATTCATCAGTGGTGGGAGCAATTACCACGGAAGAGAGAGACCAAGGCAAGCAATTTGGAATTATACTTACTTTTTGCTTCCAGAAAAGCCCTAAACATTAAGCTACAGAATTGATGATGATCAGATGCCCCCCACAGTTGTTTATGTAAATTATAGTCTTTATGAAGTATGCCAAAGTAACCCAAATTATAGGCTTCTTGGTAAACAATGCCAATTTTATTTTAATTAATTCCTGCATTCAATGTTTGTGTTGAGAATTTTTATAATTTTAATTATTTAGCAACTTTCATATGACTGCCCACAGAAATTACCAGTTTTTGACTTAATTTTCCATTTCACTTATTGCAGCTTGGTTGCATATATCTTTATGCCTTAATTTAGCTAGTTTATGTACAACTAGCAGTACAACTACAGTATTGTACAATGGCAAGTCAAAGGCTGTGGTTAAAAATTCACATAATTAGCTTGACAAAGCAGCAGTAGTGTAAAAAGGAGTTGGAGGTGATTACATGCAAAAACATGGAAGTCAAAGTTTCTAGAGCACTGTGATAGCAGAATATTGTGGTTTGTTTCCCTATCCATCTTTTCAGCTAGTCTAAAAGGTAGTGAAAGCAGAAATGTCTGTAGACCAATTATTGTTCTAAAGGCACTGCTTTCTTTCTTTTTTCTATCTTCTCACCTGTTGCTTTCATTAGCAAGGAAATGACATTTCCCTTTAAGTCTACTTACATTTCCAGCATGGGAATTAAAATACAGCTGGTAGTATGTGAGAATCAATAAAATTGATACAAAGTAGAAACAAAAAGCAATGTTCCTGGGACCAAATCAATCAAAATAAAATCTCATAAAGCTACCTTCTGCATTGTGTCCTATATTTAAAAATCCTGATACTTCAGAGTTGCCACTTGGAATGACCAGTAAGTGTTATTAAATTAACTTTCATAGAGCACTCACTCACAACATGTCTTGTAATAACATCTTTGGTGGTGGGTAAGAAGGAAATATGTGTTAAAACCATATGGTATATGAAGTCTAAGAAGAAAGTAATAAAGTGTTGCGACAGGGCTGTGGTTCAGACTTTAGCTGACATTTAGTGTTAAGCTCCTAACCACATCCCAATGACAAACATAACTCATTTCACTTACAATACACTCCAGCTGGTACTCTGGGACAAGCAACATTTCAGAATTTATAAAAGAGCCAATCATCCTCCACAATATTAATTAGGTCTATACTCAAAGAGTATAGACTCAGCACTGAGACTTGGGAGCCTTGAATAGAACTTGTGATTGCTTAATTCTTTACTATTACTACTTTACTACTATTATTAATAATAATCATCATATCATCTTTGCTTTTATGAAATGTTTTCAGTCTTCTCCTTCAAGATTTCTACAAAGCAGAAGCTGACTCACAGATCTTTTGGGAAGCACTCTGGGGGCAGAAGCTTTTGTAAGGTTAAAAGTTTCCTCTGCAGTTTGAGGCTCTGTCACACCCAGAACTACAGCCAGCACTGTACCTAGGTCTTAGGTCTGTAAACAACTTTCTCCCTAAAATTTTCATCAAGGAACATTAGCAAGCAATGGGGTCTTTTTTTTTTTTTTTTTTTTTTTTTTTTTTTTTTTTTTTTTTTTTTTTGGTCTAAGAAATTAACATCAAATGGTTTACTCTTTTTCTACCACACAAGATGCCGTAGCAAACCTGTGATAGCAAGTTAACAAACTTCCTGGATTCTTGCATTTAAAAGAGTGAAATCCACAATTATTTTCTCTGCTTTTTTGGGGGGAATTTTTTTGAGGTTTTTTTTTGGGGGGGGGATTGTTTGGTTGGTTGGTTTTTTGTTCATCTGCTGACGCGGAAGGAGTGAGCAGCCCGGGGCTCCTGCTGAAGGCCCTGGCCGGAGCCCTGGGGGTGCGTTCAGTTCCCCACGTTTGGGGACGGAGAGGGAATCTTTCAGAGCATTCTCTGCGTGGGCACCGTTCCAGTTTGGTAGTGAGAGGCCAGAAAAAACAAACTTTTGGAGTGGGTGTGTGTGAGGACCAAGCTGTCCCGGCCTCAGGGCCCGCGGCGGGAGTCGCACAGGCCGCGCTGCCCTCAGGGCCGCCTCCCAGCCTCAGGCCCCGCGGCGGGAGGCGCGCAGGCCGCGCTGCCCTCAGGGCCGCCTCAGCGGGCGGGACATGGCGGGGACGCGGCCGCAGGGCTCGGCCTGAGGAGGAGCGGCTCTGCCCCGGCCCCCGGGCCGCTGCCCGGCCCTCCTGCCCCGCTGCCCCATGGCCGTGCCCGTGTTCTGCAACTCGTGCCTGTGCGAGCCCCGCAGCCCCACGCCGCGGTTCAGCCTCACCAGCTGCGGCCACGTTTTCTGTGAGATTTGCCTGCAGAAAGGTAATGGCTGCTGGGGCGCGCCCTGCGGGCCGGGCTGTGCGGGCGTGCACACATCTACCTCAAATACTGACCCAAACACTGGGCATTTCTGACCCGCTGTGGAAAAAAGCACTTTTTCAAATGTTACTGCTAAATCTGTCCAATCTTTGGTGTTGATTTGCTTTAAAAAGTAAAACCAGTCTGTGTCCATCTCCAGGTGGATGTCGCTTTGAGAGCAAGCCTTGGGCACAGGCAATGGTGGCTTTAATAAAACTGGATTCGGGATGCTTCTGATCCATAATTTTGTAAAAGAACCCCCACAAACAGATGGCATTCTCTTCTGGCTAATTTGGGAAAAGGAATGGTATTTTGTCAGTGAAAGAGCAATTTAAAAAACCATAGGATTTGTTTAGGGTAGGCTTTGGAAGTAGTCTTAATAGGTTTTAAGGCTCAGTATTGTTCCTGAAAACTTTCAGCAGCATGCGGGAAGATTGGAGGTGATGTTTTGGAGCTCTTCTGTCATCTGCAGTTCCAGAGTCATTTGCTGGGACTCCTGTGATGTTCTTGGACAAAGATATTTGGGAAAGACAGGAATAATGAAGTTGTTTTTCCAAAGGAAAAAAATGAAGCAGAGAAATATCGATCTTTTTATCTTTAACTAAATGCCCTGGGTTTTGTAAGGGCATGCAGAAGAAATTATCAATCTGTATTTCAAACTAAAAATTTTTGACTAGACATTTTCACAGGGTTGCTATTGAGGATGGAGGATCATAAAATGCAGCCTCTACAGCTTGCAGGCTCCTAGAACATGAACAACATCTTTCCTTTCTGCTCTTAATATTGTTTGGCAGAAAAACATGTGAGAGATTACACATCTTTTTGCTGTGAATTCAGTAGTAATGACAACACAAGGTTTAAAATGTGTTTAAAGATGTTTTATAAACATTGATCCTTACAATCTTTAGAAAGGCAGTAGTTAGCAAAATGATCAATTATAAATATTGAAATAATGTGCATTTGCTGTAGATATTTTCTAATATGTTTGCAGATAACCAAAGGGACAATTTAAAAGTCATGAAGTTTTTAAAGGTGATTTTATTGTTTTCTCACTAGAGGAATTCAAAAGGTATAATTATTAATTATTTGACATTTGGGTTTCATATATTTTCTTGGGAGAACCAGACTGTGTCCCAATCTAAAAAGCCATATATCAGCTTGACTGTAAGTCATTAGTGCACTTAAGCATACATTTAATTAAACCAGGCAAGTAGTCCTATTTAAATCAAGGGAACTAAAAGTCACCTGCATTCTGTGACACTAATGGTATTCATCAAATCATTTACATGAATGCTTATTTGTAGGAGTAAGACCTGATGACATTCACACATATTTTTCCTGTGCAAAGCTGTGTAATGGCTATAGAATCAAAATCTTTATTCATGTTTATTCATACTTCTTGTGTAACGTGCAGATTTCTTCCACAAGCTCCTGAGGTTTAGGCATCACATTCTATTTGCAATGTATTCAATATCTATTCAGTTTGATGTACATTTTAAATGTGTCTTTACCTTACAGGCAAAAAAGATGAATGTTTGGTCTGTAGAAGTGCTTGTCGTACGTTAGTCCTTTCTAAAGAGGTAAATCAAGCCTTAGTTTTGTTGCATTACATTAATCTGTGCTTTGCTTAGCAGCTAAACTATTTGCATTACAAAAGGCTTCCTTTTTTTTGTTTTTGCCAACTATGACATGAATATTTACTGATAATAAGTTGCTAAACTTAGATACTTAGGCACTAGACAGCTCAGCTTTTTCTTGTATATATTCCTTCAAATTAAAGCCTATGAAGACTCTTTAGGTTTTCAGGTTGTCCTGGACTATAAATCACTGTAAACTTTTCAAGAAATGTGGCTGGTTACTGTGTAACATCGGTGACTACTTTTCAAAATGTGGAAAGATGTTTATTGATTTTGGCATTTGTATATCACAGAAAATGAACTGTAATGAATAATTTCTTGTAATAGACTGAATTGAAAACCTGCATGATGACTCAGCAATGTTTTCAAGTGGATTAGGTTTTTCTCCCTGTTTTCTCTTAAGCTTAACTATTTTCCTTGTGGCTGTGTGATTAAGAAAGTATCTGTAATATTGTTGGGAATTCTTGTTATTCCCTGGAGAATTAAGAGCTTTTAATTCCCTTTCTTGATGAATCATTAGGTATATTGAATTTTGCCATTTCTCCCAGGAGCAGGCTTCTCTAAAGAGAAGCTGATTTCATAAATAGGTTGTGAAAACTTTCATATTTCTGTAGACTGATGCTTACCTAAGAGACAATGCCTTATAAGGATAAAAGAGAAACACTAAAAACATTTAATAAAATATGTAATACACCTAAACATGAAGGCCTCCTAGGAATCTTGCATGCTGAAGAAGTCAGTGCTACTGAAACAAAATTGCAACAAAGCAACAAAATGCAATTATAATACAAAGGAACAATTCACACAGTAATCAAATATGAAAAAAATCAAAAAGCTCTTCATAAAAATTCTAAAGGTCATGTTTTCATATGCTTTCAATATCAACATATTGTTGCTGCAAACTTTGTTATTAATTCCAGTCAAAGAATAATTTGTCAGGGATCTCTGGAGGTCATCTTGTTCAACACCTTGCTCAAAACAATGCTAACTTTTAAGTTACATCAGTCTTAAATTGCAGTATTTCAGCAGAACTTGATAATTTACTTTAAAACACAGAAGTAGTTTACAAATGCAATGATTGGGATACTAACAAAAATATTAGCAGTTTCATTAGAACCTACCACTGCTCTTGGAGGGCTGGAAGGAAGCAAATTACCATATTCTTTAAAAAAGACATTAATGATGATTGCTTATCCTTGATTACGAACAGATAAAATGATTGGAATGATAATTAAAGACGCATATAAAAAAGTCATGGCTCTATAATTCAGGAACCTGAGTGGAAATATACCTGGTAAGCTTTATGAGCTTGATGCTGTGGAAGAATTCCCAATGAGGAGGAGGTCCTATAAATGTGTTAGAACTCCTAATTAAATTGTATGTTGGGGTAATCAACATGTACGCATTAAATATTCTCATCTTTACAGTAATGCATTCGTGTCACCTTTATGTCTTCCTTCTATATCTCATGATCCCCGCTTGCTTTTCCCCAGAGGATGCTTAAGTGTTATGATAAATCAGAATGTGGCTGTTCAGTATTTCAAATATCATAGTATCATCTGCTACTCCTCCATGCAGCAGATAAAATACAAACAGTGTAATACAAATCTATATTTGAAAGAGTTTTTACATCGTGAAGCTGGTAGGGTTTTATTTTTCTCAAATCTGATAGGTACGTAAACCAAGGTCACTGCTTTGATAGAGCCCTAAATAGATTGCTGGAGCTTGGCTTCTGTGAATGCATTTCATTTAAATAAGCTAAAGTATTTTTATAAATATATTAAGTTTTCTAGATGGAATATTATTGTCTTGTTTGTATTTTCTTTACTTAAATACCGTAGGTAGTTTAAGTGTGTGGTCTGTCTGCATTTCTCTATCTGTCAGTTGGTAATTTTTGAATGCTTTGGCTAATGTCAACCAAATTCCAAATTGCAGAGAAAGTCTCAAATACAATTAATTACCTCCTGTGAGTTCTGTAAAAATTAGTGCCTGGGGAAAGCAAGGAAAAGCAGCTTTCCTAAAGCATGCACAGCTCTGCAGTGAGCAAACAGTGCAGGCCATCATCAATTGCTGCACAGGATATCCCAGTGGCTGACATCACAAAACCAAAAACTTCTGTTTCTGTGAAACAGAAGATACAAATCTATTGCAAATCCAAGTTGTTAATTTAGCTCCTTACACAATTAGTTGTCGTACATAAGAGACTCAATTTTCCTTTATTATTAAAAAGACAGCATGCCTCTTCCAGGGGCCACAGCATCCTCCTTGAATGTCCTCTGGACACTGGTACTATCTTAGTGAGTATATATGTGTGTAATGTATTTCAACAAAAGCCCAATGCCTTCCAGATGGTTGATAAGGCCATTAAAGAAAACTGGGCTTGTTTTCAATTTCTGCATTATCCTTCTCTGATCTGTCAAATTTTTAAATTTATATACATCAGTCAATTTAAAAAACACTTTACAAAATACTTTATTTAATATAACTTGTTAATATAAATGCTAACCTTGGTGTACTTTAATTTCTTTATAGATAAGTCCTGATATTCAATCACTGTTCATGGGAGTAGATGTGTTATGCAAGAAATACTCAAAAGAAATAACACAGGTGAATCTGCCTTAAAACTTTTTTACTCTGTAGAATAATCAGCAACTCCTACTGATTTTTATGTGAATGGGAAAAGTATATTAATGAATGCTGGAAAATGAATGTATGCCCATTACCATCTTTGCTTCCTTAATTCCACAGTTTCCAAGTTCTTAAGGAGACATAAATTATTCATTATGGTCACTGCTTATGTTTTCAAACTCTCTCTAAGGACGACTAGTCTGGTTATTTTAATGGTGTAAAATCACTTTCAATGCCATGCAATGAAAAATTAGATCTGCCAGAAGCTTAAATGTGCCCAGATAGTGTGCCTTAATTATAGCAATAAAAAGTTACACAGTGAAAACCTGAGCTGGATACAGTCCTGAGCTGGCTGTGCTCTCTCCCTGTTCCATTTTTTTTCTTTTTTTAATCAAAACACACTTCTTTTTTTTCCAGATACATGCAGTAAATGATTCCAAGGTCAGTTTCCTCCTGCTTTCTGTAAATTCCAGATAGGATTCCTTTCTTCAGGCTTAGTTTCCAGTCAAGAACTTCAGTAGCTGTCTGTGTTAAATAAGTGCAGGCAAACTCCCATTTCCTCCTCATTTTCTGCATCTCTTCAGCTTGGCTTTGAGACTTTGTGTCCCTGTCCCTCTTCCTGTGGATTTCAGTAGCAGTTTCCATCACTCCAGTAGCACATTCTCCCTGGGCCCAGCTGCAGCCTTCCTTGCCTGTTCTCATCTCCTTGGGCTGGAACTTGCTGATCTTTGGGTGAGCTTCCTGATCCAGCAGAACAGTAACCCAGGGAGTGTCCCCTGTTTTCTCCAGCAACGGTCATGGATTCACATTTGCTCTACCCCAGGCTTCACAGACTTTTCCAAAGCTGAGCTTGGCCCCTTTCCTGAGCAGTACTCCTCCTCAGATGCAGCAGTGACACAAGATAAACATGGAGCCTTCCTCTATCCTTCCATACCCACTTCTTAACAGCAGCATCAGTGGTTACTCTGGAAACTGAACAAATGCAGGGAGCCACCCCTCCAATCACATAATGGGCCAAAGGAATGAAAAAAGAGGCCTCAGTCTCTGAATGCCAAGGCAGGTTTTCTGTAGCCTGGGATAACCTGTTGGGAACATACTGAAGGCATTGAGGTATATTCAGAACTTGTTCCAGCATCAAAAGACATAAGAGCATCTTATCTAATGTCTTATCTATTATCTTGTACAACAGCAGGTGCCTAGCAGGAGAGCAGAGCTGGCATGTAGTGATACACCTTCAGAAGAGCCTCCCAGCTTCCAAAAACTCATGGCACAGGGATTTCTCAAGGTGGGGTTGGTCCTCTGCATTCACAAGCTTGTGGTGGATATTTTTCCCCACATAATGGTCAGGTCGTTTCCTGGATTTTAACATCTCTCTCATACTGTGGAAGGGAGGTCCGCAGGTGTTCACTGCATGATCGTGATTTCATTGTCCAGGTTTTAACCTGTTAGTTTCATTTCTTACTCTTGAATCTCATTCTGGAGGAAAAAGTATCCATTCCCATGCACTACATCTTTGCTAATCATTAGTTTTATATTCTGATGCATCCCTTCTTCAACTCTCTTTTTTTTCAGCTGTGAGGATTCATATTCTGTGTGGTCATTCTTTTACTGAAGCTCTTGTATACATACCTCTGATTAATCTGAACTGTTTTCAGACCTACTCTGTCCTTTCTGTGATCTTAAGCAGACTCAGGATATAGTAACACGTATTTTTTAAAGGGGAACGGTGTCCCCTGTTCCATTTTAAACCACCAGTAAGATCTGATTTACTTTTTGATTGGTACTGAGCACTAAACTGACAAATTCAGGTTTCTCCTAGACCCAAGAACTCATTTCTGAGTGAGTGGAGGCAGCTCAGAGCCATTGCTTTCTGAGTGGATATTTCTTCCATCAGTTCTTCCAGAGACACACCTGATCCTTTGATGAGTATTCAATGGGAACCTCCCGGGTTCTTCCACAGGATATGAAAAGTAACCATTTAAGTTGGATCCTCCTCTATGGGTTTATATTCTCAGAGTGTTTCTTCTTGATTGTCTCTATTCCTACAGATTTTCTGGCAGTTTTCTTATATGTGAGAAGAAAGATTTATTAGAAGTTATTGCCTATGGGAATTTGTTCCTCAAGCTCTTGTGTTGCCTACCTTGTCGTTTTTACTTTTAACTTGTCATGGTTTATGATCCTCATTTGGACAAAAGAAGTGCTTACACATCACCAGACAGTATGTCTAACAATTATTTTTTAATTAACAGGGTATTTTTACAAGGCATATTATAATTGCCAGTAAGACAGATTACTTTTTATGTTGCCATTAATTTTATGTGTTTGCTTAGCACTGATGAATAAGAAATGCTGCAGCTAAACTGGCTTTCTAATGTCTTTACATTTTTATTGAACACAGTGTTAAAATATAACTTCAGTGAAATAAATCTGCCAGCTCTGCTGTAGGTCATACTGGATTAAATTAACTTTGTAAGACTTTCTCTATCAGTGATAATAACTTAGAATATTTTGGGGTTTTTTTTGGAGATGATTTAAAGATATGTTAACTACTTGTTAAAATACAGAAAACTTTGAATATGGTGAAGTAGTTCTTTTCCATCACTTCTTTGCTGAGGTGCATAAATGTGATTATGTGAAGCTTGATATAAATGTATTTATTTTTAGGTCTCAGAATTTCAAGAAAAATATCGTAAGCATTTATTAGCGTACCACAAACAAAAGGTAACTAATTGTGATTTTCTTGGGTTTAGTTTATGTTTGCCTTGTTACTTTGGTTTATTTTTAGAAACTATATTAATATTTTATCAGAATATTTAGAATAATTTGTCAGGATTGACTCATTTCTGTCATTATAAATGCCAATTTTTAATTGTTTAAAGTCTGTGAGGACTTTAAACAATCAACTTTAATTCTGGACTTTAATTCTGGTGACTATTTTTAATAAAATATTCCAGTTGTGTGGCGATTAAGATTAAATGGAGAATCAAAGGATAGGGAGGGAAGAAAACAATTCACTGTATGGAAGGGCAGGTGGAAAAGGTGGAGAGAGATGGGTGGTTCAAGATAAACCCAGAGGAAAAGAAGACTAGGGCTGACAAAATAAATGAGAAGCTTGAGCAATGGGGAACAAGACTAAAGGCCAATACCCTGAATTTAGGATAGTTCACTGGAAAGAAAGACAGAATTAATTATTCTGTGGAGAACAGGTACTGCATTTGTGACTGTGCCTCTTCCTTTGTAGGTTGGAAGGCAGATTTCTGTTTCATTTTCCAGCTACTTCCAAATATTTGATTAAATAGTCGGATGTTTCTTTCATTTCCTAGGACATGGGATATTGCTTAAAGCTACTTGGCAGTATTGGTGACTTGACCCATGAGTGGGTGCCCCATGTATGAAATGACAGAGAAAAGCTCATGTAGCTGCCCTGTTGGCCATTGCATGTGTGAGGAGAGTTTCTGGTATGATTGTCATGGATAGAAAGCTTGGAAAATCAGGTGCTCTGTGGCCCATTCTTCCCTCTTCTCCATGAATGCATTTTGAGATCACTTGTAGTCTACTGGGGTGTGTGTAGTTCTTTTAGGGTCCTGTCCTTCTGTTTTCAGAACCCAGCCAGGGAGGAATCATTTCATCCCCCTTCTAATCTGTTATACCAACTCCAGATGGTAAAACTGAAACATGTAGACAAAGTAAAATAAATATCTTAATGGAATTCAGCATAAATAGAGGTATTATCTCCAGAGAATCTGTGGAGATACTTTTTAATGATAATTTTTGAAAGTTATTTACTGTTGAGGCATTCACTCAGCAGTGTTTGTAAAGTCCTTAGGGATGGTGCTTGACCTGAGGAAGGTGTTCAGGTGACAGTACTGAAACAGTGCAAAATACAGTTGGTTGCTGCTTCAATGACACACTGTTTTGGGTGGGTTTGTCGTTGTTTTGTCCATTCTGTGGATTGTTAGTGTGTTAAAACTTCTTGCATTGGATCAGGGTCAGGAGAAGCTGCTTTCATTAAACACCATTCCAGTTTCTCATGCTTGGTTGTCTTGTTTCAGCTCCCCTTCCTTATTTCTAGATTGTCATCCTTGTCACTGTCAACCAACAAGGTCTCATGGCTTCATTAAACTGCTTTATTGCTGTTCTTGTGAGTTGTGCAGATATTGGGTCCAGGTGATGGTGGGCACTTGTGGTCCATATTCCTGGCAGATCTCAATGCTAGAATCGCAAAATACTGAAAATCAAACCTTTAAGGTATTCTGGTCTTAAAATTACCCAGTCCTACAGAGCAACAGGTCAGTACATTCCTCCTGACTGGTCACTTTCTTAATCAAACTTGGCTCTAATTATGAAGAAGAAGACAGAAGAATGTCAAAAAACAGATCCGACATAAATTATATTTTGTCTTGAATCTGTTTTGCATCTGCAAAAAGAGCCTGGTATCTCCACAAACAATATGATTTTATAAATCAGGTAATTTTATTAAAGGACTCAAATAATAGTTTGAGAAGCATGAAAAGTTAACAAGCAAATTCATAATTTGCCTTCAAATCAAAATGTGATCAGTGTGAAGGATTAAGGTCACATAATGGAAATTAAGAATAAAATATAGATGCAGTATTGAGGCTATTGAGTAAAGTTTTGCAGCCTTCATAAAATATATGTTCACATAATGAATGACTGTAAAAAATGCACATACTAGGGAGCTGACCTAGTGTTCTTGACCTTAATATTCTTCAAAATTGCCAGCTCATAACATTCTTTAATGGAGGTGTTTCTGATTGTGTCTCTAGTAGGAAATACTTTTCACTTAAGCTTATTACAAATAGATACTGCAGTGAACTGAATACATTTTGAACCTGAAATGAGAAATATGGGAACATGGTATTTTGTACTTTTTTTGGTACCTTTTTCAAATAACTCCATATTAATCATAACAAAGCTTTTATATCAGATATGGAAAATAGGAAGCAAAAGGAAAAAGAACTATTTTTGTGCACTTTTCCTAGTATTCATTTATCCAATATTACCAGCACACGTAACAAAAGGTAATCAAACTAAGTCTTCAAGTGCCAAAAAGATGGATATCTCTTTCACACTGACTGTTTAATGGATCCATAACACAGCCATAACAGCTTCAATAAATCTGGAATAGCAATGATGTCCTAAGATTAAAACCAATAGAAAGCAACCTTTCAACACTTTAGAGTACTAGTTGGATGAAAATGAAGCTGTACATCACACAAATAGATTTTGTTTAAATCTATGATTATCTCACAGATAGCAAAGCTGGAAGAGTCTCTCAAGAAAGTAACACAACAAGTGCAACAGTTACAATGGTAAGGGGTTTTATGCAGCAAAAGTAAATATACTCAGACAGCAGTAAGTTTAATTGATAAAACAATAAAAATGTCATGTTTTGATTGCCTGTCTCATACGTTTTTACAGAAATAAATGTGCAGTGATTTCTGACATCAGATCCATTTTGTTCACGATAATCAATCCTGTCAGGAAGAAATCCATTTATTTTCAAATTCAGCTCAGTAGTTAACTCTGAAAATGAGCTTTGAGTAAAGTCTATCGCATGGATACTCAGTTTTAAATTTTTATTTGCAGTTGCATAACCATGTTCATTTTGCAATGGACTTTATAGCATCAGCCTGGAAAGTACTGTGATACCTTTCCTGGTATCTTAGCCCATTTATAAAGTTACCAGAGTTTTGTAACATGATTCTCCTCTTTTCTATTTTTAGTAAAAATTAAATGCTTGCCTCATCTTGAATTGGTCTTTTTTGTCAAATGTTTCAAAGTGGTGGCCAAGAGGTTGCTCCTCCTTATCCCCCTGCTCAATGACTGATACACCTTCATCTTTTTATCTTAATTATTTCCAACATAAAGCCAAAACTGTTATTGAAATCGCCTTAAGCCAGTTCATGAAACCAGCATTTTAATTGCACAAATTTGTTGATCATTATCCCTTTTCTGTGGTTTTTTTTACAGATTTTCCATTTACTCTAAAAAGCACATAATACTGAATTTTGCTCTCTCAGGCTCCTTGGTGTAATGTAACAGAAAGGAAAAACATAAAGGAATCTCTGTCTGTGGTGGATTATTGCAGTGTATATATTTTTTTTCACTGCCTCTGTTTTCTTGTCTGCATCTCAAATAAGTAGCATCTTGGTTATATCAAATACAGAGTTCTTACTGAATTTTAGGTATTTTGATTTTTGGGTTCTACCACAAGAGTAGTGTCCTAGGGCCTCTCCTTGCTTGTCCAGTAAACATATTCCTCCTACTTATGGTTCTTGTCAAAGGTGCCAGTTTTACAAAGTTGTTGTTGAATAGCATGAAAATGCCAACATTTCATTTGATAACTAGATTTCTTACAGTTTGGTAAATATGCAATTTCATGGAATGGAATTAATTTTGGGCTTAGCTGTACTTAATAGTTGTATTTTAATGTCTTTTGTTCTCTAAAGTACTTGGCCATAATATTGTGCTAAATGGATATTGTTGGGTATGTAATGAGTGCTGCAGATATTATGGTAGAAAGAGAAAGTTCATAGCTTACCAAATAAATTCTTATTTTGCTTCATGGCAAATAGTGTCATGTTAAAAGCTGCTACTGATGGATAAAATGCTTTGATTTATACTTTATTGGCCAGTTAGACATGTGAACGAATCAAACCAGCTTTCAATTTATATCTCTTGTTTCTTCTTTTCCCTTTAGTACAAAACCTCCTGAAAAAACTACACCACTGCTATTTTCCAGTACAAGCAGAAATCCATTTTCCAGTAAGAAGTGTTGGTTTAAGATATTAGCTATGGAATACCTGTCACTGGACATAGCTGTGTTCTAATATTAAATTTCTTAATGACTTCAGTTCCTTCAAGAAAACAGAATGTTTGTTCTTCATATTCTCTTCATTCGAGTCGTCCTTCCACTTCTGAAACGTAGGCACAAATTTGTTAATTTTCAATCAAAATCTTAACTCGTATTTTATACAGAACGTACCTTTTTTTTTTGTAGTGAATTTAAAATATTTTCTGATTCTGTGTTTTGTTTTTTGCAAACTGTTCAAATATGAAAGAACTGAGAAAGGTCTTATCTGTCCCAGTGTACATAAAAATTGTATGGATTGGAAAGAAATCCAAGGCATGATGAACTTTATTCCAAAGAATTTCTGGATAAATGGATGGATGGATGGATGGATGGATAGATAGATAGATAGATAGATAGATAGATAGATAAATGGATTAGTGAGACACTCTCCATTTACCATAGGGAGAAACTGAATTTATTGTTCAGACACCTATATGTACACCGTAGTTGTCTCAAACTAGATGGGATGAGCCAGTCCAGTAAGGCTCCTTTAATTTAAAGTAAAATGAATATACAGCTTGCTGAAGCTAAACTGTTTCTATACTTTTGACTGTGATTTTCTTTTCTACAAAAAACTAGAGTTTCAGAGTGTCCTTGTTGCAGGTAGAAATGACAAATACATAAATATGCATATTTATTCAGACAAATAGAAGAATAACAATGCTAATCATAAAATAACTTTCTCTGTAAATGTCTAAACCAAAGCTCATAATCAACAAATAGGTTTTTCTTACTGCTAGTGAGTTTTGGAATAAATCCTCAATACTTCTATGTCTTATGCATTATGTATTGTGTATTACACTTTTCCATTACTAGCCAAGTTTAACATTAGAATCTAATATAACTTTGGTCTTTATAATGAAAACGTTATTTTTATTACAATGTCATACTTACTTTGACCTTTCTTGCAAGGATGGAGGCAATGGAGATTGATCCTGTACCCTCACCAATGAGGAAAGTAAGTGGGTTTTTTAATATATGTTTATGTATAGTTACACACATATATCCTTTTGATTTCTCCTACTCTGTTAATGCTGCAAAAAATAGTATCCTCCCCCCGTCCCATTCAAAACCATTCTAATGTGCATGGTGCTTTTCAGATATGCTTGATGCAGGATAGAAGTCAGATGCTCTCCCAAAAGAAACCAAAAGGAAATAAATCACATTTATTTCTGGAATTATATTCTCCACATGCCATATACAGGCTTTTAAACTTGTGATGCCAAAGTAAATGGCAAATTCTTAAAATCCCAGTATTACAAATATGTCAGTGGTCTGAAAGCACCATTTAGACTCTGAAACCTGAGTAGGGAATTGCAGGTTTTGAGTGATATTGCTAACATGAGAATGAAGGCAGGAGCTTTTCATGGTGTTGGCATCCTGGTTAGGAGAGGTAACATCCAGGAACAGCTGCTAGCTTGCAAATGGAATCTCAGCACAGAAAGCAATGGGAGTGTCTGATCTGTTTTTTATCTGAATGTGATTGGTAATAATGAATTCAAAATACAAGTATTTCCCTGCTGCCCATAAATCTTTAAAAATAGTAACTCACTTTTTAGGTTTTGCATCTGAACAAAACTGACAGCAGAGAGTTCCTGAAATCTGCAGGCTCTGTAGACCTCAAAAGTATAACACTATTGCTTAAAATGTCTTAATAATTAATATACTTAATTATGTGGTTAATGACTTGCCATTCATTTAGCTGGAGACACCAACTGGTCCAACAAGATTGTCAGTAATAACTCCACCACAGGACGGACGTATGGGTGAGTGAAAGTAAACTTAGTAACTGACTAACATTTCTGTTACATTAAGAGGATGAAAAAATTAAAATCCATACATTAGCAATTTACTAAAAAAATTTGAATTGTGTTGAGGTGTAAGGAATTTGCCACATGGACTTCAATCCAGCAGTTGGGAAATGGTTAAAATGAAGTATGAAATGTTTTCTTAGTATTTCCCTCTTCTGTTCAGTAAATGATTACTTCTAAACTGATTTTTGCCGAGTCAGCATTTGCAAAGAAAATGCTGTAGCAATATTTATGATTGAACAGATCAGGAATACTTGCAATGTACGTTGTTGACCCTCTGTTAAGCTTCATAATTTTATCTATTTGTGGTTAACAGAGAGTAACATTGTCCCCAATGTCATATTAAAAATCACACGAAGAAAAAGGGGGAAACTAAATGGAAGTTAAAAAAAATTAATGACAAAAGTGAGGTAGTTGAGATCAAGAATTCCTTCAAAAAGGTGATTTTTTTTCACCCTATATCTCTGATAGGGTATAAGACATTTTACCTGCCACTACTTTCTTCCATTCCTTCATAGCCTGAGCTTGGGTAGCACTCAGAGGTAGGTAAGACAGGAGTAACATCCTACTGAAATGGGTGCAGTCTCTTGTTTATTTGTGAGGAGTTTCCCAGAATTCCTAATGCTTTGCAGGCCTACTATTTGTGTGTCTCTCATTCTTGATTTTACATCTAGCATGTTTCTGCAGCAGTCCATGCTCAGGCAGGCTTTCACTTGGCTTCAGCAGCTCATAGAGAAGATCCATCTGCAGCCACATAAAGAGCTTTTAGCACTCCTATGTTTTTACATGGTGTAAATGTCCCAAAACAAAGACAAATATAATTGCAATGCAATTTCAATGAAGGAGGAAAAACTGCTTTTTCTGTGTTATGTCTGATTTATATGCTCAGATCCTTCCTAAATGCATGGTTGCTTATAAATTTAGGCATAACAAGATAAAGAGAGCTGAGGTTAACTGGTTTTATTTATTGTGTTTAAATATAAATAGATATTTATTAGGTAGTAAAATTTTATGTAGATAGTTACGTGTTCAGCAGATTTCAGAACCATCACATTAAGTTTTGCAGTGGACAATGCTGAGGGGGAGTTTATGTGCCAAAGTGGAAACAATGATTTAATGGTGCACTAAGGAAAGTTTCCTTCTCAGAGGTGGAGAAGCTGAAGAACTGGAGCATTTCAGCACAGCTGCCTTGATAGTCTAATAATAGTCTAATAAATGAAAGAAGGTGAAAGAAGCCAACACGTGTTTAACTGGAACAAAATTTGCAGGGATGGTGCAGTGTGATGTTTTTGTGACAGCTGAGCTCTCTCACTGACTATTGTAATTGTGCACCATTTTTAATTCTTGAATGAACCTATCATGAATTTGTCGCAAATCATGCAATAAAAGAACTAATCTTAGTTTCCAAAGTTATCTCTTAAGTAAAATGGGTAGTTCACGTTGGTCCTGTTTTCAAAAATCTGATTCCTACAGGTAGCGTATCCTACAGAAGTTCTCAGACATCTCTAATAATGCCAAGTCAAAATATTGGAGCAGGATCCACAAGGTAATTCAATACTTTTTCAAGAGGTTGCCATCTCCTATAAGAGACTGAAATTCCCCCTCTGGCCTGTATTAATCTGTGTGTTTAAAGGTTGTATTCTAGATCTGAAGAAGTGTTATTGTGCAGCCTGGCTGTTATCTACATGAATGTGTTTGGTTTTGGGGGAAAGTTTTATTTTGAAATCATGTTTTTCAAAAAAGTGCAGATGTAATCTGAGCTTCTGTAGCTGCTGACATCTACAGTCATGTTGCTCCTATAAAAAGGGGTAGTAATATTATAATAAGGAAATGTAACAATGTCTCTGCTGTATCATTCATATAAAAATCAGAGATGAAAGCACAATATCTGCACAAGGGCTGTTGAATAACCCAAACTTCTCATGCAGCCTGCAACAGGTGTTTCTGGTTTTTTCATTTAAACACAGAAAATGTCTCAAACTGTGAGAATTATTAACATCAATTAACTTTAAATCATTCCAGAAAATTTAAACTCTTGTTCTTTATAATCATTAAGCCAAATATGTCTTCCTAGCAGAAATTTAAAAGATGTGTAACAAAATACTTCTTTTTTTCCACCTCTGATTCCATAATTCATTTTGCCAGTCTGCTTCTTGAAATAGGTAAAAATCTTAAATAAGTAAAAATATACAGTTTATAACATTTTCCTTTAAAATATTAGCACAATGAATTGATGTAATTTTGAAATCTTTTGTATTATTGTAAAAGTAGCCTCAAATCACGTGCATGAATTAATTTCATTAACAGATCCACCCCTGTAAGATTGCCACACAGTGCATGTCCATCATCATCTGGATCCCAGAGCAGTCGAAGGGGGTCGTGGGCTAGTTCTGATTTCAGAACCCCTCCGCTGTATCCATTTACATCCCCTTCCCCACAGCTGTCTCTGTCAAGGCAGCCAATCACCATCTCTGGGCTTCTGCAAAGACAGCAAGGCAAGTGTATTTAGAAGATAATGTTTAGCACTTCCTGAAAAAATTTCAGGATAGCAGCTTAAATACATTAACCAACATAAAAACGGTATTTCAGAGTTGGAAGTAGGCTCTCAGCAAAATATGAAAGATGTTGGTGTTTATGATTGTATTTTGCCTTGGTCTTATGTGCAGGAGAGTATCTGCTGTGAAAATGTGTTCTTGGTTCAGTTCAGATTGAGATTTTAAGAGAGTTTTAAATCTGATAATGTCCAAATTTTCTGTCTCAGCTGCAGATTTTTTAAAGATCTGCCTATTAAGACATCCATGTAAATGTCCGCAGACGACAGTAAAAAGGGAGCTAGTCCAGGTTATTGTCTGTTGAGTGCAGCATGAACTAGCGAAAGTAGCTACACAGACATCAGCCCAAGGGGGATGGATGTGGGTGGGAATTGCACTGGGGCAGATTAATTAATAAAATCACAGAATCGTAGAACAGCCCTGGTCAGAAGGCACCTTGGATGATCCAGCCCTTCTTGGGAAGGAGAATCTGGCTGGGATTATGTAGCACCCTGACCAATCACATCTTGCAAACCTAATTCTCCTTATTGTAGAGTTTGCATCACAGGTGAAATTTTTTTTTAACTTATATTAAAAAGATAATTCATCTCAAAAGCACTTTCAGCCCATACTAATAAGTGCGACCTTGCTGCACATCCCAAGTTATTTTGAGTTCATGAAACCAAAAAAAAAGTATTTTAAGAAATGAAGGCTTATAGCTTGTAAAACTTTACATCACAATTGTTTTAGTTGTGAAATTTCAGGACAGTGATACAGTATGTGAAATAATGCATGAACTTGATAGGAACTCTAAATGATGTAGGAGAAATTAATGTTTTTAAAATGGTAGCTGTATTGAACTTTAGTAATAGATGTCATTTGGCTGTGTGATTGCAATGAATTGCAGTTCATATATAGCATAATGCTTTGGAGATTCACTTGTGTAGCTGAAATTAGAATATGGCAAAAATGCTTTTATGGAAATGAAGAGGAGCACATTCATGAAAATGGCAATAGAAAAGTTTTCATCAATTGTATCAGTTGCATTTTTAATTTTTGATAGTTTTGCTTTACCTTATATAAATTCCCCAAATAATTTACAAGAATGAAGTTTTACTTTAGTTTCACCAAGTGTTTTTTTCATTTGTACCTGTGTTTTTATTCTAGGTTCAACTAATTTAGGAGGACGTTCAGCAGAGAGATGAGCAAACATCTGTGAATTGTTTTGGTTAAGAAGCATCTGGAGAAGCACTGCAAAGTGTCTGGATATCAAAGTATTTGTAACTTCCATAATATGTCAAATTGGCATAAACCAGCTAATTGTTCAGCATGAATATTATATTTAAAACATCACTGATCTTCCTGATTAACACCTACAGTAGTTTTAGATGGGAGTACAAAATCTTCTTGTTTTTTGAAATGCTGGCTTCAAATATATTGTGTAAATAAAGTCCTTTATTGCCTAAGTGTTAAGGCAAAACATGATTATATGTTAAATTAGCATTTTTTGGTGTGAGTGCATTGAGCTGCAGGATAAATAATTGTGCCTGTACAGCATTATAAGATGGACTGCAGTCCTAATGAAAGAAATTAACTTCTAGGTTTTTGATTATGCAATTCCAAAGTTTGGTTCTTACTCAATGCATTTCCTTTTGTTTGCACTCGTGAAAAGGGTTAAGTTTTGAGGGGTATTATACTCTAGCAGGCTCTGCCAAGCTGCAAACACAGTATCTGTTCCATAAGTGGGAAACTTCACCATTTGATTTAGGTAGCAATGATTTCTTCCCAAAATGGAGTGAAGTGGGGGAACTGGGATGAAAAGACAAAGCGTAGTGAAGACTACTTTTACTTTTGGACAGGAGTAGCAACTAGAGACTCTGAATGAAGGATTCCAATGCAGCCTTTTCCTTCTGAGAACAACTCTGAAATTCACATTCCCCCATCACTGTGTACGTGGCAAAATTTTGGTGTGACTGAGTCATCAAATGCCTTTGTTTTTTGCTTTATTTTATGTATAATAAAACTAAAAGCTGATGTGTTTTTTTGAGATAAATCCCCATGAATATATGAGGAATTTCTTTGGAATTAAAATGTTTTGCTTTTCATATCACAAGCGGATGGGAGAAAGAAAACTTAGTGAAAGGTTCAGGAGTTGAGATGAGAACTGGGAGAGGTCATTCACCAAATACCATCATTGGCCAAACAGACTCAACTTTAGGATATTAATTGAATTCATTGCTAACAAAACCACAGGTGGATTATGAAAGTAGAATAAATCCTAAGAACACCTTCCCCCCACCCCTCCCTCCTTCCCAGCTCTACCTCCTCCCCTAGAAGTGCAGGGAGACAGGGAAAGGGAATTACAGTCAGTTCATCACATGTTTCTTCCACTGCTCAGGGAAGAGTCCTTGCCCTGCCCCAACACGGGAATTTTCAACTTCACATTTGCCTTATTTCAGTGTGTAACTGCCTTGACTTTTTTTTTACCATAGGAAAGTTGGTGTGTTTTCTCCTGCTCAGTATTTTTATACTTCAAAGTTTAGCTGGGATCTCAAAGTCAACTTTCTTCCAAGCACAATTCCAGTGCAAAGATTTAATTTCACAATACCACAGACAATTTCAAATAAAAGTGTGTAGTGTAACTCTTAAAACATTTCTACTCTCCTGAGCTTGAATAGCTTGAAAAGTGAGGCTGGTAAAATATGAGTGTCAGTTTTGACATTATTTGTGCTCCAATGGTTTTTTGTTTGTTTGGGTCCCAAGAAGGGATTTTCTCTAACCTCTCTTTCATCATCACACTGCAGAGTCATCATCCAAGTTAGATTTTATAATTGCTGGAAGTTGCAATCAGGTGGAATAGTTTGGTTTTATTGGTTTTGTTTCTCTTTCATCCTACCCCGCATCAGTTGCAGAATTGAGCTTCATGAAGCTGAAAATTTGTGTCTGTAAATGGACCCTGTCTGAAAGAATTCTTGTAGGAAAGAGTCATATCTGCTAGATCTACAACACTCACAACAACCAAGAATCACCCTGTCATTCAGAGATGTGAATAAATATCCACAGAGAGCTGAATGATTTCTGTTTCCTGCTCACCACAGTGGTTTCCACTTAAATTCAGTAACAATCTTCATGTTCAGGTAATCATCAGTTTACCTTTTCTGTGGTGAAAGCTGGACACAGGCAGACTGTGGTTTGTAGCTGTAGGTTGAGAAAAGAACTTGGAACATCACATCAATAAAGAAAAATGTAGCATAAAAATGGATATTTATTGCTGCTTTGAACTACTTAGTGTGTGGTAGTATCTTCTAAATAACATATATTACCTAATCTATTTGAGCCCACAGTCTAATCCTGAAGAAAAAAAAATCCAGCAACCTCATCTTCAGAAATATTAGAGCTTTGAAATGCACTTTGAAGAGAAAACAATGTAATTTGAGTAAGAAAGCAAAGGCACACGAGCTATCCATGCTGAGCAGGAACACTTTTGGAATGACATTCTCTTGCTTCCCAATTTAGAAAAAAATATTAAAAATTAATGAACTGAATATAAAGGGAGATTTTTCAAAACTTACATCTAAGTGGCTCTCATATAAATCAAAATAATAGCGGGGAAAAAATTATTAAAAAGTTAAAAACAGTTTGAGGAATGTCATTTGCCAAATTCAATGCTTCTATCATTTGTTCAAAAATGTTGAAAATACTGAATTTGGTATTTTATTCTTTAAGAAGAAGAGAAGGGAAAAAACCGCAAGGTTTTTTCTATCTTCCAATAGGCATGGAAGTTCCTGTATCAGCCTTAGGCATCTTTACAGATTTTTTCTTGCTTTTGCAAGAATTGGTCCTTCCCGTGCAAGGAAATTTGCAGTGCGCTGAGGATGCAGCAGAGGGTGCTGAGTCACCTCTAAACAAATTCACTCCTCACTGCTCTTTGGCTCAGAGGACTGAAATCGTGACTCTGGGCTGTTCGGTAGGGAACTTGTATGGAAAAGCTACAGACGGTGAGAGGAAGAGCAAGGATGTGATGTAGAGTGTGAATGTGAAACATCAGAAAAGCACCTGAAGGTGAACAGCGAGTGTGAGGGACTGCATGAGATCACTGGAAGGCAAAACTAATTCAGGTACAGGAGTCCTCAGGGGTGTGAAAGGTAAAAATGGAAGCAGGGGTCAGTCATGCTGGGGGTGTAAGCATGAAAGAAGGTCTGAAGGAAGAAATTATTTAGGCTTAATTTTGAAAATTTCTGAACAGAGGACTTTGGCAATGCACCATGGGTGTTCAAGACTTCAGCGTTAAGAAGCAACAGCTGAAGCTGTGCTGTGTAACTTTGAGGAACAGAGACTGAACTGACCTCCACTTCTTTTCAGTGTTTCTGTCCACAGCTTTCTGGCCTTAAGTCATAAGAGGGCACTAATTTATCTTCTGCATTTTTCTGGGAGAGAACACGAGTATACATTTCACTACAAGGGTGTTTTATGCACACACAAACAATAGCAGAGGATTTTATTACGAGTCAGAATCGTGCTATTCATGCAATGGGGTCAGCACTCATGCTGAAGGTATCCTCTTGTTTGCATTATCGTTGCCAACTTCAGCTTCATTTCACAGTCATCACATCTCCCTCACAAGGTGATGCTTATGCCATATAAGGCAGCATCATGTCTATTTATTCCTGTGTGACACAAAGGAAGTCTGTTGCAGACAAATGCTTGGTCTGTTAGACATAATACCTGATACTTGCCAAGGAGCATTTTCTACAATTGTGCCAATTAAAATGTGAAATTGCTACCACTTATTTTTGAACTCTCTTGTTCTGGCAGTCAGGAAAGAATGCCATAACTCATCAAGATGCAGCACTGTCAGCTTATCTATGATAGCCCTATTTTCCCTCTAGAATTTAACCTGCTCGTGACCTGAGGAAATGCAATTTGATAATTCTGTCTTTCTGTAGTCTCTGTGTCAAAACTTCGGTCTGTAGATCAGCTTTGTGTGCCTTTGGAGCACACGCTGTTTCTGATGGTCTGACGTGCTGTTCTACCAGACTCTTCCTGCAAATCTCTTCTCTGCAGATAAAAACTGCTGTGCAAATAGGAGGACACTGCTCATGCCCACGCTGTAGTGTTTGGGGTTGTTTCACATTGTGCCTTTAGGATTGCTGGGTATCCCAGCAGCTTCAGAAAGATGTAGCACTATGCAGTCACTGAATCACCTGCATCACGGGAACCCCTGACTGCTACAACACTTTGCATGGAAACCTGCCTTTCATTACAAAAGGATTCACTTGCTGAGTGTCTCCATGGAGAAGGTTAGTGATGTTCTACCCTGAGAATCCTTTGTCTCGTGCCACATGAGCTTTGGGCAACTCTTTCCCTTGATTATGTCTAAAGCCCTGATACTTTGTCCCTTGAAACAATATTAAATATTTGTCCTGGACTCAAGAGTAGAGTAGTACCAGGGACTAAGGTGCCAGCTGGGCATCTGGTATCTGGAGGAAAGAACTTTTTTGGAACAAAGTGATAAATTTGTGTGGTGATGAGGTGGGGAAGGACATGACTCTGCATGTGAAGTGTCAAAAGCTTTTCAGTGCTAGGAATCAGTGAACAAGCTCTGTTAGCAAGTTACAGTTTGCCACCAGCAAAAGAGGAAAAATCTTTCTGTTGTGCAAGTGGAGAGGGCTGCTTTCCTTTTTCACACACAGGGCATGGGGAAGGTCCCTCACAGCCCTGCTCCAAGCATGCCAAAGTCTCCTGACCTTGCTGCCATAGAACTATGCAGATCCCAAATCCAGAAAAGTGACAAATCCAGAAAAGTGACTGTTCTACATCGTGGTCCACCTTGCAATACTCTAAAACCAGGCACTGGTGCTGCCAAGGCCCACATGTAGAAAAGCTCTGCAGAAAATGAGCAATGCTGAGAGATTCCAGGTTACTCCTGGCACTCTGGAGAATCACCCTGCGCTGGCAATATTTTGTCCTAACCAACCCAGGGCCTCCCAAATAAAGGCACACAACACATTTCCTATCAGGGCAGTCTACACAAGAAGATCAAGGGCTGTCTATCCCCATGTTAAGGCATCTGGAGGGAAAAACACGAAAGAGAGGAGGAAATCAGTCCCACTAGACATTCCTAAGAGCTTTTTCTGGCCCCTGCCTTAACCGAGCACACATTTTAGCCATGTTTCATATCCTTGCCTAGCTCACTGTTGAGCCAAACAGAAGCTGACTTTGGAGATGGTCGAAGTACATCTGTGTCTTTATGCATTTGGCTGCGCAGAACACGGTAAAAAAAATAATATTTCAGCCATCTCCATCTCCTCTGAGTTCAACCAACTCAGAGGAGAACAGGCAGGACAGACAGAGCTCCAAGAGTCATCGTGGGTGATGACAGGCAAGACTTAGTGTGATGGGAGTGAGGAACAGATGGGCCATTTGGGATTACCCAGACCAGTTTCAACTATGTTTTTGACCTAAGTCTGCACACAGGACCCAGACTGGGAGGGGTCAGCTTTCAGGGAGTCACCTATAACATGGAAACGTTGTAAATCGGGATGGTGCAGGGGAGAGGAAGAAAAACCTGGCTGGGAGATAGAGGATGGGATAAAGGAAGGAAGAACAAAAGCAGCCAGAAGGATCAAGGAATGTTTTCAATGTAAACTACATCCTTCTGCTCTTGCTCCTTGTGTGTACTCAGATGTTCATGCAAGAATGTTCATGCAAGATGTTCTTCTTTTTGCTGTCACCCATACAAGGTTAGCAGTAGAAGATGTTTAAAGCAAAGAGAGACTGAAATACCTAAATGAGAGTTGTTTAAATGCCCCTGGTCAAGACTTCTACTGTTCTGTGCTCTGGTATCGTTCTTGGAATAGATATGCAGACCTGATTTGCTTTACTTATTTCTTTCATTGTAAGCTCTGAAATTGGCATTTCCTGGTATTTATGTATTTATTTATCTTTTTATTAGAATCTCTGCAGTTCCTAGTAATGGCAGATCATTTAGAAATGATGCAGTTTTTCTAACTAAGAACTAAATAGATAAATGGATAAGAAACAAGGCAAATAGCCTTTATAATGTAGAGGACTTGTATTTTCCACAAGTGCAGTGCAGTTACTGTTTCTTCTGACAGCATTTCACAGCTTACCAGTAGAGTCTATGGAGTGTGTGGGTAAAAATAACACAGCCTAGCAATGTTACAGCCCCATACATTAAATCTTCGCATAAAAAATAAAAATAGAGCTCTAGTTTGCCTATGTGAAATTACCAAGTTTGCAGATTATTAGCATGAATGTAAAAAGCTTCTAGCACAGCATACGGTAAATACATTAGTGCTATATTCCAGAAATCATCATTTTCCCAAGCTATAGCTCTTGCTGACATATGTGGTAGAAAGGCTAGTTCTGCCAACTGTCTGCTTCCTTCATATCCTCTGATTTTGGTGCAAGTTTAAAGCAATATGCTTAATAGCCTCAGTCTAGTACTTTGAAAAATTGCGATGCTATCTATCTGTGTGGAAAGTCACATATCAATGACATTTGGTTGGCACAGTGGGTTTGGAGAAAAATGGCAAAGAAAACAGTTGGCACAGAGTTTTGAGGGAAAAAAAAATCAGAAAATGTGAGTCTGTATGCCATAAACTCAAGTTTTATTTGCTCATATATCACTTTGTCAGGGTTTTCAATAGTTCTTGTGGAAAATGTGTAACTGAAATACAAAGAAGCTTTTACATCTAGTAAGGATTTTCCCTTTAACCTAATTGGTGTTCTCCCAACCTATGCCATACCCAATATGCTGGGTAGTATAACATCATCTTCCTAGAAGAACTACACAAGCCCTCAAAGCAATTTCTCTGTTAAAAAGCCCATCCACGCACATTTTGCAGGATTGGATGAGGCAGGTAGGGGTGTGTATGCACAGGGAACTGTATCTTCACATGCTCATGTCTATGTTGATGCCATGGTTGTAGATTCAGAGGAAAGCTGCTGTGTATTTCCAGTTCAGCTCCAACTGGAAACTGGAAAACCACAGTTGTCTCCCTTTCACACCATAAATCAGAGACAGCTAATAATAATTAGTGCTAAGGCACCAGTCTGCTGAAGCCTTTTTACACACTGTATGAGACAAGCAGCCTCTTGGGGTTCAGAAATAAGGAGTTCAGAGTCTCTGCTGGGCTGAAATTGGCAGCTGCTGGCAGCCTTTGTAGGAGTGTGTGGATGGGACAGAAAGTCACCCCTGTGCTGGCACAGGGAAGCCTCTTTGGAGTCCCTGCATGGTGGTGGCCCTGCAGTTCCATTCCCAGAACACTCAGAGTGACTTTCCTACAGCCTGTGATTAATCATTGTAACACTTCAGCAGTGAAATCTGTTCCCTGCATCCTGGCTCTGTAACTCAGACCAAGGAGTGACTTCATAGGTGTTTTTCACGTGTGCAAACATTTTATTGCCTCATTCAAGCCCTCTTTTCTTGGAGGCAATCTATGTTTCAAGCTACTGTTCCCTCAAAACTCTTGCCTGGGTTGTTGATGATGGGGCTGCAAATATGACCACGAAAGGCAGAAGCTGTAAAATAAATGTCACAAATAGACATAGACGGTGTGTAAAACACACACACATTGAGAGCTTTCCTGTTGTTTGCAATGGTTAATTCCTGCACTTTTCCTTGAGAACCAGTGGAGGAAGACATAAATCAGAAAGTAGCTCCTGACAATATGCTGTTGGGGTAAGTGCAAATTTTCAACATGGACTGTTAATATGGCAACAGAGTGTTTGAAGAGACAAAAAAAAAAGTTGGAGGGAAGGGAATAGCTCTTGTAAGACCCAGCTGTGCCTGTCAGAACTGTTAAAAGAGTCACAGTTTTTGCTAGGCAGTAAACTGGAATCCCTGCCGTGCTTCACTTAGTTTCCAAAATTCATAAATGCAGCCTGTTTCCAAAAAATTAATTAGCTTATGAGTAAGAAAAAAAAGCACGGAAGTTTGCGTGGAGTGCTTCAGAGCTTTCTTGTGATATGCTAATACATGTTTTATTTTACTTCATTGCCATTCAACAATATTGAACCTTTTGGATACACCATATGTAATGTCATGTTACTGCATAGTCATGTTTAATGAAATGTTGCTGTACTAGCTATGTATTTCCCCCAAATTTATGAAGTGTTTAATTGACATTCTTTTTACCCCAAGACAGTGAAAACTGTGACTCTCCAGAGGATATGAATCTCTCACATTTTTCTTTTGAGCAGTGATAAGCTGATCCTGAAGGAACACATCAACACAGCACAGATAAAGCCAAGTCAGTGGGCACAGGGCAGATTTTGCCATCACAGAGCCTGGCACCCAGCAGTGGATTCACTCCACCACAGACTGCCAGCAAACAGCTTGTGAGCCACTGGTCCCCCACTCACACCCCAAATCCACAGCCAAGCGAGGCAGAAGTGATTTGTGAGCCCAACCATCTGAGCAAGTGGGAATTGTATTCTTTGGGAAGCTTTTTGGACAGAGGAGCCTTGGATACAACTATTTGCTGCCAACAGTCACTTTTAAAATGGAGAAACAAGTCTCTTTCATACTGAAGGGTGAGAAAACATTTCTGTGAAAGTCAGGCAGGGGTGAAACACTGCCAGCCACACTCAGAGCTCCTGCCCACACCCAGGGTTTTGGTGATGTTAAAAAGGGATCCGTGCATTGTTTTGCCACATATTTCCTAAGGAGTCAAACTTCTCACAATCAGATTTTTACAACTGGAAAGGCAACAAATACAAATATTTGCTTTACAATTAGTTGGGGTTATGTGTCAATTCTTTTCTTTAAACCTGATATTATTGCTTTGGCAATACCAAATATATCTTTAACTTCTGATTATTTAGCCAAACAATAAATATTTTTTTTAGAAGATCAACAAGAAAAATACAACTCACTTAAACTTTACAATTTATTTAGACAAGTCAGACTAAAAAAAGCTATACTCAATATGTAGTATTAGCTAAATTCTGTAAATACATAGTAGCTACATATATCCATTCTTGGGGTCCCAGCTATGCCTTGTTATGATGTTCTGACATAAATATTTATGTGACCTGTGACTCTTCTATTTTTGACAGAGTTCTCCATGATTTCCCAGTAAACATTATGTGCAAACTGGGAGGAGAGGAACAGCACTTATTAGTTCACCAGTGAGGGAAAGACACCAGCTGGATGAAATAGTGTTCAGGCATGTAAAAATCCACACCAGTGCTGCTCAGTCATATCAAACAGGCAAGAATCCACTACACATAAAGGTGGCTTTGCTGTGAGCAGCCTGGGATCTCTAATTAGCTGTGAACTCTCTCTGAACTTTTCCTTGAGCTTAGTGTTACATTGTGTAGCCTTCCCGGTCTCTAATAAGGGTGAAATCACACTGCAGCACTAATCTAATTCAGGTAAAAACAAACAAAGCGTGTGATGGTCTCTGGCTGCTGGAGGCCAGCCTTTTATTAGTTCCTGTGCTCAAAGTGGTGCTTGTCCCTTTAATCCAAAATAGTCCTTTTTCTTTAGTACTTGGTTTAAAAACAAGCAGCAAATCATTTGTGGTAGTGATCTGGAACATGAGATGTGTGCAGGCCCCATGCCTAGAACCAGCACTGGTCTTCAGGGGATTTTCAACAGCAGAACTGGTTTTCAGTGGAAAGAAGTGATTTTTCTAAGATGTGATTTTCTTAACATTCATATCCTGGTTGCCTCCTCTCCTCTCCCTTTCTTGCTGGGAGAGCAAGTGGAGATGAAAAAACCAGGATGTCACACAGCAAAATTTGGGCCAAGAACTGTTCAGCCTGCTGCAGGACCCTAAGCAGCATCAATATAAGCACTCCTACTCTCCCAGTTTCCAGACAGCTGAAGTGGCATCTTTTCATCTGGTAGATTTCTGTTTTCCTTCCAAGGGTGTCCATATAACATAAATAGGGAAATGGGTTCAACCATTGCTTTTCAGAGGCAAAGAAAAACTTGCTTCCACATCCAAGAAAGCATGGTAGGGTCAAATTAAACCAACACAAATGAAAAATAAAAAATAGGGTTTTTATTAGCATAAATGACTTTTCTGGATTCATTTTCATATACAATTAGATGTTAGACTTTCCAGTCCATGGATCTGTTTCTGTGCAGCACAATGTGAGATCTTAGGATCTGAATTGGAATAATGAAGGAATTTATTTCATTTTCATTGCAAATGAATGAATGAATGAATGAAATCCTGTGAAATTTCCAATATCCAGAACTAGTGTGAAACCAGGTGAAACCTCCCCAAAAATCCTTTACACAGCACAAAAGATGAATGTGCAGCCTGGTGCAAATCTGGATACAGCTTGAAAAGCCTGCAATGAATGGGAACAGCATTTCCTTGTGGCAGTGGGAGAGATAACAGGATTGAGTGGATGTGGAAGCAAAAGGCACTCTGAATAATGAACTGCTGAATGAGAGTGGAGTCGGGATTGCAGTCCATACCTTATGGCTATCAGCAAGCAATACAGGGAGTGGAAATGGGCTCTGAAAAACACATTCAATCAGGGAAATTGCCCCGCCTGCAGCTCATTAACAGGATTAAGCCCTGATACAAAGTGACAGTCAGTATTATTTGTTTAGGCAAAAAGCTCTCTCCCCTTTGTAGTTTTTGGCATATCCAGCTGGCTTTAACAATATGGATCTGAGACAGCGAGTGTAGCTTTAATGTTAAATTAGCCAGGGTTAAAAGCTTGCCAAGGCCAGGCAGGAACAAAGTGTTCTTTTTTGCAAAGCTGGCACATGGGACCAGTTTCATTTCAGTAGCACCCATGTGGTAGCTACTCCATTTCCTGCATCCTCGGCAGGGTTTTTCCAGGTATTGGATGTCACTTTGTCACCAAAGCTCCACTCTACTGCAGCACGAGAGAGATTGGGCTCCCCGGGATGAGCAAAACTAAAAGATCAACTCTGTGTTTAGAGCAGACTCACACTGCTGAAACCTGAGGTCTGTTCTGAAATCTAAACAAGAGATAAAGGCTCAAGTCTTCAGCTGGTAAAAATTAGTGCAGCTACTGTGAATTTCTGGAGCTGCTGCAGTTGTGTTTCGTGTGAGACAGCTGGAGCTCCAGCTCCCAAGGAACCAGCTCTGGAGAGGCAGCTCATGCCCCAGAGCTTCCTGGATTTAACTGGTGGTCTGGATTTATCTCCAAAAAGTTAATGTGTATCCAGGCTATTACAGCAGTTATTAAATTGCTGCTTTAAAATCAAACAGGTTGTGGTTTATCTCTCTTTTTGTATTTGGAGAGTAAGTCTGTGTTTATGGATGTTAGACAGCAGAGGTTGTGTCAATGTATTTAGGGGAATTATTTGGGTGTTCCTGTACAGCAGTGTAGCATCCAAAGCACGGGAATGTGCTGTTCCTAGAAATCAGTATTTTCCTTCCTAAGTGCAATGTCTGCATGATGTTCCCTTGCCCCTGATGCTGGCACCCCACTACCACACTCCCCAAACCAGCATATACCTCTTCTTGCACTAAGAAAATAATATTAATGTAAAGAAATTTTTTAATTGCATTTCTCATTCCCCATAATTATTTGCTATGTTTCTTTTCCAGACCTTAATCCAATGCCTAGGCCAGGGGGGGTTAGGAATAAATTTTCTCTGGAGATTACCCTAAATTTGCACCATTTTTTCCCCAGCAGCTGGTGTAAGAGCCAGGAGTGCTTCTCTTACAGTGCTGTAGTGCTTATGCCCTTGGGGTCATCCATCCCAATGATGCTTTAGGGGTGATCTGGAATCAAGAAATGCAGTTTTTATTGTGTTTAAGAGAAACCAACACGAAACCCTATAACATTCTGCAGTGTCAGAACATGACATGCTAATATATTAAATAAAATGTGAAATGCACTTGGTGATTTAAAATAATTGAAGTACTGTGAATTTTGGCATTAAGGGGGCAGAAGATGATGGCAAAGTTTGCTCACGTCACAGCTTAGTGAAATCTTGATTAAGAATCAGGCATGCAGGATAAAAGGAATAATGTTGAAAAAAGAAGACTGATGTCTTTAAAAAAGTTCGATTGAAAAGCAGAGTATGTGGCTCAAGCTGTACCAAACCTTTACAAAAGAGACTTGTTTGTGCCTATTGTTCTAGCACTGAAAATAAATGGCCAATATAACTATATAAGGCACTAGAATCTGTCATCACTTATGGCCAGAACAAGGCCACGGATAATGGACTGTAATGCAATATAAGTAGCACTGCCATGAAACCAGAGTAATTTAATTTAGATCAGAGGATTCTGTTTGTGTGGTATGGACTTATGAATATAATAATTCTTAGCCATGACAGATTATCCTGCCAATGTACTACAGCACTCTGGGCTTTTACAGAAATGCCAGCCTTAGCTGCACTTTTTTTTTGTCTTTGCCCTGTGATATGTATTAGATTTGTGGTATATATGAGCCACTAAAGACCAAATTGAAATCCCTAAATCCAGTATAGTCTCAGAGATCATAATGTAAGCTGAAAACAACAAGAAAAAATTGTACCATTAACTCAGAGGATGTAGGTGATCATAAGTGGTTTTTGGAACAAGTAAGAAATAAATTCACGAAAGGCCCGAGGAACTGGGAAGAATTATCCCCATTGCAGGACAATGTCTGTATTTAGCCAAGGAAACTAACACCTTGCTTATAGTAAATTATGTTTAAAAGTGTTGGAGAACAGTGTTTCCACACACGTTTTTTCTTATGTGCAGGAAACATGCAGGAAACCTGGAAAATTAGTTTCTCCAGCCACAAGAAATGTCCTATTCCAGGTCTTACAGGTACTAAACAGCTTACAGCTTTTCTTCTTTAGTTTTGCTTATCTCTATTTTTTGTTAACATTTGTTAAGCAACAGGTAGACATTGTCTGACTATCTCCTTTTTTTCGTGAGGACCATCTCATACCATCAAAAATGAGATAAATTATTCCTCTTTTTAGGTTTAAACATCCCAAGAGGAAGGATGTGTGTTGCCAGCCACAGAAGATGGTGCTGGTTGTTCCTCACAAGCTCACGTCATCCCTACCTGAAAACCTCCACCTTTGCCTTGCATGACCTTCAGGAAGTTTTGAAGCACAAGAGGTGAAGAGCTGTCTTTGGTTAACAGTTGGACTCGGTGATCTAAAGGGTCTTTTCCAACCTAAACAATTGATTCTATGATTTTAGATTACTTTAGACTCCAGGTCAACTGTACTTCAAGGCACCTCCACAATCCTGGCTCTGACCAGGGCAGGGTCTTGGTGGATCTTGCTTTGATTTCCTTTCAATCCATGTGACAGCATCCCAGAGGTGAGAAAATGAGGGCCAGCTGAGGGAGGGTGGAATAGGAGGTGAGGAGTGGGGATTTATACCAGCAGAACTCCCTGTGTGGGAGCTGAGATGAAACTGGAGCTCAGCCTCAGAATCACAGCCCAAGAACTGCTCCAGGTTCCTGCAGTTCACTCTCAGCCCTGGTTACTCCAATTGTTCAGTGTGTAGACAGAGACATCACAAAATTCAAGCTGACATTTCTCAGCAGTGGCTTTCTCCGGAGTGTCAAATCAATTAATGGTTTTAAGTTTTGCCCTGAATTATAAGACATTAATGCCCATATCCGTGCTTTATCATTACAATTGTCCAAAGGTTTTATAACTGCATAAAATAAGGGGAAAACAGGGTCCTGAGGGACTTAGGGCATGCATAGAAAAGAAGCCAGTTGGATTTATTTAGCAGCTTCATGTTGGATCTTTGGATAGAAACTTGATAGTAGCACAGGAACGTAGTAACATATTTTAACTTGTTTTTATTCCACCTATTTTAACTTCATAGAGATTCAGAAAACAGACAGCGTGACCCACAAGTGTAGTTAGTTCTCAGCTTGTAATGCATATGTGAAGAAAGCATTTGTCTGCTTAGCCAAGGTTCACTTGTATTCATGGCATATGGAGCTGAACCATTCCTGGTTTCTCTTCTGGCCAAAAAAGCATTGGATCAAACTTATATCTGGTGCAAGAATGTTGATTTCAGTTACTTCAGCAGTGAATAAGACCCATAGCTTATTTTTAGGCCAGATAGTGATCCCAGTAAAACAATACTGATGACTGTAAGTTTGACTCACATTAATGGATTAAATGTGGGTAGATGCAAATTGATGGCATCAGTTGCTTTGTCACTTCCTGGCAGAACTGGCCTCATTAAAGCAGCAATTTTGCTGAAGCTTTTGTGGCTGTGATTAAAGTTGCCAAAACTTTTAAATAGGCAGAGTTTCAAAGTGATAGCTGGGATGCTTTCCAAATGTATCTGGCATAGTACAGCACTCCACATTAGACTTGTAAAGCTGGATGTTTTTGAGAATAAAGGAGATCTTTAATTTACCCAATAGGCTGTTTTATAATCTCATATGTCATCTGCTGTATTTGAAAGAATGTTTGTTTCCCTCCAAAGAAAGCAGTCGGTGGGATGCAGTGAAGGATTATTTAGTAAACAGCTGCTGGATGGCTGCAGTAGCACTGACACCTCTTCTCTGAGCTTTGTCAGAAACAGAGCAGGGTGAAAACATTCACACAAATGATAATTCACAAATGGTTGTGGGTGAGAGGGAGAGAGGAGAGTTTGGAAGCTCAGGTGCCATGTTCTCTGTGCAGCAAAGGCGGAGGGTGGCAAATTCCTGCTCTTACTCAAACTGCAGCTTGCTTCTTTTGCAGTGGTTGGTGGTGCTGCTGGCAGGAAGAGCAGCACTGCTCTCGGGTTGGATTCATGGATATTTGCGAAGGCTTTGGAATCTATTGCCCAAGGTAAGGGTGGCTTTCAGTACTGCTCTGGTGCTATAGAGAAATACCCTATCCACAGAGCTCCAGTGCAACCATGAGCAAACCATTTAACCTTTTGTATTGGGTCTGACTGGGGTAAAGCTCACAGGCCTTACACTGCTGTACTTTGCTTAGGTAGCTGGTGTTGATAACAGAGCAGTGTTTTGGCTACTGCCAAGCTGTGCTGTCCCTGTGACATTACTTCCCCCACTGAAGGGGATGGGGGTGGGCAAGATCCTGAGAGGGGACACCAGCAGGTCAGCTGAGCCCAGTCAGCCAAAGGGATATTCCATACCATATGGCATCAGATCAGATATATAAGGGAAGGGAGAGATGAGGAGGAGGAGGCACTCAGGGCTGGTCCATGTTTGCCTCCTGGAACAACCATCACGTGTGCTGGAGCCCTGCTTCCCAGAAAGTGTCCAGACATTGCTACTGATGGGAAGTAGAGATTGATTGTTTTCTCTTCTGCTCTTGCGCGCGCAACTCTCAGCTTGTTTGTTCTATTTTTTTCCCTGCTGTAATAAAACTGCCTTTTCCTACCCTGATAGTCTTTTTCAATATTATCCTCTCCCCTCTCCCAGCGGGAGAGGGAGTGATAGAGTGGGCACCTGGCACCTGGCCGGGGTCAACCCACGACACCTTTCTATCCCCTATTTTTTTCAATGTCGAGGTGGTTTTAATTTTTTTTATGTGGAAAGAATATAAAATTGTATGAATATTAATTGCTGAAGGATGCTAAGAAAACTACACCTGCTAGTGTCTGTCAAAGGGATAGATGTGACAGTAGACAAAAGTAGAAGTGGTGTGACATTTCTGAGTTGAGGCTGGAGCTAGAAGATATTATATTAGCAAAAAATATTTTGTCTACCTGTAATTTTCGTAGAATGATAGAGTTGTTAAAGTTGGAAAAGACCTGTAAGATCATCAAGTCCATTTGTCAGCCTAGTACCACCACCATGTTCACCAGTAAGCCCTGTACTCAAAAGCCACACCCACATCTTTTTTTACACCTCCAGGGATGGTGACTCCACCACTTCCCTGAGGAGCCTCTTCCAATGCTTGACAATCCTTTGCGTGAATCTTTTTCCCCTAATATCCAAAGCAAACCTCACCTGATGCAACTTGAGGCCATTTCCTCCTCCTCTGTCACTTGTTACCTGGGAGAACGATCCCTACCCACCTGGCTACAAACTCCTGTCAGGGACACCATGAGGTCTCCCCTGAAGAACTGCCTTTTCTCCAGACAAGTTTAAAATAAAGGGATTGCCTTTTGCTGTTTATAAGCAGGTTAAGACTTGGAGCTAATGGTGGGAGATACTGAGTGAAAACTCAGATGAATCTGATGAGTGGAACATCAGACATTTATTTGACATTTGACATTTGGAAAAATTAACCCAATATTTTATAGGTCTCAGATCTACAGCAATCACTTTCACTCCCCAGCTTCCAAGAATATTACAAACAGGCCACATAGAAAAACCTGAAGTTTGATATAGAATATCTGGCTTTAGGAAGGAGATTATGTTTGCACGTGTGCTGGTCTATTGGAGTTAATGATATATGAGGAACACAGTTTTAATGGGTTCACATATTATTTATTACAGGAGCAGAACATCATAAATTTGATAACCAGATCCTACTAATTTGCCAAAATATGTAAGAAACGCAGTGGTGTAATTGTGTTTGTACTGTATTCACTTGTGTGGAGTAGTTTAATTTATATTCATGGGAAATTTCCTTTCAAAGGCAAATAATGCAACAGTATTTGCTTCTGTGCATACTTGTATGAGATCTTACACAGACACACAAAATTCTACTACAAAACACTGGTATCTCCAGCAAAAAAAAAAAGGACTGTTTTACAATTACAATTTAGAAACTGCATGTAATTTATTCCTTTGGAAAATCTCTGAAAGAAGAGTTTTGAGCATTTTGAACATCTGCAAATTAACAGAAGAATATTGCTTCAGTAATAAAAATAGAAATTAACTAAACATCTAATGAGAATCTATTCCACTGATTTATTCACTCAAGTCCTGGAGACATGAAGATCAGTCTGTGAGATATAATTCTGTACTGTTTGACCCATCTTCTAATCCAGAAGTCAAGAGCAGCTCAGCATGAGGGAGTTTCTAAGCACTCTGTGAAACTTTCCCATCTTTTAAGATCAGAGGCTGATTCTAACTATGATATGGAAAGGATCAGTAGTGTTGGTGAAAGGTAGTTTGCTACTGTAATGGCACATTCCCACCTCGCTGTGTTTTTATAACAAATACAAAGTCATTCATGAGTGGCAAAACCATCTCCAGTTTTAAAGTGAAAGCAAGAATCCCATTCAAAGTAGTGTAATGAACTGTCAGTAACAGATATTCTCAAGAGATTATTATTATTATTTTAGCTCTTTTCAGGAGCATCTGGAAGGAGAATGGGATGAAGGAAGGAACTCAACCAAGCTGTGCAAATCTTGTTTTTTCCATGCAATGAGTGATTCTTCCATCTGACTCCGTCCTGCTTTTGCAAAGGAAGTTGAAAATTATTTGACTTGGACATGCAGTTTCAGACAAAACTCTGGTGTCTACAGAAAACACCTCCTTCTCCCCTCAGGAGGGATATGATTTCCTTTCACTCCCTCAAAGCAATCTAACTGCATTACTGGACGTGAGCTGCACGAGGCAGTGCCATGCATGGTGTTTTCCCCAAGAGAGGAGCACATTTTGATGGGACAGTGCATAATCCCTCTCACTACTCATGAATTCCCAACTCTTTTTCCATGATTGATTTTCACGAGCAGCCACAGTGGCTTCCCCTTCTCTTCACATGAGGAATTTGCAGTATTTTCTCTCTGAGGTGGAAAAGGAGGTACCCAGCTTGATTCAGATGGTTCAGTGAACTCCAGTGTAAGTGCAATCAGCTGCTTCCAGGTTTCAAGAAGGAGGTAGAAGAGTTGGCTTCGTCCATCAAAAGCCAAAAGCCAGCCTCCAGCAGTGATGCAGCTCTGGGTGATGTGACTCCAGCTAACTGGCACAGCAGGGGCCGTGTGAAGCCCTGGCTTTGGGTCCCAGGCTTGGTCTTGCAATGAGAAGGTGAGAGGTTGCTGGGTGGAGATGATCTGCTCATCTTTTCTTTGAGCTTTCTTGAAGGTTTTGCACTGGATAAAAGCCAAAAAGAACAATCTGAACGGTTGTAAGAGATCATAAATGAGATAGATTTCCTTACTTTTTGGCTCCAGAAACTGAAAGTACTATTAATTAGGGAGCTGACCTGCCATCTCTGAGGGCTGCAAGGAAAGAAGGACCAGAAACACAGCAACATTTCTGAAAGGTCACTGGAAAGAGTAAACCCTGTCACAAAATCTGAAGACCTGAAGGACTTCTATGAATATTAAGTCTGAAATTCTTGCTACCCTGTTTGCACATACATGTGCACAAAAATATGGATGTGTGTTTCCAGACTTCTGTATTCCAGTTTGTCATGGGTCTTGAACAACTGCTAAGCCTATTCCATGTGAAAATATGAACTGAGAATTAGGAGAAAGAAGGATTTAGTTCTGCCAATAACTACAAATGAAAAATAGATCAGAAAGGAGACAAAGAGAAGCTGAAAGACCATTTTCAGTGCTCCTTCAGGCCTTCAGGGTCGCTCAGTTAAGGAAGCCTGTGATTCCTTTGGGCTTTAACAGCAAATGTCCCTTGAGCTTAGTGGTGTTTTGTTAGGCTGCTATTTTAGATATAAAGTATTCCAGGAAAACAGTGGTCCCATAACCAGACTTTCTTACATTCCCTTTCCTGGAGAATACAATGGTTCATTTGACACATGGTTGTACTTACCAGCTGCTCTTTTACACTGGTTTTATTGACTGCATTTTGAAACGATTGACTTCAGAATAAGCATCTGTATCCTTCCTCCTTGCAAACAGAGGAGCTGAAGCCTGTGCAAGTAGATTCAATATTTAAACTCTTCCTTATCTGATTTTATCCTTCAAAAGCCATATGTCAGCTAATGCTCAATAGGTGATATTGGTTTATCTCAGTAATGGGCTTCCTGGAGTGTAGCGTGGGAGCAGCAGGGGCTGCTGCTGTCAGTGGCCTTTCAGAGCTGTTAAAAGAGTCCCATAAGGGATGGGCTGTGTCTCCTCCTTCCTTTGACCAGGCAAACCCATGGCCTGCCAAACAAACACAAACAAGGCATTGTGGCCTGCCCGAAATAAAAACATTTGCTAATGGGGAAAAAGAGCCCTCTGTGGAAAAATGAGACTCAGAAACAGCAGTCAACTGTATAAAAGCTTTAATCCATCACTCTTCTGGTGTGACAGGGTGCCAGGTCAAAGAGACAGGTGGGATATTTGTTGTTGGGAAATGCCTTCCCTCCAGTGACTCGCTGTTTGCTGCTGAGCAAAAAACAACTTTACTCCAGCCCCCCTGTTTTGTAAGCATATCAGTCAGAAACTTGCACTAATTTTTCTGATGCTGTTTTTCCTTAGAAGAAGAGTGAGGAGTAAACAAAATCCTGTCTTGGAGAGTTACAGCAGTGCAGTTTCTCCTCACTCAAAAAGGAGAGGCGAGCAGTGACCAACTCAAGGAAGCCACAGCTGGTCTAAATTAGCTCCCACCACTGGTATACCAAGGGACAGACACAGTGGACTTGTCCAGCTGCTCTGCACTGCTGTTCCAGTGATCCCAAACCTTGTATTTTTAAGCTGGCAGAGGTGTTTTGCGTCACCGCCGCATTATAAAGCCACTAGTGTGCAGCACTGAATGGGAAATCCACCTCCTGAACACCTAGACACTCAGTTTATTCAGAGAAATCCCTGCCCTGAGCAGTATTTCCCTTTATGAGGATTCCTGACTAGGTGGATTGACTTTCACAGGAAGTGAAGCATTTTTTCCAGATCCACTTCCATTTACGTCTGTGCAGGGCTGAGGGCATCCAAAGCAACCTTGCAATGATGTGCATACTGAGCCCTTGTTCTTACAAAGGGCCTTGTACATGCTGGGAGAAGTCTAAAGAGTTGGAAATGGATGTAATTCCTCTCTAAATTGCCAGAACGGTGCAAAGGGCCTCCTGAGTGGAAATGAAATTCGGGGCATAGCTGACAAAGTTGTGTTTCAAGATGATCCTTCCCAGAAGCCCTCGTTCCTCTGAAAGCACCAGAAGAGGGGAGCTTGGAAGAGAATCAAGAGGGCAAAGAAGGGAAAAGAAAAGAAACATTTTATAGATCAATATCCCTGTCAAAGGTGAATATTTTCTCCTGTTTTGTCTGGCACAGACAGTTTTGGAGGGGATATTTTTAGAATAGGTTACATGAATTTTTGATTACCTTAAGAGATTTATTTTCTGCCAAAACAAAGGCATCGTGTTTCTCTAACCAGAATGTGGCACTTACTCTGAGGACAGCCAAATCTTGCACATAATCATTGAGGTCGTATGCAAATAAAAGGCACCATACTTCGTGCAAATTCCCATTTTAGCTATTCTTACAACATTTCTCATTTATAATAGTGTAGCTATTTTATGAAAAGCTCTCTGGGACCAGTCTATTAAACCGTAACCAGCCTGTTTTCCTTCAGCTCCTGCTGAGGAACTGCCTTCAAGGAATATTTTGAGATCTAAAAATTAAGAAAAGGAAATTAAAATGCTTTTTAGCAGCTCAGTTTGAAGTCATCATTTAACTGCAGTAATATCTGTAATATCTTGTTCATCTGCTGCTGCCATGGTCCAGCAGTGATGGTGTCAATGAGGTGGGAGATGTGGGAGGAGGTCCCTGTGCTGGTTCTTCTTGTCCTTCAAGTGACCAAATGCTACCACGTGCTGCAAAAAATGGGATGCACAGCCCTGCCAATCCCTCACTGCAGCCACTGCATTTCTGTACTCACCGTTTCATCTCTCCCCATTCCATCTTCCTCTCCTCTCTCCTGCCCCAGACTTCATCAGATTTCCCTTTTTTGTCTTTTCTCTGCAGAAAACATTAGCCTGGCATGATGAAAGGCTCATGGGAAGTGCATTTTCTTGTGTGCTCCTGCCTGAGGAGGCCAAGGCAGGGGCTGCTGCACTACAACAATATTTCTCATATGTGAGTGCTGTAATCAGGCTATGGCATGTAATGCTTACTGACAGAGTACTCCAAATCCACTGCTGGTCTAAAAGGAATTAATATCAGGTCTGAGGACATTCAGATTATTCTTCTTTCTGCAATCATACGTTACAAAGCTGCCTACCCTTCTTCTGAGCCATCTTGTTCTGGCCACTTACTGACAACATGCAAAAGACAGTACTTCAATAAACCCATATTTTTGCATCATTTCAAGTAAATGAGTGCCTCTTTTAAACTTGTACCCAAGATATCTTTGGTTTTTTGTTTTTTTGTTTTTTTGTTTTGTTTTTTTTTTATTTGCACCAAAGTGTTAGGTGAGAGTGGTGGAAAGATTTTGGACACTTGGCCTTGTAGTATGGATTTTCTGTCCCTGCCTTTCTGCTCAAAATCTTGTACATGTTTTTTAGCCTCCTGCCATCTCTGCTTCATCTTTTAGATGCTATTTGCACAATCCCCACTTTGGAATTATCTTCCCACCTGTACCCCTCTGCTGCCTTGGGTCTTGCAAAATTGCAGGCTCTTGTTCAAGTCACACATTTCCCCCAGAGTTGAATCCAGTCCTTTGTCCTTCTCTGAATGACAGAGCTCACAAAATTATTTTTCATGTCAGCCTGCACAGGCTGCCAGCTCTTCCAGTCATCACGGGCCTCCTGTTTCAACAGAATTGACAATAAAGAACTTCTGGCTATTCCGCTGCTACTGATAAAAATCTTTATTTCAGGAGTAACAGTAAGAAAACTGCCAGGTAAAGTCAAACACTTCCAGGAGAGTGAAAAGAAACCCTCTCTGAATGGCTGGAGTGACAGATCCTCTTTCTTCATGAGATAGATAAAACATACTGTGCCATCTGGAAACTGCTCAAAATCACCTGCCCTGGTGCAAGACCTTCCTCCCTTGCTCCCATCCCTCCTCACACACACGGTGGTCACAGAGTGTGGCAGGAATTGTTTTGTGTAGGTGATCATTCCTGTCATGCCTACATGTGAGCAATTTGTGGCTCCTTGTCCTGACGTGATCTGAAGGCAGAGACAGCTGACCCCTGTCCTTGGAACACATCCTCTATCCCTGATCATAGAACAGAACATGGAATGGGATGGAATAGGCTATTTCTCTTGGAAGGGACCTACAATGACCATCTAGTACAACTTCCTGACCTATTCAGGGCTGACCAAAACTTAAAGCATATTATTAAGAGCATTGTCCAAATGCCTTTTCAACACTGACAATTTTGGGGCATGCACTGTCATTTTCTGTCTCCCCCTCTTTCTATTTTTCTTGCTTTCCAGACAGAGACAGTGTGGCACATCTGAGAGGATCTTTATTACCTTCCTTTAAGTGCAGCCGTTTTGCCCAAGGGACAAGAAATGAAGGGACAAAGGTTTCCCTTGTGTGCAGCAGCAGCCACATCCTACTGATGTGAGATTACAGAGCCCTTCCACAATGGTAATAAATTCTCAAAGTCAGCTGGGTGAAGAGAGCACCTGAATGTGATAGTGGCACTTGGTGCTAGCCCAGAGCCCTGGAGCCTCGTGGCACACACGTCCAGTGTGTTTCCAGTCATCAGATCCCAAGCTCATGTCACTCACTCACTTTGTAAATGATAATGAAGGAAAAGGACCCTCTCCCTGCCCAAGGTTCCCTTTCACCCCCTCTCCACATTTGCATGCAGACACTGCCTGATTTCAGCTTGTAATAGACACCAAATTGTCTAAATGCATCTTCACTACAAAGCCACTCTCTAACTTCTGTTTCACTTTCCTTTACTGGCTGCCATCAGAACTGCTTTTTGCCCAAAAGGAAAGAAACAAGCATTAATTTTACAGAAGTCCAAGCAAAGGCAGAAAATTATTTACTAACCCAAAGAGTGCAAACTGTTTATGTTTGAACCAGTGGTTAAATTCTTCAGGGAATTTTAGTACAAAATTACACCCTGAAATCAGAATGTTTGGGTTTTCCACAGAAAGGCTTTGGCTTTCTATGACATTGTGTTGTTTTGCAGACTAATTTCTATGGAATATTTTCCTTTTTTAGTGCTATTTAGTTCTAAAACTCTTAGCCATAACTATTAGGACTCCTGAGTGATTCCAAGACTGCTGCTGAGCCTCTTTGAGAAGATGTCAAAGTGAGTCTCTGAAGATGCAGGTTGTCACTGCTCTACCTCAAATAAGATGGGAATATCATAGTGTGGATTCATGTGTGGCTGCTCCTGGGCTGTTTCTGAGCACCTGGACACCACTTTTATTTTCTATAGGCCTGCACAATGTTACTGGTACACAAAGATAGCTCTGAACATCAGATATGTCCTCCAAGAAAGAAAACTATGTTTTTCTATTAATTTTCTGTGATGTCTCAGTGCTGTTTCTTGCTTGAACAGGATGGCTCAAGAGGCTTTAGAAAGATACAAAATACAGCTTTCTGTCCAGCTGATTAGTTAAGTCTCCTCTTCTTTACATTTCCAGCTGCTGTATACAGAGGTGGATTCCTTGGCTTCAAAATAAGCTGATCAAATTCCAGTTTTCAGAATTACAAGCCACTGCAGTATATCTCTGAAATATCAAACTCTCATGATCTGAAATAATTAAGCCTCCACATTTTACCAACCCTTCCTTCTGGGAGGAAGAGCTTCACAGGAAGGTATTAACTCCTCTGTCTTCTTTACAGGGTCAGAGTCCATCTCCATTTTCCATTGTCTCTGATGACTTCTCCAGCCTCATGCAGCTGGCCCAGGCATTTCCAATAAATGTGACTAATAACTGAATTAATTGTCTGAATTTTCTTCCTTGTGGAAGGTTTTCTTCTAGGTCAATATCCATTCTCTGAGTTGTTCCTTATCCAGTTTCAGGTGGATTTTAGAAGTTCTCTGTGACTGGACATTGCAGGCCTCATACTCTGTGTAGTAATCTTTCTAGGTGCTTTGGTTTTGGGGTGGTTGCATATGTGGAAATATATATTTTTATATATATAATTTTTTTACTTTGACCCAAAAAATAGCGCCCAAAAGTTTCAATTTTTTATAGATTGATTCTTTACTCAGGGAAGTGTCTCTCATTTCCTAAAGATGAAAAAGCTATTTGTCCCAGTCACATTTAATTTCTCTTTTGGAACTGTTTTCTTTTAGAATTAGTGTGGCTGACATGTGTGCTGTTTGCAATTCATTTATTATCCTATGAAAGCCATTCCTCCAGTTTATTATTATTATTGCTTCCCTCCTTGTTGCTCACAGTCACCCCTTTGTAGAATGTGTATAATAAGTTTTGGCAAATTTCTGACTTTTTTCTTTTTTCAAGTTCATTCTGTTATTTAATCTTTTTCAAAGACACTCCCAAATTTACTGCTGTTTCAGCTGGATGAGGTGATGTTGATTAGCAGGGATTGGTGTAATGTTCCTGCTCTTCCATTTCTGCATATTTGGTGTGTGACCTTTCCATCTTTTGCCTTGCTAAAGGTTTGTTGTTCCCCAAGCTTCTTCCTTGGGGTAGGAAAATGGAATATTCCTTCCCATGAGCTCTTCAGCAGATGCTAAAGTTCTCCTTTGAGGCAGGAAGAGTGTCTTTGTCACATTTTTGTGGTGTTCCATCCAGGTTTAGGTTCTGAGAGCTCTTGCTCTCTGCTTTCATAAAACCAAATTGGGACCTCTGAGGAGGGTCTGGTGCTGACCCTCTGGTACCTTCCTGTCTTCATGCCTTCTGCACAGTTACAGCCTTTTGGGAGCCCTTTGAAATGTGGCAAAATCTCCTTCTAAAGCACAGGTTCAAGAATCCATTTACAAAGAAACTACTGGAAAGACTTAGAAAATCACCTTTCAAGTATTTAGTATTTCCACAAAGGTCTGGGTAAATCTTTTGTATGGAATAATTTATTTATTACAAAATACAATTTAGTTGGCCAAAAATAACTTTCATATTTCAGCTAAATTCATCAAAGAATTGCAATTGGTTGATATTTGGGGAATTATTTTGAACACACAAGCATTCTGATGAAGTGATTAATTTCATCCCAAATATAAAGCCTACATTTGCTTAGGTGAAACTTAACCTAAACCTGTCTATTGTTCCCCTCTGACTCTCTGGGAAACTTAAGTGAGTAGCTCAGGTGTAGATATTGACTGTGAAGATGTCTGTGGTTACAGGGATAAATCCCAGCTGTGTCAGTCAATGGGAAAATAGGTTCCTGTTCAGTGGGAAAATAGGTTTTGTTGTCCCTTTTGTTTAGCAGCACATAACAAGATCCCAGGGACTTACACATTTTGTCAGGATGAGTCAGATTGGGACAGATGAGGTTAAAAAAGTTATTCAAGGTCATTTAGCAGCTTAATGGCAGGGCTGAGAATGGAGCAAGGTCAGTGACTCATTCTCCAAGCCAAATTGCATCCCCTAATTATTTAGGAAGTTTGTTGGCATTGGGCATGACTGAGAGAGGGGAAACACAGCCCCACTGCAAGGGACTGAACACAGAGACAGGGGGCATGACAGCATCAAAGAGGTGAATGACTTCATGGTGCTCTTTTGGCCCATTATTTCTCTTTGTGGGCATTTTGAAAGGAGTGATTTGTTAAAGGGGACTCGAACGAGGTAGAGCTGTAAACAGAGGAGCTGGCAGGATGCTTTAGACACAGAAGAAACAGGGAGGAGAGACATAAGAAGGCAAAGGGAGCAGCAATCTGGACCTGGAGTGGAAGGAGAGGATGATAATGAATTTGGAAGGGAATGGTAGCAGTTGGAGTGTCCAAATACACACAGCAAAGACAAAAGAATTAAAAGAATTAAAGACTTAAAAAGGCCATTTGGTAATTGAGTAGTTTCTGTGTTAAAAAGAGTTGAGATCCTGGAGATTGGAGAAAACTACAACTGTAAACAGTTCTTTGGAGTGTCCTTCAAAGGTGCAGCTTTTGCAATTCCTGCAGGTTGAGAACCAACCTTCCACCTGTGCAAGGACATGGAGCCAAGACTGTGCTTTGGACTGTGGTTTCATCTTCAGACTGGTCAGTTCCTCTGTATGGCCTGACTATGTCTGGCCTTCCTAAATGTTTACATTGAGTACTTCATATATTTAATTCTTATTCAAGAATATTTTCTGCAGAATGGTTGGAAAGAAAATGCATCTGCAGATGAGGGTTCTGCACATTCCTGCTATGAGGAACACGGTCAGGAAAGAAGAGGACAGAGGGGGGGCCCATGAGATGATTTTGAAACTGAAATGTAAGAATGAAAAATCATCTACAATAGAATTTATGGGAGAAGTCAGAGAGGCCACAATTATACACATACAAAACTATTATTTCCTTCTCGCTCTCCAGGAGCCTGGCACTTGGCTTTGTTGTGTGATTTCCTGGCACCTTCACATCCAGCAAGAAGACTGGCACAGGTTTAGCACTAGTGAAGCTTTCTATAGAGAACCAAGTAACTTAAATACGAACTCAGAAGAAAAACTGCTTGAGAATATATTCTAAGGTGTAAAACAGGAAGAGGACAAGTCCTTTATATCACTGAAATGCTTTTTTTCAGACGATTTAATATGCATCGAAACATTTTCTCAACCTCTTCCGAGCTGCACTTGAGTAGTGGAAAGTTATTCTCTGTGCCTGCCATTCTCTTTTGTTAGTTGTACCCACAACTACAGGGGCTGGACTTGCATGGAAAAAAAAAAAGAAGTCTATGTATCTAATTCCAAAAAATATGCACTATCTGCCTGCATGTAAATAACGATCCAGTTTTAAGAATAAAAGGAGCATTTTCTTACCTGCAAGGGGATGCAAGACAGGTGAGAGGCAGCTTGTCCCTTTCTGCTCTGGGGTATTTGGATGAGCAGAAGGCAGAGGAATAGCCTGGGCAGCCTCTCTCCCCTTCCCCTCAGCTTTGGCCTTGTTCTCTGGTTTAACAACTTCTGTCTGTGGTCATTCCTGAGCCTGGCATCCAAAACAGGTTCACTGTTGTACACTCAGTTCTTGTCCCAGAGGAGGTGCAACTTGAGCAGGAAAGAGAGGGGGTCAGGATTCAGATTAAATACTGTGGGGATTGGATGGTAGCAGTGAAAAAGCTCTGTGGGTCTGTGATAGATCAGCAAGAGGTTGGCTCCTGTGAGGGTCATGGTCCCAGGGCTGGTACCTTGCTTGGATTTCAGTTTTCACACCACTCTGCACAAGCTGGAAGGTTAGATGAGAAATGGAGAGAGCAGTGTAACCCAAAGGCTTGGCTAAGACATGGACAAACCCAAAATTTGAATCAATTCTGAGCCATGAGTCCTGTCTCAATCCAAGGTTTTTAAGAAAATAAAAGGAGGTGTTTGGAGATAATGTTGGAAGAGATTTCACAGAAATGTTTTAACCTACAGCTCTACAATTCCTCTAAGGCAGGATCAGTTGCTCTCATGGACACTTAAATCATTCCTGCCTCAGCTGTTTATGAGACCCTTCTGTGGTGGAGGTTTCACAGAATTCTTGAACAAGATTTCCTAGCACAAAATTAATCACATCAGAAGTCTCCCAGGATAGCCAACCTGAAGTTCTCTTAGTGGTGTTGAAAGCAATTACTCCTTGTCCTATCATCAGTGCACATGAAGAGCTGTTTGTCTATCTCTCCTCTGCAGCTGCTTTGTAAGTCTCCACTGCTCCATTTCTGTCCTTATGTGAAGGCTAAATAAACCATATTTCTGCACATCTTGTTTCCTACATCTCTGACTGTGCTTTTTGTCCTTTTCTGAACACCCACAACCAGTCCAACTGATAAAGCTGTTTTCAGAGAGAGGAGAAAGCCAATGATACCTTGATATCCTCTTAGGGCCAAAATACATTGCCTGGAAAAATAGGCAGTAAATTAAATAAGTCAGTACCAGGCCCCCCTCACTGTCCACCTTTTCTCCTGCCCAGACTTGCTGTGTATATCCATGCAGCTCCCTCTCCTTTTACTCCAGCAGCTGTGGGGTTTGTCAGCCCTTTTGTGGCAATTACTTTAATTCTCTGAAATCAAAGCACCTGCCAGAGAAGTGGCTTGTTTTACAAAACCAAGGCCTATTGAAACATTTCAAGGAAAACAGTTGTTTCATTCTCTAAAGATACAGATCTTCTCCTGAGTCAATGAGAGAAGATAAAGGGGGAAAGTTTGACATTTGACTTCACTCTGGAATGCAGGCAAAGGCTTGAAATATAAACTCTGAGATGAACAGGTTTGATTAAGATATCGTTTTAAACTACTGTCCTTTTCCTTATTTATTTGTAACTTTGAAAGAAAGACAAATAGCCTTATCTTTGTCATTGGACAAAAAAAAATGCAATCTGGCAGCTTTCACTGAGAAAGTTTGAGTGACTTTGATGGCTACCATGAAAGCACCATGGTCTGTTTGATCTTTTGTTGACTAACTGCAGGTTTGGGGATTTTACAATGCATGTTTACATAATGTAGGCTAGCTGCAAAGCCTCACCTCAGCTGAAAAGACACAGCTGGTTTTAAAAGCAAGCTAGGCCAGGATATAAAGCAAAAGGAGTTACACAACAAGTTATGAAATTTCAAAGGTAATGCACGAGCTGTACAGCCAGCATTAAAAAAAAAAAAGAAAAAAAGACAAAAACATCCTACACTACCAGAAAGGAGTGCAAATAGACTGGGATTTTGTGGAATCCCTTGTAGTTCAAAGCCAACTTAGTGTTCAAGATAAAGCCAAAAACTATTCCCTTTGAGGGTTATTTGTTAAAGTTAATTCAGACATCATCACCACAGTCCTACACTAATCCTCCTCCTCCTCAGGAAAATTTGCTTTATAGTTCCTTTCTTATTGCACTGTGCCAGATCCAGGCTGCTCCCACCAGGCAGATTTTCTTATGCTGATGCTGAGAGTGAAACCATTTGTGTCACAGGGTGTAACCAGCTGATGTCCAGTGTCTCTCACCTGGATCATCCAGTTCCAGTGTCCAGCCACCCTGTGCCACTGCTGTGCTCAGCTGTGACCAACAATGCAGTAACACATGGATTTAGAGCAGTGACCATTAGGTGCTTTTGCTGCTTCAGGGAAGTCAGACTCCTGGCCTAGCTGAGGCACAGGGAGCTAAGAGCTGGATCACAGGAGCCAGAGACAAAACTGAAGTAAAACTTCTGCCAGAAGAAAGTGCTAAGGACTGAGCTAGACCTTCAGCCCTACCTACAGTAGTCTGTGACTAATGCAAAGGGACAAACCCCCTAATTAAGCTCCTACAAGGTTGTTCCTACAATAACTTAGCAGAAATGGGTTGGATTAGCATCTCCAAGGGGTTGCTGCTGAGGTCCTGACATCCACACAAGGTGTGGTTCAGGGGGAGTTATTTCCATTGATATTTAGTGTGGTTTCCTGCACAGAAAGGTGCTGCCAGGCACATGGGTTGAAGCAGTGACCAGAGGGTGTAGTTGGAGAGTCTCACATCCCTGTAAGAGAGTATCAGGGGTGTGCTACCACAGAGGGTGTGATTTTGTCTCCCACAAAAGGAATCTAAGACTTCTGTGTGAACTGAGCAACCTCTGTGAACTCTGTGGTAAAGGGAGCAATGGGGGGTTGCTTCCAAAGTGCACAACTGCTCCAAACCAAAATGCTCATCTAATGTGGCCAACATTTACAGAAAGGGAGAGGGGCCAGCCCACTTCTCTTCAAAACACAGAGTGTCCCTTGAACACCACAGTGGTGAGGTTTCTTGCCAAAGACTCTGAGTTCAGGGTTTCCCCACTGTCTGCAGGGGGTTGGACTCGATTTTCCTTGTGGGTTCCTTCCAACTCAGATATTCTATGATTGCATGATCTTGGTATCAAACTGCACTGCAGGTAAGTGTTGTTATCTCCATGCTTTGGTCCATGGCTGGAAGCTGTGGAAGTCAGTTCATGCCATGACTTCACATCAGCTTTACTGGATTGTTATTATTTCTTGGGCAGCTGGTGCCAGGGTAGAGCACCTAATGGGCCACTGAGTCCTCTTGATGGTTTTGAAATACCCACATCCTTTTTCTTTTGAAGACAGAGACTTTTCCACTGACTCCAGAAGGCTGTGGGATTTGGGCTTCACTTATTGAAATAAACAAGAGAAGATACTCTGATTTTTGGAGCGTTGATTATAAGTCACAACTGTTTATTACTTGAAATCTTATCACAACTGGTAAAATCTTGGGTTTCAGTGTTTTTGTGTTTCATTGAATATTTTGTGGATATAAGCTGCCTGTTGGTCTGTTCTTAAAAACAACAATTAAATTGAACTGTGTTCTTTAGAGGAAAAGTGAGATTTCAGAGACACTGTATAGTTTATCCATGATTCATCCTGAAAACTTGTTACGCAAGTGGTGATAAATGATGCTGGTAAACAGAGAGGGAACAAGTTTCCACTTTTGATGTGGGTTAGTTTCAAATTTACTGTATGAAGATGAACCCACTGCTCTTAGCTCAATGGAGATGGCTCCCCTTCAGCTGAAACATTCATTAAGCTCCATATGGACACTGCCTTGTTTGAGTTTGGAGAAAACCATCTAGGAGCTCATCAGAATGAGAGCTGCACAGTTCCTGCTAGAAGTTCAGCTTGATCCATGGCCAGTGCAGGGTATCCCTTTTCAGAGTTCTCTCTTTAAATTCAGGTGCTTTATTCTTTTTGTAGAACCTCAAAGGAAGCAGCCTGATAGCAAAATCTCCTACAAAGTCTGTTATGGAAGCCTTGGAGGCAGCTGGTGTGGAGAAATGGGGATGTGCACACAGTTTAGTATTCCTGACATTTCTGACAGAAAAGGCTTAGCACAGAGGGGTTTGAGGGGCAGGTGAGAGCAGGAAATCTGGGAGCATTTTTTAATGAGCATTGGTTCTTGTTTCCCTTGTGGATTGAGTTTAAATGCTGCTCAGTCAATTTTTTGCCATGATTGTTGTTATCATTTTGAGTAAGGACTCGGAGTACTGGTTAAAACAATGGAAATACATCTGAAATCCCTGTGAGAGGTCTCAGAAGCCACACTGAAGAGCAAGCACAACATGAACACTCAGCAAAACCCTTGGGAATTATTTATTTAAACTAATTGGTATAGGTCATTTAAATTAAAGAATGCATAGAAATGCCCAGAAATCTCTAAGTAACAGGGGAACAGTCAAAGGACCTTTGTTAAATACAGAGAATTCCTTAACTTTACCAGAATGTATTTCATATAAACTCCTCAACAGAGTCATAACTGTCTGTGAGACATTTCAGAGTGCCTTGGCTCTGCTTTCCCATTGCTACGCCTGGCTGAGTGTGGAAAATACACTGGGAGCAAGGATTTCTCTGAATAAACACATTTGTGTGAATTTGCTCCCATCTATAACTGGCTTTCACAGTCCAAATTCAATTTCTTTTCATGAAACAAAGTCTTGCTGCCTCAGGGATAAAGACAGTTTTCAGATTGCATTTCATAATTCAGTCTGCAGTAGACTGGGTTTGACTGTGAGGACCCTCCTGGGGACCATTTTCATCTTTGTAGCCTGTGGGCTCTCTCCTCTGGGCAGCAACTATTTATTCAATTTCTGAAATAAGTGAGGAAGGAAGGAAGGGATAGGACCAGTGTCCCTGAGCTGAAAATGCCCAGCTGATGGATTGTGAACATGAGAGCTGATTTCTGCACACTGCTCTCCCTGGATTCCCAGTGGGCTGCCTTGCCTGAAATGTAATACAGTCATAGCAATTGTAAAAAAAAGTGTCAGAAAACACCATTTAAATTAGGCTCAGTTATGGCTTTGAAAGTAAAACACATCTTGCAGTAGTTCCTAGATAGTCTCCTGTTCTTTGGAAAGTACAGGCTGTGTGAAGGCTCTGAAATTCAGGGGTTTTACAGCAGATTTACCACCAAAGCTTCCCTCTAATATCAGTAGATTTACTGTGCTGAGCATCTGCTTCAATGGCCTGAACCAAAGCCTGTTGGAATCAATGAGGAACCTCTCCTGCCTTCAGTCAGCTCTGGTGTAAGGCCTAAGAGAGACATCATGGGAGCTCCTGGGCATTTCAGGTGTTATTTACAGTGGTCTGCTGCTGGGGGAGTGCTAAATCACAGAGTTATTCATCTGCAGGGGTATTTAAATGGCAGTCTGCTCTGCTGCTCACACAGCTACAATACCTTTCCTGTTGCAATGATTCATGACAGGTCAAGGGAGCATATGCAGTGGAAATACAATTCACTGTGTTTTATCACTTGTCAAGTCTTATAAACACAGGTTTGGGTTTGTTTTTTTTGGGGGGGTTTATTCTCATTTTATTCTGGCTGATAGCTATGTGGAGAACCAGAGTGTACCTTCAAGTAAAAAAAAATAGTTCTGGGTGATCTTCTCTTCTTAAAATTTAGTATATTTTTCATTTGAAGGCTGTTCCTGCTTACCTCTCTCAGCCCTGGTTGCTCTGGGAATGATGCTTTTGAGAGGAATTCAGCACAAACCTTTTCAGGTCCCTGTGGCCAAACTGCTATGGAATGGGAAGGGGACAATCAGCCTTGCCAAATGAATTGTTTAACAGAAATAAGGACCGGATTTAGGCTCCAAGAGCAGAAATCTTCCATCCATGGCGTATTTCCACACCACTCCTGCTGTGCTGCTGTCCCTTGAGCCCTTTGCAGTGCTTCCAAAGTATTTTTTCACTCCTGATTCCTACCTTTGGGCAGTTTCCTTACCTTGTGCTTACAGTTGCCTTTCCCCAGGGAGAAACGTCACCACAAGCTGCTCTTCAGGCAGGATTTGCTTGGCCCTTCTTCACCTGCTTATCTTGGATGGGAGCACGGTGCAGTGCTGTCTCCTGGGCTAGAAACTGGTGTGAAGCACACCATTGTCTGGGGACCTGGTGGGTAAAGGGAGCAAGGAAACACATCTTGTTTGCCAGGAGCAGGGTGGCAGGGAGGATCTCCTCGTGCTCTGCAGGGCACTGCTGTGAACCAGCTTTGCCAGCTTCACTTTATTCCTGGTAAGCAGCAGCCTGTGGCTGTCTCTGCTGAGATTCCCATACAGCACCACGAGCTGCAGCACAGTTCAGGTGCCAACAGCTACAAATTGTGCTGCACCTTGGAGTCTGGTTCCAGCACAAAGTACCACATGATGAGAACTGTTGTCAGACACCCTCAGCACTGACTCCGGGTTGATTGTAATGCAAGACTTTATTCTGGAGTCACCCCACAAAGCTGTAGCCCTTTAGGAACTCAAGCAATGCAGCAAAAAAACACAATAATTTTTTTAAAAGGTTGCTTTTTTACAGAAACCTTACTGTCAATCTCCGGTCCATGTGAAACAATTCAGGCATAAGGGTTTTATTATTGTTTTGTTTTCACCTGCCTCACATAATCTATTTTTCCCCAGTTTTATGAAAAACATGGGAGGGGAAAAAAGCCAGAGCCAATGTGTTGTTAGCAGCCTTGTGGCTGTCAGACTCAGCCAGAGGATTGTCAGCTCCCTCTCGTGGGTAGTGGAGCACTGAGCCGAACCAGCTGGGATTTCTGAGGCAGCTGCAGGTCCCACATCAGGACTAATTTATTGTGCAGTGGTTCGTCCTTGTGTGCCACAGCACCCACAGAGCAGGGGGAGATACCTGTGTGCACACGTGTTTGTGCTGGCTTGCACATTCAGGTTATATTTATATTTTAATTATATCCATAACTGCATCCTGGTGGGCAAGGCAAGCAAAACTCAGCTCTCAGCTGAAAAAATCAGTCTCTTCCACCCTTCTGGCTTTGGGCAGATCATCGTAGCTTGCTTTTAAATCTCAGCTCAGGGATGGACAGTGGAGCAGCACTGCCCTGGCTGCTGCAGCCTTCATCAGAATATCTGTCAGCATCATAATTCCTACAGCTTCTCAGAACCCAAGAACACTTTTTGTGTTGAGAAGCGCAGAGATAAGCAGTGAGTTTGAGGATGAGGAGGATGGAGCCTTAAATTCCCTACCAACACATACTAGATAAAATGATAGTTATTACAGCTCACAGTATTGACTCTCAGAAGTTATAACACCTGAAATAGTGATAGACCTAAAATAGAGCTTTGTTGAACGAATTTTTACCAGAGGTGCTCTGATTTTTCTTCCTTTTGGAGGAAGGTGGTAAATTTGGGGGTAAGGATCAAAAAAGAGCTGCAAAGACCCCCTTAAACAAATGCTCTTAACTTCTAATGACACGAGGGGAAATTAGGAGGCACAACAGGGTGTCTGAGGTGCAAAAGGTTTTTCAGAAGGTTTGGCTGAAGAAGTGGAAAATTCTCTTTTGGAAATCACACTTCAATACAAAGGTGTTTCAAGGTCCACAGCCCTTCATTGTTATGATATGAATTTATGCCCATAGCCGGTGCTTGTGCATGGTGCCAGCTCTTAAGCCAGGCAAGGAACGTGGTGCAGACGCTAATGACAAATTTCTACTGAAGCAAAACTCAGATATAACGTTTCCCTGACAGGTGATCACAACATCTCAGTGACTATCAAACCCCGTTTCCTACTGTCAGAAGTAACAACCTTATCTAGAGTGGGAGCTATTAACACAATGTTATTGCACTGCCATTCACAGAGCCCAAGGGAGGATGCTGGGGGTTTTTTTCCCCTTAAATTGCAATCCATCAGGTGTGAATGAAGATCTTTATCGGCTGAAAGATAACAGCTGATGTCTTCCCTCCTGCTCCCAGACAGGGAAAGTAATATCTTTCATAATGGAACAAGGGAGCTGTAGCAGCTCCGGTGAGAATGAAGAGAGGAGGGAGTGGATTGTGTTTCAGGTGTAAGTGTTGAGCTATTATGTTTCACGGAGTAATGATGTCCTACCCTGTAAGACAGAGTAGAAAGAGGGTTTTTATTCCACCCTCGGGGGCACGGTGAGGCTGAAATGACATTCCCATTGTGTGGGGGGACCAGGGGATGCAGAAGCCATAGTCTGTTTTCCTGCTTCAACTTATCTACTAGGAGGGGAAAAGTTAACACTCTGATAGTCAAGACGAGCCTTTTTGAACGTGGCATTGTTTTGGCTGGAAGAAATAGCCCCAGTTAAATAAAATGACAGAGTTATTAGAGAGCCACAGGAATGGGGTGGGCAGGGCATGTCTTACTTCAGTCAAGGATGATTTTTGAATAACCAGCTCCCGTGGTGGTTATGGATTTGGCTTGAGTTTCTTGACTGAGTGAAAACCAGGCTTTTAAGTCTCTGGGCATTTGCCGGGAGAGCTGCTGTGAGTGGTATTGGCACCATTTGCCTCTCCAGCCCAGGACACAGTCCCAAGTTCAAGCCCCACTGCTGAACTCATTGTTCTCTTAGCAGTCATGGGGAAGCTGCAGAAACTGTGAATTTGGACCAAGGCAACTCAGCATCAGGGACCCTGCTTTGATCACAGCACACAGAGATGCACGTGGGGAGGATTTGGAGTAGCTCAGTGTCCTAGGAGTGCCACCACAGCAGGCTGGAGGACTGGGAGCTTGCAGTCTTGCTGCTCTGCTTCCTAATTATGCTTTGGTATTTTTCCTGAGGTGTCTTATGCTGTTGCTCCATGGCCCAGGAAGACAAGGCAGCAGCAACACAATGGGTACAGGCAGCTGGTGGTACAGAAGTTTTACATGGTTCAGGCTGGTGAAGGAAGGAAGTGTGAGTAACCTGGGTTATCAGCACTGACTGTAGTGTTTTGAGTATATTTTTCTGCCTTACCTCTCTGAATCTTGCCAGATGCCAAAAATGCATCAAATCACTGCTGAAGCACCTCTTGTGTGCTCACACTCCAAGATCACGTTGTATCTGTGCAACTACTAAAATTTTTTGTAGATATTTCTTGCTCTACTTCTGGTATCTCTAGCAAATTCTTTCATTGAATAGATATCAAAGAGGAGGCTGTGTTTTTCCTCACAAAGGAAGCGATACAAGAATGAGAATTTGTTCTGCTCTTCCCCACACGATGAAAGGCTGAAGTCAGTTTAGTGCATTATTTCAAAATAGAAAGCTTTCTTTTTGTTTTCTGAAACACTTGACAATTACCTTTTGCTGTAATTTACCTGTAAAAGTACCTTTACCTGTAACTTGAGACCCTTGTTCACCTACTCTGTTCACTTACTGAAATGAGGTGCAGTTAAATACCTTTCTGAACTGGAACACAAAAATGTGTTTCTCTGAAACTGAGAGACTGAAAAAGTTCAAGGTCATCACATGGGTGGGAACACCAATATCCTGCTTTACAGGCTTTGGCCTTTCATCCTTCTTTAACAAAGATCTCAGAAAAACTGATTTGGGTGCTAAATATGACCTGAAGTAGATGTGGGAGAAAGGCACATGCAGGGAGGGATTTCCTTCATGGGGCTGTGGATGTCTCATTCTCCATGCAACTTTCTGTCTCAGCTTCTTTCTGTCAGAGTAGGTTTAGATTGGATATTAGCAAGAAATTCTTTCCTCTGAGGGTGATGAGGCTGTGGAACAGGCTGCCCAGAGAAGCTGGGGATGCCCCATCCCTGGAAGTGCTCAAGGCCATGTTGGATGGGGCCCTGAGCAAGTGGAAGATGTCCCTGCCCATGGCAGAGAGGTTGGATCAGGAAGCTCTTCAAGGTCCATTCCAAACCAAACAATTCTATGATTTTATCATACTTCAGGGTGTCCTTTTCCATCAGAACATCCTGAGATTATCCAGTGAAAATGGGTTGCAACCAGCTGGGTGCTCTCAGACAATCACTTGGTGGGGCTTTCAGCCTTTTTGCAGTAAAAGAAGTGAAAGAGCCAAGACAGGAATGTTGGTGACTGCAAGTGCCATGTGGTTCACTGGTCTCTATTTTTTGTGCCTGCTGTGTTTCTATCACACATACTATAGTCTATAGTGTAAAAAACTATTTATGTTTAAAAATCCATCACCTTGACACTTTGGCAGATGGTTTTGGAGCTGCCTTTTATACTGCACTTCTTAAAACTTGTCAGATGCTGCTTCTTCAGTTTCAACCTTCCCACCCTGCTTTCTATCCCCCATTTACTATCATTAACTTTGTAGCTGAATTGCCAGACATATAAATCCTCTTTTCCATTAAGGTTGCCACATTACCAAATAAGTGCAAGTTTTAAGGAGGGACATGAATTTAATTTCTGAATGCCAGTGAGACAGATGTTTCTCTTATGAGGAATTAGCACTCAGGGCTTCCTTTTTCTTAAAACAAATAATGGTGTTGCTGGCATTCTTCTGTAATTAGTAAGTATCTGCTTGCTCTGTACATTCTTTCTGCTGAAAGTTTTACACATTAAGGACTCTGTCATTTTTGCATTTTGGAGCACTGTTTAATAGAGGAGTTGGCTTGCCAATAACTGCTTGTAATTTCTTAAATAAATAAATTAAATTAATTTCTTAAGTAAATTCTGTGCTGTTCTAAATGGGGCAAAAACTCTTCTGAATCCAAAGCATTAGATGATCTAAAGTCTGTGTGGCTGGAGGTGTCTGCAGAGCTTTTCAGCTGGCAGATGCAGTCATCTGCTCCAGGGCAGCTGAATCACTTGCCTGCTCCTTTGACTGTGCTGGTGGCACCTCTGCCCCACCTGCAAAGGCAGCCTGGGCTCTTGATTTCACACAGTCACCTGCACTGCACACCTCAATCAGGTACAACAGCTGAATTCTCCCTTTGTGGAATTATTTGGCTGCTCCAATGAAGGACTTTTGCAGTGCAGGGAAGTGCTGAAACCATGCAGGACCAGTGGAGGTGGCAGGGGATGTCCTGGAGACCAGCTGGGCACTGTGGGAGCATCTCAAGTGACACAAATGATGATGTTTTGGCAGTGGAATGGAGTGCCAGGTGTCTACTGTCAGTGGGAAAAATTATCCCCTGGAGATGCCTGTCTCTGTTGGCCAGAGTTTAGAAGGCCAGCTTAGATTAGACTTCCAGCTTTTAGCTGGTGAAATGAAGGTCACTTTATGAAAAATTGGAGTACTAATGGATCAAGTGTGTAATTTATATTTGCATTGTAGAGACACTTAGCAGCCCAGCCAAACAGCTTCATTTTACAGGGGCTCCCACAAATAAAAAATGAGTGTTTTCTTTATCTAAAAAAAAAAGCTCTAATACATTTTAATATGCATTTGCACACTCAGGAAAAGTGAGGAGCTGCTTTAGTCTTCATTCTAGAAATTCAGAGTTGAAAGAGAGGTGTGAAGTGACTTGCCTAGAGTGACATAGAAAACTTTGGACAGAACTAAAAACTCCACCTGGATTTCCTGTCCTTGATTCTATGTCTTAATCTCAAAAAAGTATTTTCTTTTCTTCAAAGAAAAGAGTTCTTAAAGCAAAATCTGCACATAAATCTTCTCTGAGTAAATGCATTCTCTACAAATGATATTTAACCACCCATGTTAGGCTTCTAAGAATAGATGGATAACAAGAGAGAATTTTCCTTTAATGGCATTATAAGCAACATGGAAAATGCAAAATTGTGCAGAAGTTAGATGTATTTGAGCCTGGATTTCAACTGAATGGTTTAGATTTAATGACGAAGAGTCTGGCCACACATGTATATGCAGTGCCATGACAATCAATGATAGACAGATTGCATGCAGTTCCCAACCTCAAGGAACATGCCCTGGAAGTCTTTTGTGATGGTTCAGCTGTGCACAGGCTGACCCCAGGTTTTTGAGCATTATGTGCAAAGGTGACCTTGAAAATGTGCAGGGTTAATATCTGTTTGTTGCAGTAGATAGTCAGGCTCTGTTCTTTGAGGTGCCTATGAGTTCTATGGTGCCTTTCATTTGAATTCATGTGAATTTCTTGTGATATTCTGAGGCATCAGAAAACCTATCTCTTTTATCCCACAAGCTTTGCTCTGCTAGAATCTCAGCAAGAAAATTTCTGGCTTGTGAGATCATGGAGTTTTCTATCAAAGGGCACAGACTTCCTATGATATCTTAATGGATTTTTTCAATACTTCTCCCACCAGGTGGTATTTATGTACAGAAACACATTGGGAAGAGATCTGCAACCACAGAAACTACCTGGCTAAGACTGAAAGATTTTTCCAAGTCTGGAATTGGCTGTAACAGACTTAACCCTAATTATTTGTGAACTGTGATGTTAAACCCGAGGTTTACAGAAGTCAGAGTCAGAAGATCGCTGATTTTGATCAGGCTGGCTAATTTTTTTGCCCCAGGACTCTCAGGGGAATAATTTCCCCAGTACTATTTATGGTTCTGTCAATGATGTGATTGATATCTGTGTTATATGTGCATGTGTGGGCAGCCCAAAGCCACCCAGACCTGCATTCTTGTTGAGTAGCTTGTTATCACCTCCTTTGTCTCTCTTCCCTTGGTTGCTTTCCTGCTTTCTCCTTTCTACTGCTATAAGTTAAAAAACTGTGGAGAATTGCCTCATTTCACTACAAAAACCAAGAATGGCATGAAAACTTTGCTTTAAGAAGATATAATGTTCTCTAGCACATAAAAACCCCTAATGTGCCCTATTTTTAAAATCCTGGCATGTACTGCTAAAGGGATCTTTCAATATATCCTGGCATGCAGTGGATGCTTAACACTCATTTCCTCTCATGAATCTAAGTATCAAACCCAGATGATGAAAGCTTAATCCTTTGGCCCAGGTACTGCATATTGCATCTTTCAACACAATGGAGCCCATTTTCTATGGAGAAGAGGCAGTGAAAAATGCCTTGCACAGGCCTTCAGTGCAGGATCTTGGGTTAGAAAAGGTGCAGTTTTGGCAAATAAAGTTCCATTTCCAAGATACACATCCAGCAGGCCAAGGCATTGCTGAGCAAGAAAACTACAGTGCTTTAAAACCATCTGCACAATTTCTTAAAGCTTCACTTTCCTGATGGATAACAGATGGAAGAGGAAATTTATAAGTAAAAGATTAGAGCAACTCTGTTTATAAACAGCAGTACTAATCACTCTGCCTTTGCCCTGGAGACTAGATTTAATCCTGAGGTTTAACTTAATGCAACTGTCTTGTTTCTGCTGCCAACTGAGAACATTCAAATACTGCCATGATAAGGGATACTTTGGGATGATACAAAGCTAAACATTGCTTGGCGATTGATGACCCAGCATTTAATCAGTGATTACTCTCAACAAAACATGGTGAAGTAATGGGTAATTTGTGCCTTTAACATTTGTCATCTCCCAGTGTTTAAATTTCTTTTCATCAGTATTTCTGCATTGCATTTATGCTGTGTCAGTAGCACCTGCACCTTGTACCCTCACCTGATTGCTGTATTCAGCACCCACTGAAATGAAAAGTGAGATGATGCCTCCAAACCTTCAAAACCTGAAAGGTCTACAAGAGAGCCAGAGAGGAGTTTGTGACAAGGACAAGGGGGAATAACTTTAAACTGAAAGAGGGTACATGTAGATTAGGTATTAGGAAGAAATTCTTTCCTGTGAGGCCCTGGAACAGAAGCTGTGGATGCTCCAGCCCTGGAAACATTCAAGGCCAGGTCGGATGAGGTTTTGATCAGTCTGGTCTAGTGGGTGGCATCCCTGAAAATGGCAGAAGGGTTGGAACTGGGTGATCTTTAAAGTCCCTTCCAAGCCAAACCATTCTGTGAATCTATGAATAAGTCACAAGGCTGTAGACTTGCAGCATAAGTTATTGGGTAGCAGATTTTCCACTCTCTGTTTTCTATTTTTATACCCCAGTTTCTGTGCTGTGTTCTGGAGTGTTGGTTAAAAGAACACAGACAGTGCAATTAAACCTATGATGAGTATTGATTTTTCAATTTGCTGCCTGAAGTGGAAATTAAAAAGGAAAATTGTCCCAGTCTGACCTGAAATGAAAACATATTAATTTTTCTCATGGAAAAGAAACCAACCACTGTGCCTGCTGCACCCCTGCTAAAACAAAGTACCTCCAGCCTAAACAGAAGAATTCCATTCAGAATGGAATTTTTTTAGTCTGCAACTGCCTGTTTGAGCAATTGGTGAGACATACATTTAAGAAACCTGAACCTTTCTATGCTCCCTAGAATTAGTGTTCCTGCTCAACTGATCAAAAGAAAAGGAATTAGTGCAAGCTCTAGTTATTCTGTGTATGAATAATAACATGCTGCCATTTTGCAATTATTTTTGGTTTATTGAAGAAACAAAGGTTTAGGGATTATCCAGGACTGTGTGAGAATGTGGGCATTCAAGTCTTTTCAAGGTCATTTGTCTGGAACCAAAAGGAGCAGAAACAGAGTTCTCTGTGTCATGAAAATAGCTGTCCCAGGATGGGATGTGACAGAGGGCCAGGCTGCAATGTGGACATGTTCTTTTATATTTTACACAACAGGTTTCACACATTTTGAAAAAAAACGCATAGTAAGACTCTGAATCCTATTTGACGATTGAAAATCCAACTCCAAGGCACAAAATCATGGGAAAGCAGATACCAGGAGTTGTGCTGCTCATGGAATGTGTTACTGTAAATAAGATTTGGAACAAATCACTGGGTTTTGCTTGATTCTTGGAGAATGGCAACACTTGACTGATGGAGAATGGTTCATTGGTTATGCTATCCCCTGGTGATGACAAACCTTTAAGTCTTTACGTGTTTGCTTATTCATTTCTTAAAGGATTGTTTCAAAATAGCCTGGGATCTCTATGAAAGTAAAAGGCAAGCAAAATCAGATTAAATCTCCATGTTATAAAGCCACAGTAGAATCTAGGTTGGAGGTCTGCATGGATTAAAGATGTGTTCCTCCTTGTAAGCAGGAAGTTCATGAGCACACCCTTGAGACCTTTCTCTCTAGAAAATGATGCAATTTCAGCAGTCAATATATTAATAGTAAGTGCATATCTCACTGCTAAGGATTTCAAATGTCTCTTTATCAGGTAAGCTTTCACTTCCAGTGGAGGGAACCTTTGAGGTTTTTCTTTTTTGGGAGAATGGAAATGTATATAAATATCTGACTAAAATATTTCCTTTCTAGACTTGGAAAAAAAAAGGAAAGAATTTCCCACAAAACCCAAGTATGTCTTTGATAATAATGTTTATACAGAGTCTGAACAGTAGTAGTTTTGTAGAGAGATTTTCTTTTAGTGGACTCTTTCTGTCTTGCACATTTTCTCCTTTTATGAAGTGTGTTTCTTTTAGACATCCTGGTCTCATAAAAGCAGCTTATTTAGAACAGACCTGGACATCTGGGTCTGCTTTGCTATAGGCTAAGCTTAACTTATTAGATATTGTAATCCAAACAAAAACAGAGAGGATGCTAATGTATTTTTCATCTATTCTGTGTATTTCATATCCTCTGAGGAAAAAAACAATAGGAAGGAAGGAAGGAAGGAAGGAAGGAAGGAAGGAAGGAAGGAAGGAAGGAAGGAAGGAAGGAAGGAAGGAAGGAAGGAAGGAAGGAACGAACATTGGAATGAGTTGTCTGGAATTTTCTCACTTTAGGACGAGCTAAATTCAGTCTGTGGAGCTGCTCAGCTTCGTTTGCCTGCTGAGGGAGAAGAGGAAAAGGGGGGATGAAATGTAAAGTGTCTGCTGAAAGCTCAACCCAAAAATGTGTTGCCTGTGAGTACCAAAAGGATAAGATACCACATCTGCTGAGGCATGTTTGACTTAAGAAATACTTCCCAGCATCTGGAGCAGTAATGGCTCTAAAGGAAGCTGTGATATCAGTTGTCTTTTCAGACGCAAAGCAAATTATCTTCAGTTCTGCAGCATTTGGATGACATGGAAAAGTGATTGCTACTGGAGCTTTGCTGGGTATTAGTGTAATTCTCGAAGAGCTGGCTGTTTTTTATGAGTAGTTTCTCACTGCTTCAGGTTGCTTTCCATCACCTTGTCCTCTCTGCAAGACCAATCACAGAGATTCAAAACCAAATATCCAAGAGAGCACCAATATGATTTTTTCTAAAGATTCCGGGCAGTCACTGCAGATCCTGCTGGTAAAGCCTCAGGCAGAGCTGGGGATCAGCAACTTCAGTTCACTTTTTCTTCTCTTCTTTGCAGAACAATAGTTGTATCCATCTTTCTCAATGTGCAAGGACTATTTTAGACATTATATCATCTAGAACCACAGTTATTTCAAAGTAGGAAGAAATAAACCAGGAGATATCAGGTTATTCATGTGGGACTTAGCTCTCACTAACCCGTGCTGGCTGGGCCTGATGCCCTGGCTCTCCTGGGCATGCTGTGGGATCACACTCCAGCTGATCTGCTCCGTGACCTTTCCTGGCATCAAGGTCACACTGGCAGGCCTGTAGTTCCCCAGATTCCCCTTCAGGCCCTTCTGGTGGATTGGTGTCACATTCGGTGACCTCCAGTCCCCTGGGACCCCCCCAGTGAGCCAGGACTGCTGGTAAATGATGGAGAGTGGCTCAGTGAGCCCATCCATGAACTCCCTCAGTGCTCTTGGGTGGATCCCCTCAGCCCCACAGACCTGTGTGGGTCTCAGTGATGCAGCAGATCTGACCATTCCCCTTGGATTATGGGGGCTTCATTCTGTCCCCATCCCCTTCTTCAAGCTCAGAGTACCCAGAGAACAAGTGTCTTACTACTAAAGACTGAGGCAAAGAAGGCATTATATACCTCACCCTTTTCCTCATCCTGTGTCACTGTGATTCCCCCCATCCAATAAAGAATGGAGATTCTTCTTAACTCGTCTTGCTGATGTATTTATAGAATTAGGTTTTTTGGATGTCTTCCTGCACACAGGTAATCTGCCTATTACAAGAGTTTTATTCCTCTCCTGAAACAGCCAGTAGTTGCTTAGATCAAACTTGTGAGACTTCAGAGCTTTTTTCAAAAATGTTTTTACTAACAAAATGGCCTCAGTGTATCTTGTTCAGCAAACCACCCAACTTGTTCAACTCTTTACTTTATAGCAGACTTTTGGCCTTTGATGTACTAAAACCAATTATGATTCACACTTATGAATGGGAGACATTTTAGAAGTGTAAAATTTAACATATTTATAAGGCTATCTTCATTCAGGCACTTTGTAGAAACATGGGTGTCAGAATCTGGTCTGAAATATATTCTCCTCTGAATCTTATCAGGATCTCAGACATAAAATTCCTTCATTTCTACTGGGACCTCTGTACTCCTCAATTCTCTCCCACATTCCCTGGGATCATTTTCCAGTTGTTCAGAAACAAGGTACCATTTCCTGCAAAACTGACCTTGGTAAAAAAAAAAATCTTTTGAGAAAAATTAATTGCTTATCCCTGATGAACCCCTGGTCTGAACATTTATTGCCTTTAGGAAGTGGGAGGATTGTGGAAGGTAAGTATCTGCTGTTGGTGTGTGGTTGCAGCTTAGCCTGCTATGCCTGAAATAAAACACCAAGGGAAGATTTCTTTCTGCTTTCTCATTGGGGAGGAAAAGTTTTTGAGCAAGCTAAAGACAATACTGAGATTAGGCTGCTGTTGTTTCAGCTCAGTGGCAGACGTTGAAGCTTTGGCTCAAAGCCCATCGACAGGACCAGATGTTTTAGCCTTGCACTTCCTCTGAAATGGGAAATAATGGAAACTGAGCCTTGTAAATGAAACAGGACTTTGCTGATTTGATTCGTTTGTTGTGTCATTGTGATTCATATCATTAGAAAATCTGCCTGCCAGGGGTTCAGACCAGCAAAACAGGAGCTGGTAAGGGAGCTGCTAATGGGGTTTCACAGGTGCCCTCTCATCTTGTTTTCAGTTCTCAGATGTCATCTTTAGTAGCTCCCACCCTGAGAAACCTACAGGAATCTATCAATTTTCCAAAGGTAATTGCTTTCTGGGGGTTCATTTCGTGTGGTGTGTGAGACACAACCCTTTCTATTTTATAATCCAGTCCATAAGAGCTCACAGAGGGCTGAAATTCAAAGCACAATGCCCAGAGAAGCTGATGACCTCTCCAGAGCTCTTCCCTGAGTGTGATATGGAGCATCACTGGGTGACCTGGGTCCCTCTTCACATATTTTAACTCTGATTTATCCCACCTGACCTACCAGAGCATCCTCTGTGCACAGTGCAGAGAAAGATGCCTCCAGGTATGATTTAGACGTTTTTTTGTGGGGGAATCCTCTTTTGGAAGTGTCTGTCTCTGTGTTGGCTATGTAAAGAGTGTGGGCAGCTCAGAGCATAACCACAAGTGGGATTAACTCAGGGACAACTGTTCTCAACCAAACACAAGCATTCTTTTTTCCCCTGTTCTGCCCTGCACCTGAATGTAAGTAACTTGCTTCCTCTGGCAGACTGCTTTCACACACTGGATTTTTTCATTAAGTGACCTCCAGTGTGAGAAGGTGTGCAGTGAGTTTAAAGCACCTTTCTTTTCAAACACAACAAAGGAGGTACCTAAGGTGCTTGGAAGCAGAATTGGCAGTGCAAAAATCCCTGCATTTCTCCCTCAGAGCAAGGGTTGTAATTTGTTACGAGTTGCTGAGTTTTGCTGAAGCTACAACTAGAAAGAGCCATCACAGCCACCAGGTTGGATCCCTCTGCTCTCAGTTTTGCCCAGAGGCGTCTGCTCTGAAACGTTTCCCTGCTGTGAACATCAGCAATGCTGCTTCCAGAACCTTGGTCCCCCCAGCCTGAGGCTGTCTGTGATCACTGGTGCTGATGCTCCCCACAACCCCATAAATTCAGCACAAAAACCTTGTGCATCCTGGAGCAAGAGCAGCAAAAGCAACAGAGATAGGGCCATTGTCAATAACTGAAAGGTAATGTAAAAGAAAAGATGACAGAAACTTTATACTTTGCAGCAGGCAAGGAAATTTCCTTTAAAAAATCAATATTGGAAACAAGATTAAAACATATATATTGCTTTATCTCCGGGTTGTTTTTTTTTTTTTGTGTGTGTTTTAATGACCCATATGTAGTTTTACCTCTACTTCATAGTGTATTAAAATCATTTTAGCTAGAATACATTCCTTAGAAAGCTAAACTTTTGCAGGTTGTACTGTCATAACAGAAGAAAAAATTACAGCATTTCACTCCTTTTAAACATAGTTAGAGACACGTAATATCTACTTCATGAAGTAAAGTTATATGCCTCAGAATATCCAAATTTCTGTAATCTTGAAATAGAGGCAATAAAATGTAACAGATTTGAAAGTGAGAAAAGGCTGTAAATGAAAAGCAGAGAAGAAGGCCTGCAGTAAGAGTATATGAGCACCCCCAAAGCCAAGCTTTGGCAGATTCCAGCCTAACAGGCTGTCTCTTGTGATCCTCAGCTCAGTAGCTTAGATGAGTTATTGGAGGATATGCTCTGATTAGGGTCTGTTTTGTGGCAGATATGAAGAATGGGATTTCTAGCAGTCCTTTTTCTCTCTTCCCTGAAAAACCTTCAGCTGGATTTAGTAGCTGCAGTGCAGATTGAGGCTTTTGCTGTCTGCACATATTTGGTCTTTAAGAAGAGGATGCTAAGGACAATTAGCTATTGAGGCTTTGGAGTTCCCCTATTCTGCATATAACAGGGGGACAGGTTCACATTAAATACAGCAGATAGTCCTTAGGGTAAAAGGAGAGGGGGATGCAAATTCTTCCATTAGCTGTTGTATCCCTTGTTTTATTTGCCTGCTTTCCTAAACACTTATTTCTGCTTGGAATTTTCTCACGGGACACTTGGATCCTCTGTGGCATCCCATGAGGTCCAGTGGAAAGTAACACAGGTGAAGAAAGTTTTTCTCCTGGATGTGAGCACAGGGGGTCGTAGATAGAGGCAATTCTGTTGTGAAAGGTTATCATGTTTTGTCCTGCACTTTAGGCACTATCATAATAAAAATTAAATAATAATAAACAGCAGCATAGAGTTTGGTAATCAGCGTTGACAATTTCCCAGGGTATTTTGGGGAAGGAAGGTGGAATACAGAGTTTGATGAGCCTTGTAGTTATGTATTTTAAGGGAAAAAGAAGCTGTATTTGTTTCTCCTCTGCCCTTTGTCATGGCAGAGCCATCATATTTCACTGAGTAACTTCTACACACATCCAAGTGCCTTGTTTCCATGAAGATTGCAATACCTGGGGGATTCTTCAGGAGTTGGGAACCCAACATTTCCTTTAGTAATTCATTTCTTCAGACTCACCCACTCTGCTAGATAATTGTGACATATTGCTTGTTGGGATGTCTTTGTCTTTAACTTTCAGTCATTATGTTAAAAAGCCTTTTGATATCTGATATATACTGTCTTTAAAGAAAAAGTGTAGTCCTTTTGACACTGAAATCACATCCCCCCGTTGATGTTTTTGAGGGCTTCAGAAGAGTGAGTGCCTGACATTTCTCTTCAAGGCACATTTTCCCAGCTCTCCAACCATCATGACTTGTGTGTACATCTATGCTCTGAATTTTTGTGGGTCTGGTATTGGAAACATGTGCTCAAGATTTGGGATTACTTTTTGTATAATAATTGTGTTTCTGCACATGCATATGTAGAAAAATACAAAGCTAAGACACAGTATGTGTTAAAGACATTGAAGACAAAAGGAACATCTTTGTACCTACTGTACATTAACTCTTTAGTCTTAGATTTCTTTTCCCATGTAAATCTTGTAGCACTGAATAAAAGGCATCAAGCACTATTCATTTTTAAAGAAATACGGGGAAAAAATATTTTCATCACATTCTTTTCCCACAAAAGTTTTGATGTTTTATGACTCGCATCTTTCAACTCTTCTTTCCCCCTGAGCAATTTGCTCAAATGATGTTTTGGCAGCTTGTGGTATAATCAAATGTTTTATTCGAATGGCTGACAAACATTTGGGAGAAAATGGGCCATTGTGAAGTATTTTGCATGGTAATGTTTTCCTGAAGAGCTGGGCACCTGCCTGCTGGAGTCCTCTGCCATTCCCAGGAGAAGGCCACAGAAACAGGAGTCAGACTGCTGATTAAGCAACATTTAAATAACAGAAGTAAAATCCTCACTTTTTCACATTGCATTTCAAAGAAATAAAGAAGGCCATAAAACTGTCCTCATTGCAGTGATCTAACCCCATGTGTGGGAACATTATTCCGTTTCTTACACACAATTCGGGTTAGAACATTATTGAAAATTGCAAAGCCATTTACATCCTGTCTGGAAAAAAAAAAAAAAGCAAAAAAAAAAAGCTGCCTTTTTCTCCTTAATGTAATCCAAAACATTCCAAACCACAGACAAATATAACGGCAACACTGACAAGCATTTACTCACAGTGTCACTGGGACATCATTGATGATTTAACTGCAGCTAGAAGTGATTAAGTATGCTGCTTCTAATAATTTCTCAGGGTACTCAGGGTATGGTGGCTCTGTAATATTGCACACAGGGACATTCTGACATGTGTAAAATCTTATCCCTACTAAGGGCATGTCAAGGTGAAAGTGATTTCTTCTGTGCAGTGATGTAAGAGACATGATTCTCCTTGGCAAACAGGAGCAGCAAGACTGAGTGAGGGATGTGACTTTACCTCCATTAAATGCTTTAATTAGACAGACCCTGGAATGCTGTGCCTGCTCTATCCATGTTTTAGTAAAGATATTATGAGATGGGAGAGAGGTCAAGGGGAAAAAAAACCAGAAAAGGTTTTATTGCAGCAGAATGTTTTTCACAGCCAAAGAAAATAATTTGTAATGAGAGATTTATGAAGCAAGTTCTTAGGTTATCAGAAGAAAACTGAAAATAAAGGTCAAGAGATGAAGTAATTTCAGTCTCTATGTTCTTTCACACAGAAAGTATTGAGACCAATCATACTTCTACTCTTATGGACAGAGACGTGGCCCAGTTGAAGCCAGACATATTTTTACAGAAGGACAATTAACCTTTGTGAAAATTTCCCATGTGAAATGACTGGTTTCTCCATCTCCTGCCATTCCCGGGAAGTGACTTCAGCCAGTGCCTGCTGGAAGACCTGCAGTGAGCAAAGACATCACTGGACTCACTTGTGGGACAAGAGACCGTCTGTGTCATATGGACACTCTGATACAAAGATGTTCTGCTCCCAAAGCGCACAAATGAAAAACGAACTGCAAACTTACTGCCGCTGCATAGATCAAACACTCTCAAGTCATGAGGGTGACTCCAATGTGGTGGTCAAATCCAGCTTAGGTCTAGGTTCCTTCCCTTTTGGGAGGAACTGCATGTGTCTCTCATTGCAATGGAATCTAATGTTTTAAGATGGAGACCGAATGGATCTCAAGAGAACTTTTCTGAATACAAAACTTACACATTGTCCTGGGTTAGGCCAGAGGGGTCAAAATCTAGGAAGTGATCTGGGCTGCAGGAATGCAGGAAGAAATACAACTTCCTTCCTGCGAGAGAGAGAGAGCCAATAATCAGGTAGTTTTAAGAATTGATAGGTAGGTAAACCAAT